>JADRCH010000170.1:1935477-1947150 GCA_019843965.1 Rhynchomys soricoides | reverse complement strand
GAGAGAGAGAGAGAGAGAGAGAGAGAAAGAGAGAGAAAGAGAGAGAGAGAGAGAAGGGAGTAGAGGCCAGCCATGAAACCATGAGCATGAACCTGTGGAGAGAGGGGAGAGGGGGATGGGGAGAGAAGGGACAGAGAGGGAAGAGAGAGGTGAGGGGGAAGCAGCCCCTTTTATAGTGAGTCAAGCATACCTGGCTGTTGCCAGGTAACTAACTGTGGGGCAGAGCCTAGACAAAATGCCAACTCTCAGTATTTATACGTTTTCAGGATAATTGATCACATTGTTTTCTAAGCATTTTTACATTCTTTAAGTTCATAGTAACTTCAAGGCAATGTTTCATGTCATAGATCCATAAGGAGTTACAGAAGATTTGTTTACATGTCTTTCCATTAAGACTAGTACCTGACTAGACATTCATTATCTGTTACTAGGTCTGTAAGTTCATTCTAAATTTAAAGCAATAATTTTTATGTCATAAGTTAGCATGATTTTGTCCAGAGACAAATCATCTGCCTTGTGACTCATTATTTTGAAGTCTTGTAGAAATAAACTAGTCCATATTTATTTTCTGTCCTTGCACCTACAATAAATTTCCCATTCCCAGTTTATGAGCTTTAGTTACCAGATAGTGGCCTCATTCTTAACCTAGAAGGAATGTTTTCCTTGATCATAAATTTGTTCTAAGCCAGCCAGGCAGTGGTGGTGTGCGCCTTTAATCCCAGCACTCGGGAGGCAGAGGCAGGTGGATTTCTGAGTTCGAGGCCAGCCTGGTCTACAGAGTGAGTACAAGGACAGCCAGGGCTACACAGAGAAACCGTGTCTCGAAAAACAACAACAACAACAAAAAATTGTTCTAAGCCCGCTTTCTTTTCCTGCTGCAATTAGCTCATGACATGTGAAGGTTTACAAGCTCTGTTTGCAGCTTTTATTCTATACGGGACTTGAGATTACTTGTTTCTATAAAATCATTATCAGGAATTATGAAATCATCAGTTCATCTACACAGCATTACTATATGAAAATTCATCTTCATATTGATTCTGCAAGAAATCTGCCCAATAGGGTGGGCTGATGCCCAGGAATCATTAGGCTATGTAATAGTGATAGGAAAAGCATATCAGCAGCAAGAAGCAATCCTGGGATGAAGTTTCTTGAAGACACTGTCTCTCAAGAACTCACCCGTTGCAGCATGCAATATGGTGGACCATCTCCAGAAAACTCACTTGCTTGCCATAGCTTTTCCTAGATGGCTTCTGACATACAACTTTCTGCAGCTACAAAACTTCACAGAAACCCTTCCATATGGGAACATGGAAGCTGGGTGTCTTAGTTACTGTTTTACTGCTTTGAAGAGACAACATGACCAAGGCAATGTATAAAATGAAGCATTTAATTGGGGACTGCTTACAGTTTCAGAGTCTTAGCCATGATCATGGTGGGAACCAGACCGACATGGTGCTGGAGCAGTAGCTGAGAGCTTTACATTCTGATCTGCTGACAGCAGGCAGATGGGGGGGAGGACCTCAAAGCCCGCCTCTAATGACACACATCCCCCCAATAAGGTCACACCTACTCCAAGGCCACATCCCTTAATCTTCTCAAACAGTTCCACTAACTGAAGACCAAGCCTTCAAATATATGAGCCTATGGGGGGCCATTCTCATTCAAATCACCACACTGGAATCACCAGTTCCATGTTTTCTGGGCTATGGCTGAAGGACTCTGTCAGTGCAGATGTGGGAGCAAGGCTCCAGTGGACCAGGGAGCATGTCCTCACTGAATAGGGCCATCAGGGTAGTCTGCAGCAGCAGGATCTTGCCCAGGTTTTGCACCCAAACACCCTGCCCAGATGCCCAAAAGCCCTGGCTCTGAGCAATCTCAGGATGTCCAAGATGGAAAATGGTTCATTTTCTGGATTGGGCATCCTTGAAAGACCTCCATGGTCCATGCTGCTCCTGGAGGCCATGTTGGTGTCTGTGGTTTCTGCTGTCATTGAAGGCTATGTTGAGGTCCATGTTCTATGCTGCCACCAGAGGCCATGTGTATGTCAGTGGTACAGCAGATTTTTAGCAGAACTATTTATATCTTCCATAATGAGGGTACTTAGGCTTTGAAGTAGCCTTTTGTCATTGATTGTTATCTAAGATTTTATGGGCTTATTCCTTTGAAGGATTCTCAGAGCCTTTGCATAACTTAGTCTCAAGACTTTCCAGGCCAACCAGGAAGTCTTGTATGGTTGAGAACTGCTTTGCCAATAGTTCCTTCAAGACAACCTCTAGATCAGATAAGAGGTTTTATTATGCAGAAATTGACTTGCTAAAAGTGCCTTTTGTATAACAATAAAAAATGGTTTCTAGGAAGCTGAGGGGTTCAGTCCTGATCTCCCTGCTTGAGAAGCCTAAACTCTGGCCTGCAGCGTGATCAACTGCCCTGAGTAACCCAGAACACCAACAGGTATCTGTGCTGCCACCTGAGACCAAATTGGTGTCTGTGGTCTGTGCTGCCTCCAGAGGCCGAGTTGATGTGGTTGGCGTGTGCTGTCATCTGAGGCTGTGTGCCTGTCCATGTAGGCCATGCTGCTGCTGGCTGTTATGGGCAAGGAAGTTTCTTCTGCAGTGGTATTTATGACTGCAGACTCACCGTTGAGAATGAGAGACATTGAAGGCTTCTTTGATGCGCACTCCCCACCAAAGGAGCAATCAAGACAGGAAGCTGTTGAAGACGGCCCTTAAAAATTAGGATAGGGATGCTGAAGTGTAGTTCTTCACAGCTGATGGCTTCTAGCAGGAGTGGGAAGGGCTCGGATCTTTTCAAGTTGCTGATCACTGGGAGTTTACCATGCTTCAATGAGTACATGGGCAACATAAATTTGGACTTGGTGTATTTTTTTTCTTTTCTTTTTCCTTTTTTTTGGGGGGGGTGTGAGGAGAGAGCACAAAGGTGGAAGGGTGGACCTAGAAGAAATGGGAAATGAGTGTGATCAGGGTGCATTGTGTGAAAGTCTCAAGTAATAAAAATATTACGTTGGAAAAAAAGTTTTAAAAATAATAAAATTTAGGGCTAGACTATAGCTTGTAGCAGAACACTTGTCTTGAATCCACAGGTTCTGGGTTTGTTTGGTTTTTGTTTAAGATTTATTATTTTAATTTATGTATGTGTGTGAATCTCTGTATGGGTTTTTTTTTTTTTTGGTTTGTTTTTTTGTTTTTTTGTTTGTTTTTGTTTTTTGGTTTGGTTTATCGAGGCAGGGTTTCTCTGTGTAGCCCTGGCTGTCCTGGAACTCACTCTGTAGACCAGGCTAGCCTCGAACTCAGAAAGCCGCCTGCCTCTGCCTCCCAAATGCTGGGATTAAAGGCGTGCACCACCACTGCCCAGCGTCTGTATGGATTTATAAATGTCAACTCTGATTCTCTGCAAGAGTAGTATATACTTTTAACCACTGAACTCTCCAGCCCTGACATTTCCTCATAGAAGGCTACTATTGTATCTAACAAAATTAATAATACTTCTTTGGTATTAATTAATATTTAGTCATCCCTAATCAAAATTTTACTTACAAAAAAATCCATCTCCTCTCTAGAAACACTAGCTGGTTACTTTGTTTCTCACAGGAATGAATTAATCTTTTTGGAGCTGTTTAACATGTAGATCAGAGTTGAGTAAGTAAGTAAATGTATAGATGACCAAGGAAGAGGAAATGAACGCAGTGCTACAGGATTAGAGTCTGAGACATCAGTACAACATTATGTTTAGCTGCATGCTATACAGATGTAAACATGTGTACACATGTGTTAGTGCACGTATGTATGTTATTTGGTGCTATCCCCTGGCTGTACCTAGACACGCAATACTATAGTAGTACTGAGCACAGGTTATGCCCAGGTTTGGGTTTCGAAATGCCATTCTCCAGAGAAAGCTGCCAGAGCTCCCTAGAGAAAAGGCTGATTCTGGCTGAGACAAGGGCAGCCAAAGATGAGCCTAGGTTTCAAGGGACATGTGTCAACCTAAAGGTGTTCTAATGGCCAAAGCTGGCTTGACTTGAGCAAGAAAACACATAGCTGAAATTACAGGTAGCCCCAAAATGGTATTCTTTTAAAAAGAAAGAAAGAAAAGAAAAAAGATTCAATTGAATTATTGCACAAATATCAGAAAAGCCCAAACTGAGGAAAATGCTGCAAAATACTTGGCTATTTTTTCTTAGCATTGTCAAGATTATGACAAATAAAAACTGAAAAACGGGTTGGTGAGATGCCTCAGCAGTTAAGATCTCTGACTGCTCTTCCAGAGGTCCTGAGTTCAATTCCCAGCAACCACATGGTGGCTCACAGCCATCTGTAATGGGATCTGATGCCCTCTTCTGGTGTGTCTGAAGACAGCTACAGTGTACTCATATACATTATATATATCATTTGCTTTGAGTCTTTTTGAGATAGCAAGTAATGGAAAAATAAAGAAAATCCCCAAGCAAGGTCTGGTAGCACATTCCTCATTCATTCTTCAACATTAAGAACTGATTACTTTTAGTAGTAATTTAGGATGCATTTATCTACTTATCTGAGTGTGTGTTTGTGTGTGTGTGTGTGTGTGTGTGTGTGTGTGTGTGAATGTGCAACTCATGAAAGCATGCCAGGCAGGCATATGGAAGTCAGAGGACTGTCTCAGCGGTTGATTGTCACCTTCCATCTTTCTGCTGCAGGTCTCTCACATGTCTGCCACTGCCCCATGCATGTGCTTGGCTAGCTGGCCTGCAAGTTTCCTAGCCACTATCCTGTTTCTGCTTCTCATCTCCTCATTTGAGTCTGGAATTGTAGGTGTGCACCATCACATCTGACCTTTGATATGGGTCCTGGGAATCTGACTTGGGTTGGGTTTGTGTAATGCTTTCACCCCCTATCCCCAGTCATCTCCCCAGCCCTCCAGAATCCATCTTCATCTCCTCCCTGCCTCATCACAGTTCAGAGTCACTTTATTTTCTACATTTAAATTTATGATTGATAATCTTTAAAGAAAAGGGGTTGGAAAGATAGCTCAGCAGTTAAACTGGCTGTTTTTCCAGGGGACCCAGGTTCAATTCCCAGCACCCACATGGCAGCTTACAACTCTCTGTAACTCCAGTTCCAAGAGATTTGATGCTCTCACTCAGACATAAACTCAGGTAAAATACCAATGCACATAAAATAAAAATAAATAAATCATTAAAATAAAAAAAGTCCAGAGAAAGAAGTAATTGTGTTTTGGTAGCTTTCTGTGTCTCTGTCTCTTTCTCTTTGTGTGTGTCTCTGTCTCTCTCTGTTTCTGTCTCTGTCTCTCTGTCTCTCTCTCAGTGTGTGTGTGTGTGTGTGTGTGTGTGTGTGTGTGTGTGTAGGCCAGAGGTCAAGGTCACCAAGAAGAGCTTTGGTAGAAGCATTACTTTGGTTTGTCATCAGTTCCCTATCAGGGTGAGGACATGTTCATCCAAGACTCACACAACATACACTTAAAATGAACGGTAGGAATTGCTTCATATTTATATATAAAAAGCTTTTTCATTTGTCTCTATGTTTGCATAGTATTCAGCTATGACTAGTCACTGATAAAAATCTGAGCTGTTGTCAGTCGTTTGCTGTTAGAAGTTGTACTGTGTTTGCCACTGTAGAGGTGGTGGGACCTGGGAGAACGGAGCTGGTAAGTGAGGAAGACTAAGGTCTTATGCAATGGCCATCTTCATTCAGAGGATAGACAATTTATATTCTGAGGGCTTAGAAGAGTCACCTGAGTAAAGTATACAAGCACAAGGGCAAGCCACACATGGCAGGCAAGCTACACCCAGCCAAAACATGTCTTTCCATAAAGACATAAACAAATGGCAATATCCAGTTGTGATGAATAATCTGAAGTAACCTTGCTTCTACCCACCACATCTGCATGAAAACATCCTCCAAGAACAGTTTCATGTTTTAAAAGAAACTGAGGTTACCAGACTCCTATCTTGTTTACTTGGGGTTTTCTCACAAGCCCTTAGAAATCTCCTCATGGGACTCTGTGCTTGGATCTCCTTCTGACAGTACTGCAAGTAGTAACTTGGTTAATATGTTAAGCCTTATTTTTGATAATATCTTTGGAACAGAACCCTAAGAATGGAATTGCTGGTATAAATGCATCTATGTTTCTTGGACATGGCCCTTTTCAATGCAGGGCATGGTTGACTTCTTATCTAGAGATCTTGTCCTGCTCTCTCTCTCTCTAGCCCCCCCCCCCCTCAGAACAGAGGGGACAGACAGCAATGGGAACATAGGGGAACTTCTATTTGCCATGCAAGAGTAACAGTTCTAACAGGAAACCAGAAATAGAGACCCTTCATGGCAATAGGATGCCAAACAGAGAGATTGTATGTGGTGGTTTGCATGTGACTGACCCCCATAGACATACATTTGAATGCTTGGTCCCTAGTTAGTGGCTGTTTTGGAAAGGTTTAGGAGCTGTGGATTTGTTGGAAGAGGTGTGTCACTGGGGTTGGCTGGGGGTTTCAAAAGACCATACCAAGACCAGTCTTCTCCTCCTCCTCCTCTTCCTCCTCCTCCTCTTCCTCTCTGCTTCATGCTTGTGAATCAGATGTAATCTTCCAACTACTTCACCAAGCACCATAACTGCCTGTCTGCTGCCATGCTCTCCACCATGATGGTTGTAGGCTAACCTTCTGAAACTTTAAGCAAGCCCCTAATCAATCTTGGTCGTGGTATCTCTTCATAGCAAAAGAAAGTATCCTTTTGTTGCAGGATATTTGATTACACTGTGAACCCTGAGATTGTGTTATTTACTGAAAAGAACAATAACAACAAACCTATTCCTAGTTGTGGTGTGGCTCAGCCCTTAGCACACAACTTTAACTCCTCTGGCTGGAATACAGACACAACCTTAGTACACACCTTTAATTCCAAACAATGAAGGTAAAGTTAGTTTGTAGAAGGAACACCCATGTTTGAAAGTGATGTCCAATTGAGTGGTAGATAAAGTGACGAATCAAAGAAAGATTTGACAGAATAGGATACGCCCAACTCTCATGAGAAGAGAGAGGAGAAGGAAGCTACTTAAGGAGTAGAGCAGAGAGAGAGAAAAGCATAGGAGAGAGAGGAGGCAGTTTTACTGGGAGAGTTTTACAGAGACAGGTTGAAGAGAGAACAAGCTAGAGTCAGAGAATGAGAATGAGCCATATTAGAACAGATTGCCAAAGTTAGTTGAAGCCAAGCAGAGTAAAATGTCAGAGGCCAAGAGAAGAAGCCAGATGAGTCAGCTTGAAGAGGAGTTTGATCCAGAACAGATGAGTTGAATCGGCCATACAGAGGTCAGAAAGAATGAGGAAGGGCTGATCTTATCAGTAGCAAGTCTCAGAGGCTCAAAACCTTCTAGGCCTAGATTAGATTGTACAGAGGCTAGGAGTTTCCAGGACTAGGCCTAGGTTAGCAGACAAAGGCAGTCAGCCTGTGAGATGACAATTACTACAGGAGAATAAAAGATACTTTTACAACGTTGTGTGACAACTTGTCTTCTCAGAAGGATTTGGAGGTACCAGCTAAGGGAGGTTACAGATACCGAAGTTCTGTACTTTCAGCTGGCTTTAGGGTGTCAGCTGAGAGATATCAGCAAGTGCTAACAGCTTGAAAGCTCTCAGAGATCTTGGAGTGCCAACTAAGAGCAGTCTCTTGCAGAGCAAGTCTGTGGAAAGCAAGCCACTGATTCCAGGAACAGAAACAGCTCTCATTTTTGGCAAGTCAGAAAGTCTGGGGCAAGTCCCCTTCTTGAAGCTGAAGCAGGGGATCTCAAAGGCTGAGGCAGGGATAATGGATACTGGAACAGGGGCAGCAACTATGCCCCACCCTCAACAAAGTCCCCACATGGAGAAATGGTCTCCTGTAAGACCCGTTGTGAATCTCAAGAACGGTATTCCTTCTCCAAATAGTATGTAGGAGCTGGATACTAGACAGGCAGGAGCCAGCTGGGAGCTAGACTCTACCTGGACTGGATTCTCAAGTTTTTCTCTTTTTCCAATTCCAAATCATGATCCTTTCCAACTCCAAAGAGTGATCCAGTGAGTCTGTCTGTCTGTCCAAATCTTGTATATCCTTGTGTGTAAAGCCAAGTAGGTGCTGATTGGCTATGTGGTGTGTGTGTGTGTGTGTGTGTGTGTGTGTGTGTGTGTGTGGTTATAGTGGTAAGAGTCCGCTGGATGCTTTGGAAGAGCTGAGAACAGAGTGGGGGCTCCGCAGGCTGGATCTAGCCTGGGGCTGAAGGGGGAAAGGTGGGGAGGAGCCTGGCTGGGTTGGCTGGAGACTGAGGGGACAGAGTCTTTGGCTTGTCATCAGCTAGCTGGCTTGGTTTGATAGAGGCTTTGGTTGGGAGTGCTGAGAGGCCTTCTGCGAGAGACTAGATGCGGCTCTTTAGACGAAGGCCTGTTCCATTGTTCCCCATGGAGGATCCTGATGAAGAGAGACAGTCCATGGTTTTAGGGCGATTATTGTGCATGGCGGAGAGTGGCTGATAAACCGTACCCCACAACCTCAGGGTGGACCTGAGGTTAAAGTACCTTTTGCAGGGTGGAGTGGCTGGGAAGGGGAGGTTATTGGTTAAGCCTCTAGGTGCTTTATTAAAATGGGAATTTCTTGAGGCTACGTGACCACACCTCTTCCTGAAGGGGATTGGGGTGTTGCTCTTTTGTGACTGAAGGTCACAGACCTATGGAGAGCTGCAGCCTCATGTCAGGAGCCTGGGGCCCAGGAGCATGGCAAAACACCTGCTGTCCCTTGTAAGGTTATCCCCTGCTGGAGACCCCCTACTGGGTTGCAGAGGTTTTAAACCTTAGCTCAACCAGAAACCAGGCTGCCTTTCACAGTCCCGTGTGTGTGTGTGTGTGTGTGTGTGTGTGTGTGTGTGTGTGTTTTCAATTAAAAGTGTAAGCTGAGACTAACCCAGAGAGGGAGCTATCAAATTCAGTGAACGAGAAGCCTGAGGGTATTCTTGAAGGTCTGTTTCTCCATACCTTTTGCCCTCCTCCCTCAGTGTTGCTGTGGAAATGGAGGAAATGGAAGGAGAACGGTAAGAAAATTCTTGTTGTCTTTTCATGGGTTCTGAATCCTATTGAAGTTCAGCAAAAGCAGCCTGTTCTGCCTTGTTCCTGGAGGTTTGAGCTTTCTCTTAGCTGCTGGGCCTTCCTTCTGGTCCCAGGGGCTGTGACAATCTCCAATTTTCTTCCTGGGGTTCTGAAATTACAACATCAGAAGAGAGCCTGCTACCATTTTCACACTTGCTGCTACAAAGTGCAGGTGTCTTCCAACCCAGGATTCTCAGGCTCTAGCTGCACTGTTGGGCTCATGTCACCTTCTTAGGCCATTGCCATTTGACATACTCAACCTACAATATACGAGACTGTTTTCCCATACCTGGGAAACAGAATTTCTCTGAACCTAACAGATGGAAAGTGATCCTTTGATGGCATTTTCACTTGTATGTTTCATATTAAAAGCGAGGTTATAAATTTTCTAAAATGTTTTAAGGGGCTTGGTAAAATGGCTCAGTGGGCAAAAGAGCTTGCCATGTGTCTTACTTAGGGTTTTATTGCTTTGAAGAGACATCACAATCATGCTTTTGTTTGGAGAAATGTGGACTTTGGAACTTCGGACTAGAATTAGTTGAATGCTTTATGTGGGCCTTGATGGGTTATACTAGTAGGAACATGGAAGACAGTGGTGCTGAGAGAGATGTGAACTGTGTAGGCCTGGCTCGAGAGGTTTCAGAGGAGAAGAATACTAATTTGTGGCTGAGAAACTGTTCTTGTGATATTTTGCCAAAGAGCATGGCTGATTTCTGCCTATGTCTGAAAAGTCTGCCTGAAGCCAAATTGAAGAGTTTTGGATTAATTGCCTTGGCAGAGGAAATATCAAATCATCCCATTATTGACTTTGTTGTGTGGTTATTAGTGTTCACTCTTACGCAGATCTATAAAGAAAAGGAGCAACCTAAGCAAGGAACAATAGAAAATGTACAATTTGAAGTCTCAGAAGGTCAAGTCCAGGCTCAGTGGCTCACAGTCATAGGAACACAGGCTGCCTACAGATCCAGATGTAGAACTGTCAGCTCCTTCTCCAGGACCATGTCTGCCAGCATGATGTCATGCTTCCTGTCCTGGTAATAATGGACTAAACCTCTGAGCTGTAAGCCAGCCCCAATTAAACATTTTCCTTATTGTCTTAGGGTTTCTATTCCTGCACAAACATCATGACCAAGAAGCAAGTTGGGGAGGAAAAGATTTATTCAGCTTACACTTCCACATTGCTGTTCATCACCAAAGGAAATCAGGACTGGAACTCAAGCAGGTCAGCAAGCAGGAGCTGATGCAGAGGCCATGGAGGGATGTTACTTATTGGCTTGCTTGCTTCCCCTGGCTTGCTCAGCCTGCTTTCTTATAGAACCCAAGACCACCAGCCCAGGGATGGCACCACCCACAAGAGGCCCTTCCCCCTTGATCACTAATTGAGAAAATGCCTTACAGCTGGATCTGATGGAGGCATTTTCACAACTGAAGCTCCTTTCTCTGTGATAACTCCAGCTTGTGTCAAGTTGACACACAAAACCAACCAGTACAATTGACCCCTTGTCAACCTGACACACAAACACATCACCATTAAGCCTCGATCTTTACTTTCTTATTTATCCCCAAGATCTAAATAACTTTAAAAGTCCCAGTCTTTACATATTAAAAGTTCAATCCCTTTAAAATATCCAATATCTTTTAAAATTCAAGGTCTCTTAAAAATCCAAAGTCTCTTAACTGTGGGCTCCACTAAAATACCTTCTTCCTCCAAGACGGAAAAAAGTATTAGGGCACAGTCACAATCAAAAGCAAAATCCCGGCACTTGGGAGGCAGAGGCAGGTGGACTTCTGTTTTCAAGGCCAGCCTGGTCTACAGAGTAAGTTCCACAACAGCCAGGGCTACACAGAGAAACCCTGTCTCAAAAGACCAAAAAAAAAAAAAAAAAAAGTAAAAGCAAACTCCAACCGTTCAATGTCTAGGATCCACTCACGATCTTCTGGATTCCTCCAAGGGCTTGAGTCACTTCTCCAGCTCTGCCCTTTGCAGCACACAACTTGTCTTCTAGGCTCCAGATGTCTATACCCCACTGCTGCTGCTGTTCTTGGTGGCCATCTCATGGCACTGGCATCTCCAAAACACTGCTGTCTTCCGCTGCAACTAGGCTTTACCAATAGCCTCTCATAGGCTCTCTTCATAGTGCCAAGCCTCACCTCCTTTGGATGACCCCTTCAGTCCTGGGCTATCAATTGCAACTGAGGCTGCACCTTCACCAATGACCTTCCGAGGTCTCTTACTGTGCCCAGCCTCAGCTGCTTTTCATGATCCCTTCATGCCTTCAAAACCAGTACCACCTGGGTGACTCTTACACATTACTAAGTCCAGCCACAGCACAAGGTACAACCTTGGCTATCTCTGAAACACAGCCTCTGTGCTCTCAGAAAACACTTCCCAGAAGATTTCACCTCAATGATGCTGGTCTCTTCTTCTTCTTCTTCTTCTTCTTCTTCTTCTTCTTCTTCTTCTTCTTCTTCTTCTTCTTCTTCTCCTCCTCCTCCTCCTCCTCCTCCTCCTCCTCCTCCTCCTCCTTCTTCTTCTTTTTTTTTTTTTT
>JADRCH010000170.1:1890099-1925759 GCA_019843965.1 Rhynchomys soricoides | reverse complement strand
TTTTTTTTTCTTTTTCTCTCAGAAAAATGTGCTGTTTGTGGAAGTCCTTGCAAGCATCTGGCTCTTTCTGGTAATGTAAGTTTTTACCTTTGTCATAAACTGCTTCATCCAGTCCCTGGCCTGTTGGAAGTATATAACACAGGTAATGAGCTCTCAAAACAAAAAGAAGCAGCATATTTAAAGATGGCAGTTGTAAAAAGGTAGTTATTTAATTCCAGTGTCAGGAGTTTCTTTCATTTTGTTGTGGATATTCTCACTGTGTGTCTTCCTCTCCTCATAGCTAAAGCCTCAAGAGAAGAAGTTCTTCAAAAGCCCTATAGAGACAGCTCTGCAGTGCTTTAGTCACATCTCTCAGGTATGAGAACCAAAAGGAAGAAAAGGTCTTGAGCTGTAAGCTCAAGGCCACCTTGGGTCATTAGTGAGTACAACTGGATACATAGAACCCCTATTTCCAAGAAAAGGGTGAGGGGAGCCCCTCTCCCATCTCTTTTGAGACAATGTTTCTTTGTGTTAGCCCTGGCTGTCCTGGAACTTGCTCTGGAACTTGCTCTGGAGCTCAGAAATCCACCTTCCTCTGCTTCTGCCTGGATTACGGGTTTGTACTGCCACCACCACAAGGCAGGGCATTTCTCTTTAAAAGGTTTATGTACACAGTGGAGAGAAACTGCTTTCTTTGCTTTCTTGCCTGATACAAATCTCTACCAGTTAACTTTCTGCTGACCCAGAATCTATGGTATGCAGTCAAAACTGCAATCTAATTGAATCTTACTTTGTAGTTCCTACTTCTAGTAACCAGTTCTTGTGATTCAAGAGTGCTCTAAGGAACCTTATCATCTTTCTCTGCAGGCAGAGGCATTTTCTTAAAAATTGCATGTCTAGCCGGGCAGTGGTGGCGCACACCTATAACCCCAGCACTGGGGACGCAGAGGCAGGCGGATTTCTGAGTTCGAGGCCAGCCTGGTCTACAGAGTGAGTTCCAGGACAGCCAGGGCTACACAGAGAAACCCTGTCTCGAAAAAAAAAATCGCATGTCTAGGCCTACAAAGAATGGATTTGGTAATTTAACTTGGGACCTTTTGCTTGTAGACCTACATCCATGTGTTTTATTTTTTGTTTTTCAGTAACTTTGCAGTAATATTCAACTTTATTTGGAGTTAACAACCAATTGCTTGAATGTTAGAAAGTATTTGTCTTTCCTGATGTCTCTCTCATATGCTGGCAAATGATTGATGTGATCAGGAGTAGTAGAATATAGCAAAAGGCAGAGAAAGGATACTATCATTATTTGAGAGAGTGTCCAAGTTGTAAAGACTTTGATTTTCAACTTTTCACTCTCTAGTTCTCTGCTGAGATGATTTTTAGTATTATGGGATACCTCTCTTGGAACAACTCTTCAGTCTTTTTCAGGCTGGAGAGATGGCTCAGTGGGTATGGCACTTGCTTCAGCCTGAGTTTAATCTCTGGAACCCATATGATGGAAGTAGAGAACTGCTTCACGATAGTTGTCCTTTTAAGCATGCATGTGTGTGTGCACAAACAAGATAAATATGTAATTTTAAAAGATTTTTTATCACTTTGTTTTGTTGTTACTGTGTTGGTTATTAGACCCTGGGCCTTCTACATGCTTGACAAGTGCTCTGCCACTGTGCCAAGTCCCCAACTATTGTCTTTTTTTAATTTGCTTCTTGTCCAAGGGGACCTGCGACCCCAATCGAACTGCGTGCTGTATGTGTGCATGTGCGTGTGTCTGGGAAAGGGCCATTGTACACCACAGCAAAAATGTGGAACAACTTGCAGGAGTCCATTCTTCTCTTTTTCCAGCACATGGGTGCTATGGATTAAATCCCTGTCATCTGGTTTGGTGACAAGTAACTTTTCTCACTGAACCATCTCTCCAGTCCAAGGGAAAGTCTCTTGTATGCTATAATTCACTGTGTAGCTAAGGATGACCCTATCTTTTTGATCCTTTTTCCTCTATTTGCATGCTGAGAATACAGGAATGTCCTGCCACTCTAGGTTTATATGTGCTGGGAATAGAGCTTATGGTCTTACACATACTGAGCTAGCACTTAACCATCTGAGCTACAGATCCAGTATGCTAGTTTATTGTTTTGAGAAAGAATCTCACTTTGTAGACTAGGCTAACCTTAAATACACAGTCCTCTTGCCTCTATCTCCTGAATGCTGTACAAGGTATTCAGTAGAAGGCTTGTACCAAAACCATACTTCGCTTTGATATTCTTTTGTGTGGAGTATCAGTTCTTCTTAAGAAAGCTTTTTTTTTTTTTCTTTGAGATAGGCCTCATTATAGCCCAGAATGGCTTTGAACTTCCTAGATAGCCAAGGATGACCTTGAACTAGTGATTGTTCTTCCTCCATTTCCCAAGAATTGGGATCACAGGCAAGTCCTACCACAACCAGTGAAAGTATGCCTTTTCTAAACATAAAAGTTATCATTAGTGTTTCCCCAGCTGCCAGTCTTAGCTCTATAAATACAGTAAGCAGAATTAAGGCTTTGGCTGTAGCTGTCTTAGTCACTTGGATGAGCCATTATGTTGAGATATATTCAATGTTGTAAGTAGATAAAATCAAGCTGAGACCCAAGGAGAAATGTAAAAGAGGTCACTTGAACAAGAGAAAGAGCAGAGCTTTGGTTAATAATTTAACTGTAGGGTTAGTTAATGATCAGTAAAGAAATTATGTATAGTCTGAATCTTAACCTACCTAATCACGGGACCAATTATACATGGTCAGATAATCAAGGTAAAATAAATAGAAAGGATCAGTTAATCATCACTTTAGTGATGGGTCAGTTTGGTTAAGTCAGCAATTTGAAAATATATTTTCCTACTCTGTGGAGTTGAATAACTGATGTGGTGCCTACCCTAAACGGTGTCATTCAAGCTTCTGCTTAGGTTTTTTGTTGTTGTTGTTGTTGGGTTTTTTTTTTGGTTTGTTTGTTTGTTTGTTTTTCGAGACAGGGTTTCTCGAACCCTGGTGTACCCCTGGCTGTCCTGGAACTCACTCTGTAGACCAGGCTGGCCTCAAACTCAGAAATCTGCCTGCCTCTGCCTCCCAAGTGCTGGGATTAAAGGTGAGCGCCACCACTGCCAGGCTTCTGCTTAGTTTCTTTCCTCAGAAGGATCTTCTCTAGCATGTTAGAAGTTGTTCCAGTATCTACTTTGTATCTTGTTTTTATCACAGCTTCCGTCTGTTGTCTTGTTTACTTGTTTACCTCTGAGTCCTGTACTGAAATACAGCTCTGTGAGGACAGAGATTTGGTCAGTTTAGTCTCTTGTTCGCTTTGAATAGTTTCTAATACTGAATACTGAATAAACATCCAAAACATTGCCCTTAAATGAATGAGTGGACTGTTGCTCTAAATGTCCATTTCCGTTCTCTATAATGACTCAACAAGGGCATTTTTTCTGCAGTGTTTTAGTTCTTTATAAAGCTTCCTGTTTTGAATTCTTTTTTCTTTTCTTTTTTTTTTCGAGACAGGGTTTCTCTGTGTAGCCCTGGCTGTCCTGGAACTCACTCTGTAGACCAGGCTGGCCTTGAACTCAGAAATCCGCCTGCCTCTGCCTCCCAAGTGCTGGGATTAAAGGCGTGCGCCACCACTGCCGGGCTCTGTTCTGAACTCTTGACTCCACTCTAAACTTTCCAAGGGACTTGAAGAGCTTGTAAGACCCTGCTAGTTTTCTTATATTCTTAAACCGTGGACCCCCTCTTTACTGACAAGTAGGCACCTTTCAAATGCATGCAGTGTTGCTCATTCTCTAGTAAAGCCTTCCATGGTTTCTGTAGCAGAGTTTTGTCTTGTTTCTTGTCCCTATATTGCTTTTAACTCTGCAAAATACTTAACTCTAAAAATGATTTATTTGTTTACATACCTTTTTAAAGGCAGATGCTTTTTTGTAGCACTTAATGTCTAACTAGATGTCTGACCTAAATTATGTCATAAGAAACGCTTTGTAGAGCCAGGTGTGATGGCAAAAACCATTTGATTCCAGCACTGGGAAACAGGTAGGAGGACCTCTGTGAGTTTGAGGTCAGCCTGGTCTACATAGCAAATTCCAAGACAGCCAGGACTATATAGATCCTCTCTCAAAAAAAAACAAAAACAAAAAACAAACAAACAAAACAAAACAAAAATAGAATTGCTTATAAATGACTGAGATGTAAGGCCAGTTAAGAGGAAGGCTATTTAAGGTAAGGTCAGAGAAGTAGGTGCTTGTAGGTCCTGGCAAGAAATTTAAACTTGCGCTATTGGAATGTTTTTAACAAGGAAATGATGTTATATGATATACAGTTTTAAAAGAGAGTGTGGTTTTTGAGTGACTAGGCCATAAATAGGTCAACCGTACAGGCAGGGAGACCAGTCAGGAGGGGAGAATCATAGCAGACTGCTTGCATGGAATCAGTGGTGGCAGCAGAAAAGGAAAGGGCATGAAGGTTATAGAGGCCCCAGTTGATTCTCAAGACATACACGTGCGCGCGCGTGCGCGCGCGCGCACACACACACACACACACACACACACACACGCATGGGAGAGAAGATCATTACTTGTGTTTTATATTCTGAAAGCTCAAGAGCAATTTCATTAATGTTTAAGAAAAAACATAGTACAGGTTAGGTGAAAATACCAGCAGCTGCCAGGAGAAGTAGAGAAAAAGTAATGCCTTTTGAGTTTGACATTAGAAATAGCATATTTTTAAAGGGGAAGGAGCTAGAGAGATGGCTCGGTGATTAAGAACACTTGTTCTTGCAAGATCTATGTTCAGTTCCCAAAACCCACATGGTGGTTCACAGCCATCCATAACTCTAGTTCCAGGGATCAGACTCACTCTTCTGACCTCCACAGACATAAACATAGTACGCTATCTTCAGGGAAAATAATTATATACAAACAAACAAACAAACAAACAAACGAGAAGGACTGCAGAGATGACTTGTGGTTAAGAGCTGCTCTTCTAGAGGCCTGAGTTCAATTCTTAGCACCTATCTGGTGGCTCAAACCATCTATAACGGGATCTGATGCCCCCTTCTGGCATTAAGGTGCACAATAAGAGCATTAATACATAAAATACATATATAAACAAATCCTTAAAAGTATTAAATAAATAAATAGGAAAGCATTTCCAGGAATGGAAGTAGGAACTAGCCTAAGGCAGCTAAGTAAAGAGCCCAAAAGCTTGTTTTGTGGGTTTATTTTGTTTGTTTGGGGGGGATGTATGTATGTGTGTGTTATTTTGATTTGAGACAGTGTCTCTCTACATAGCCAAGGCTGTCCTAGAACTCTATATGTAAGCCAGGCTGGCCTCCAACTCACAGAGATCCACCTACCGTTGCCTCAAAAGATGTGCAGCACCACACTTGGCATGACTTATTTTCTAAAGAGTGAAGAAGTAATGTTGCTAGTGCAAAGCAAGACAAGGTCTTACCTTGTTTTGATTGTTTCCTCAAAAATCAACAACCATTTTTTCCTGGTTGATTTTCTCCTGTATCTGCCAGGAAGATATGGACACATTAGGTTTTAGATGTTTCTCAAAAATCCACGTGGAAAAGTCAGGAGGGCTGAGCTCATTCTGGAGCTCAGGGCATAGGAAAAGACTAAGCTATGAGTTTGTAGCTTGCCAGAAAATCCTTTTTAAACCTTAGAGGGGAGAGCAATATGGGGTAGCTCAGTGGTAGGGTGTATACCTTTCTGAATGTTAGAATACCAGAGCTATGAATCCATCATGTACAATCCCCTATCCTCACCCCCAGCAAATACACAAAGAAAAAATAAGTCTTGAGAATAAATAAGATCATGTATGTAGAATCCCTTCAATGTGGTAGAAAAAGAGAAATTAGGAAAACTGAAGTCAGAAGTAAAAACAAAAATATGTCTCCCAGAAGTCAAGTGAAGGAAGAAAAATGTTTTCAAAGGTAGATATAGTCAGTTGAGTCAAATTCTGTTGACAGATGAAGTCAGAGTTGTATGAGTATAAATCAGAGTTGGCTCGCCTTAGCAGTGTAAAGATTATTGTCATCCCCCACCAAGTCTTAACATTATATTGGACCTTACTGCTGGGTAATTATCTCTCATCCCTTAACAGCCTTCTGCAATCTGGCTTCTAACTATTGCATTAAAAACTGCCCCTGCTAAGAGCATCAACATCCTCACCAAAATCAATAGATAATTTTTGTTTCTATTATAAATGATCTGTTTGACACATCTGAAGTCTTATTTCTCTGCTTAGAAATATTCTTTGGCTGTCTTAACCAACTTGTACTGTTTCCTTTTGAGCTTCATCTTCATCTGTACATCTCTTAAATAGCTGTATTTCTCTGAGTGCTATCTTTCCTCTTTACATCCCATTTTTTATTGTGTTATTTGGTTTGTTGGTGTCTTATTTCTTGACTTCTTCATATATTTTGGATATTAGTCCTCTGTTGGCTGCAGGGCTGGTGAACATCTTTTCCCATTCTGTAGGCTGCTGTTTTGTCCTTTTTTGCCTTACAGAGGTTTTGTAGTTTCATGAGGTCCCATTTATTGTCAGTCTTAGTGTCCACTCTGTCTGTGTTCTGTTCAGGAAGGTGTCTCCTGTGCCAATGCATTCAAAGCTCTCACTTTCCCACTTTCTCTTCTGTGAAGTTCAGTGTATCTGGTTTTATGTCGAGGTTTTTGATCCACTTGGGCTTGAGTTTTGTACAGGGAGATAGATATGGGTCTGTTTGTATTCTTCTACATGCTGACATCCAGTTAGACCAGGCTGATTGCTGAAGATGCTTTCTTTTTTCCACTGTATATTTCTGGCTTCTTTATCAAAAAATTAGGCATCCATAAGTGTGTAAATTTATGTCTGGGGCTTTGATTTGATTCCATTGATCAATTTGTCTCTTTTTGGCTAATACTATGCTGGTTTTTTATTACTTTAGCTTCATAGTATAGCTTGAGATCAGGGATGGCCGTACTTCTGAATGTTTTTTCATTGTACAAGATTGGTTTAGCTATCCTGAGTTTTTCTTTTTCCATGTGAAGTCGAGTATTGTTCTTTCAACAGATCCATCTTTCTAGCACATTCTAACTTGTTCAGCAACTCAGAAGCACCCCAAACCTTCATGTTCAATTAGTTTATGAACATTTCACGGGTATGACTGACTAAATAATTGTGCATTGGTGATTGAACTCACCCTCTTAGCCTTTATCCCTTCCACAGATATGTGGAGAAAAGAGAAGGATTAGGGCTGAAAGTTCTACCCTCAAATCAGTACTGGTTTCTCAAGCAGCCAACTCATCAAGAATCACCTCATTAACACACATTCAGGCATGGTTGAAAGAGGCTGTGAATAACACTGAGGACAGTGCCACAAATTTTAGGAACTGTGTTCGTGTCACACTGCATTCTTCAGAAAATCAACTTAGTGTCAATTCAAAAAACAGCTCTGATCTCAAAGGCAGTATAAAACCACAGTTTACTCTAGAGATAAAGATGAGTGGCCACAGTCTGGCAGTGTGGGTTCAGATTGTCCTACCAGGAAAGTTTCACTGTGGAAGTGGTTGCATAAAGTTTTATAAGTTATAGGACAAAGTCATAAAGCCAGGCACTTACTAATACATTGGTTGAAAACACAAGTATGTGAGTTACAGCGAAGCAAGAAAAATTCTGCTGTTGGTCTCACATGCTTTCTCACAACCTTCTTAATCTTTGAAATTGATGGTAGATAATGGTTAACAATCTTTTTTAAATAACTTTTGTTGTTTTTTGAGGCAGGATTTCTTTATGAAATCCTGGCTTTTCTGGAATACCAGTAGTCCAGGCTAGCTTCAAACCAACAGAGTTCCACCTTATGGTAAGAGAAAGGGAGGAAAGGGAGGTTAGGGTCCATATAATTTTAAGGACTTACCTTTAGTAAACCTTTTTCTGGTGGGCTTCACTTCCTAGAATTTTGCCACCTCCCAGTAATGCCACAGACTGATGACAAAATCTTCAACACATAAACCTTTGAAGTATATTTAGGATCCAAACCATGTCAGGACTTCTATGTTAAAACCAGTGACAAAGACAAAATACATACTTCATCATACTGTGCAAAGGGCTGCAATGATAGCTGTCATTAAGAGAGCATGTATTACTCTTCCAGAAGACCTATGTTTGGTTCCCAGCACCCATGTAATTCTAGCTCTTCTTCTGGCCTCCCTGGGCCCCCCATACAAACCCATCTACATACACAGAAATACAAGTAAGAGGGGTTTTATTGTTGTTGTTTTAAGTTTTGAGACTTTTTTATACCACTGGGAATATTCACAGGAGATAGGCAAATAGTCTCTACCTCTCAGCTACATCCCCAGCCCTTTTAAATTTTATTTTGAGGCACTATCTCATTAAGTATTTAGGCAGTCTTCAAACTTGTGATTCTCTTGTCTCAACCTCCTGAATATCTGAGATTATGAGTATGTATCATTGTGCCTAAAATTAAAATTTTGTTATAGATAACTTCAAATATATTAAACCAGAGAAAAAATGAGATGTATAATATAATGAATTTCCATTACTAATCATCATCATATTTCACCAGTTGTAAGCTGATGGCCATATTTTCCCCTTATCTTCTACAATCTCAACTAGATTATCCAAAATGAGGCATTTTATCATGTTAAATGTAAATATTTCATGTGTATCACTTAAGGTGAGAGTTCTTTTCTTAAATATTTCCCAATATTGTCAAATAATTACACAGTATTCATATTTCCTCAGTTATCTCATGATTTTGGGGGGAGGGATTTTGGTTTTTTTGTTGTTGTTTTGTTTGTTTTCGTTTTATTTTTTTGAGACAGTGTTTCCTTGGCTGTCTTGGAATTCGCTGTATAGACCAGGCTGGCCTTGAACACACAGAGATCCGCCTGCCTTCCTCCTGAGTGCTGGGATTAAAGTGTGCGCCACCCTGCCTGGCTTTCCTGATTGTTTTTGGAGTTTGATTGAATAAGGTTTCAATAAAGTGTATGTATTATTTCTCAAGTCTCTTTTTAACTTTAAGTTTCACCTCATTTCTTCTTTTTATTATTAAAGAATAAAATGGTCTTTTGTCTTTTTGTTCATATCATGGACTTTGTTTACTGCATTCCTGGTGTTATTCACTGTGCTCCTTGTTTCCTGTAAATAAGCAGGTAAAGTTTGCTCACCATCGTTGAATCTGGGGGAGGTGAGGCAAAGCATTTCACCAGAAGTACATGTTGCTCTTCTGTCATTTGTATGATGTTGCCATAATGAACTTTGCACATATTTGTTAATCCCTTATATGTTTCAAAGTATCTGCTAATTCTGTCATTTCCTTTGCAATTTTTTTGTTGTTGTTGTTGAAATACTTCTAAAATCAAATTCTGTTTCATTAGCCTAGTAACTCTGAAATGTAGTTCAGAAATATTAGACCTGGAACTGTAAAGATGGCTCAGTGGGCAAAGGTGGTTACCACCAAGCATGAGGACCTGAATTCAATCTTTGGGACCCACATAGTGGGAGGAGAAAACCAATCTCCATACACAGTCCATGGCGCACACAAATAAATAAATGTAGTTGTAAGACTTTTGGGGGTCCAGGAAGCTGGAAAGATGGCTAGGTGGTTAAGAGCTACTCTTCTAGAAGACCTGGGTTTAATTCTGTAACCTTAAAATAACTCTCCAAGACTTATCAACTCTATTTCAAGTACTCAAAACATTAAAACTACTTGAGACAATAGATATTTAACCAGCTAAAACCTCATCCTTAGAAATTAGAATTAGGGAATTGGGGATGGCTCAATCAGTAAAGTACCTGCTGCTGCACAGGCATATGAACCTGAACCTGCATCCCCAGCACCCTATAAAAAGTCAGGTGTGTCAGCAGTGGGCAAAGTGGGGTGGAGGACGGAGACAGATGGGTACCTAGAGGCCATAGGCCAGCTATGGTAGTGGAAATGGTAAGGTCAAGTTTGGTGAAGGAAATTGAAGAAGACACCCACCATCAACCTCTGGCCTCCACAAGCATGCACACATACATACATGTTCATGCACATACACACAAGAAAACTTTAAAAGTAAAGCCACTTTTTATAAAGCCACTATTGTCAGGCATGGTCACATATACCTTCCAGCACAGGAGGATCACAGCAGGTTTGAGGTCAGCTTGGTCTACATAGCAAGTTCGAAGCCGGAAAGGACTATACTAAGACCTTGTCTCAAAAGAAAAAAAATTAACAACAATAATAATAATGCTACAAGTAATGTTCATTTCTAAAACATTAGTTTATAAACAAAAAAATTTTTTTGTTTTGTTTTTTTTTGTTTGTTTCTGTTTTTTCGAAACAGGGTTTCCCTGTTTAGCCCTGGCTGTCCTGGAACTCACTCTGTAGACCAGGATGGCCTCGAACTCAGAAATCCACCTGCCTCTGCCTCCCCAGTGCTTGAATTAAAGGCGTGTGCCACCACTGCCTGGCAAAATCTTTGTTTTAATAACCCACATCGAGAGCCAGAAAGATTGCTCAGTGGGTAAAGCATTTCTTTCCAAGTGGAATGATCTGGGCTGGAGAGATGGCTCAGCTGTTAAAGGCTAGGCTCATAACCAAGCCTAATGATTTGAATGCAATCCCCAGAATCCACATGGTAAAAGAAGAAAACAGAACCCTTTAAACTATTTTCTGATGGCCACATGTGCCCCCTCCCAAAATAAATTAGTGTAAAAAAAATCAGTAAACAATAATGAAGCAAAAAAAACCAAACCAAACCAAAACAAACAACAAAAACACATCTTATAGTGAATCTGCTGAGCTCCTACTTTACTTCCATAACTGTGGCTCTGCTACGGTATGGAAGCTGATGTCTTCCAAAGGTTCGTATGTTAAACACTTGGCCCCCTGTCTATGGCACTATTAGAGTATGTGGAACCTACAGGAGGTAAAGTTTGGGATGGTAATGTAGCTTAGTTGATAGTGTTTGCCTAGCATGCATGAAGCCCTGGATTCACTCCCTAGCATCCCATAAAACTGAGCACATGAATGATATATGCCTACATTCCAGGTCTCTGGAAGTGAAGCTAGGAGAAATTCAGGGGCATCATCAGCTACTTAAGAGTTCAAGACCCTGATTTTTGTGTTTTCTTGTTCTAAGCTAGACCTAGTAGAAGGAAGATAATTGACATGTCCTTGAAGGGAACATGGAGATCCTGGTCCCTTCCTATCTCTCTTCCTGCCAGACATTTAAAGTTGAGGGCCTACCACTGCTTGCCACAGGTCCAAAACCAAGATTAATTGGTGTGGTCCTTTGAATGAGAATGCCCCTCACCCCCCAGATTTTTGAACACTTGGTTCCCAGTTGATGGTGATGTTTGGGAAGGTCTAGAGAATGTAACCCTGATAGAGGAAGTCCATCACTAGGGGTGAGCTCTAAGGAGTCAGAGCTTTTTGCTCCCAGTTTACTCACCTTTCTGCTTGGAGTTCAGTGTGTGAACCCTTACCTGCTCTACCATCATGGACTTCAACCCTCTGTAACTATAGCATAGATCAAATTCTTCTGTTTGTTCTTTTGGCCATAGCATTTTATCACAGCAACAGGAAAGTACCTAATACAATTGGTAAGCATAGACTGTCACCTTGGGAACAATAAGCTCCAAACCATTCCTTCTCGTAGATAATTGCGGGTATCTTGTCACTGTGGCCATAAGTTGATGAACAGTTCTTTTCAGGTATCTTCTTTCCTTTACTCTCTCCAGCTTTTGATAGACCTAACTCAGAACTGAAGTTTTACAATGCTTTCCTCAATAAATAAAAGTTATGTACTAGTTGAGCATTGCGGTGCCTTTATACCTTTAATACCAGCACTGGGGAGGCAGAGACAGGTAGATCTCTGTGGGTTAAGGCTAGCCAAGCCTATAGCAAGTTCCAGGATAGCCAGGGATATGTAGTAAGTCCTAGTCTCAAAACAAAAAGAAGTATGTTCTATGTGTTAAATAAAATGTATAGATAAAACTTAAAGGAGACTATTGGATTAGACTGAGCTGCTGCAGTAGGCCCAGCAAACCAAACCAAATAGACCTGTTCATGCAGAAGTCCCATGCCACCAAGTCCAAACTGAGTTGTTTATTTGACTGCCTAAGAAGGGAGAAGAGGGAGAATAGCCAACTTTAAATGTGCCAGTTTTATTCGTAATGATAAAGAGATCCTCTCTGGTTTTGTTTTTATAAGAAATTTACTTTGAAATTACTAATACGAAGATGGCATGGTAGTATATGCTTATGTCTCCTGGATTTGGAAGGATGAAAAAATAGATCATTAGTTTGAGGTGAGCTGGGCTACATAGAATAATAAAAATTGATTTAAAAATTATTAATCTGCTTTTTTGCTGTTTTCTTCAGACTTTTTCTGCCTTTAATGTCAACTCTGCTCAGTTTACCAAGATCCACCTGTTTTATAGAGAGATAATACCTAATTTAAGAATCATAAATAATACAGTCCTTTAGCCTCAAGGAATACCATGATCCCCAGTGGATTCATGAAACAGCAGATAGTACTAAATTTTATATGTACTATGGTTTCCCTTTGTACACATAAACCTATAGTAAAGTTGAATTTGTAAATTAGGCACAATAAGAGATTCACAATGTAAAAACTGAGGAACTTATTCCTTCTGCACAGTTTTACAATGCGCTGGCTTGTTTTATGTCAGCTTGACACAAATCAGAGTCATTTTGGGGAAGAAGGAACTTCAGTTGAGAAGGTGTCCTCATCAGATTGGCCTGTGGTACATTTTCTTGATTGATGATGGATGTGGGAGAGCACAGTTGACTGTGAGTGGTGCCACCCTAGGGTGGTGCCCTGGATTAAAGTTAAAAGAATGCAGGCTAAGCAAGCCATTGGGAACAAGCCAGTAAGCAGCACTCCTCCTGGGCCTCTGCATCAGCTCCTGTCTCCAGGTTCCTGTCCTAACTGCCTTTGATGATGAACTGTGATATGGAAATGTAAGCTAAGTTACTTTCCTCCCCAGGTTGCTTTTGGCCATGGTGTTTCATCATAGCAATAGAAACCCTAAGATATGTGGGTATATTTGTTCTTAGCAAAATCTTAACAACTTTCACACATTTTTTGCATCTCCCTTTAGTTGAGAACTTGTACCTTTTCACTTTAAGGAAGCACTTCATGGCTTCTTGTTGGTGTTTCCAAATTGCCAGAATCACTTTAAGTACAGTAAGGGTTACTCAAACACAAGCACTACAAGGATTGATCTGAAAATACTTTAAGCCACACTGCACCCTGGGTAACTGAAATCTCAGAAAAGTGAAATGTTGCTGGTGTTTGCTACATTGTGGATTCTTCTTTTGCCCACCCTTTATCCCTGTTTCACCGCTTTCACTAGATAGGAGAGAAAGTATATATAGAGAGAGTCCTGAATCTAATATCTTTTGTTTCTTCTTTGAGCATGACTACTAACAAACTGCAACCAAACCACCTGATGACCAACAACTACCTTCCTTACCTCTCACGGCCCCAGCCTTTCCATACCTGTTGTTTTTAGAACGAAATACCAAACATTGCATTTTACCAAATGAACACTCAGGAGTCAGGTGCTGTGGTGAAAGCCTGCTAGATCAGTGAGGCAGAGAAAGCACCCAGCTGACCTTCCTCTTCATCTGATGTCTCAGAAGGGGGAAAAACACACACACGTGCGCGCGCGCGCATACACACACACACACACACACACACACACACACACACAGAGTTCTCTTTCTCCATACTATCTTTAAAACCCAGCTGAATGTCCCTCCTTTCTGTTTCCTTTGCTTCTCTCCATCTTTCTGATTTCCTCTCACTCTCTGGTTGGTTTGTTTATTTGTTTGTTTGTTTCTGTTTACTCCCTGTCAGCTGGTTGTTTGCTCCATCTTTTGACCTATGGTTGATTTTATTCAATCTTTTTTACAATAAACAGAAAGCTTTTGTATTAAAGTTATGTGCTAGGACTGAGCTACACCATTACTAGAAACAGGTTTTTCCAGTACACAGTCTCACAGTGTGATCAAATATCCAGTAACACTCTTGAATTAAAGGTGTGTGCTAGGGTTGAGCCACACCATAACTAGAGACAGGGTTTTCCAGTATACCATCTCAGGGTTCACCATGTGATCAAATATCCTGCAACATATATCTTCTGAAAAGTTGCCAGAATTTCAAACATCACACAATTGCAAAAACTATCTTCAGCTGACAAAATCATGTCTCTGTTAGAGCACCAGGCAAATCATAGTCAGCTGCTTCGTACAGTCTGAAGCAGCCCCACATCCATACACCTGGGATCAAAACAAAAGTATATTCTTATAATATTTCTGTTTTTTTAAAGAAACCAAAATTTTTAAATTGTCACTATAGTGAAGCTTCCAGTAAATTTTAGAAAAAGCCTGTTAGTATCTGTAAGCTAAATTTTATACATTTTTTTTCTTGGACAGAATCTCACTATGTAACTCCGGTTGGCCTGGAACTAGCTATGAAGACCAGGCTAGCTTTAAACTCACAAAAATGTACATGACCCCTGAGTGATGAGATTAAAGGCATGCATCACCAGCCTAACAATTTTATAATTTCTAAAATGAGCAAAAGTCTATAACATGAAGCTATGATGCTGATTGTCTGATCCTAGATGTAGAGGTGAAGGAATGGTGTCTGGGTCTGGAAGTAGGTAGTTTCACATAGTGTTACAATTTAAGGGATAATACTAACACTCGCATTATCTAGATGGTGGTGTCAGTAGTATAACAACTTTTATCATCTGCTCTGAGTTACTGTATTAACAAATCAATCATCTTAAAATGAGCTACTTAACAGGGTGGAGTCTTTTCCAGGCAACTCAGTTCGTCTGATGCTCTTCCAGGCAGTTTGGCTCATCTGCCTCTTCCAACTATCTTAGCTTATCTGAGAGTTTCTCTCAGCAATTCTCACTAATACATATTTTGGGGATGATAGGGCCTGGTGAGTCTGGTCAGTTTCATGGACTTTCTGAAGCTGAGTTATTTGCTGGATTTTAAAGAGCTTCCCTGCAGGGACAGTGGTGGCACACACCTTTAATCCCAGCACTTGGGAGGCAGAGGCAGGTGGATTTCTGAGTTTGAGGCCAGCCTGGTCTACAGAGTGAGTTCCAGGACAGCCAGGGCTACAGAGAAACCCTGTCTCGAAAAAAAAAAAAAAAAAAAAAAAGAGAGAGAGAGCTTCCCTGCAGGATGAAATGTTTCATGTCCCTTTAGACCATCTTGTCTATTAAAGAGCTTCTTTCAAAGATGGGAGGTTTTATTGAAGAGGAAATTGCTACATAACTAATGGCTGCTTCTGAGATTTAGGTTTCAGTTTGAGGGGGTAAGAAGGCTTGCATAGGACTAGTCAAAGGGCTCTCCCGTAATCTAATCTGGCTCCTTGAGTTCTACAGTAGGATCTTGTCTCAGTGTACCTGTGACCTTGGCAGTCTCAAAGTGAGTTGTATCTGGACTAAGGTAGGATTCGGCTTTGATCAGTCTCCCCCTTTTGTTAATTTTTAAAGTTTTGTACATTTTATTTTTAAATTTTTTATGTGAATGCATGTTGTGGTGGTTTGAATGAGAATAGCCCCCATAAACTCATATATTTGCATGCTTAGTCCCCCGTTGATAAGTTGCTTGGAAGGTTTAAGAAGTGTGGCCTTGCTGGAGTGTGTGTTCTTGTTGGCGGAGGTATGTCACTGCAGGCTTTAGAAACCTCCAAACCAGGCCCAGTGTGCTTCTGGTTTTGTACTCTCCCTCCCCAGTAAATCCAGATGTAAAGCTCTCAGCTACTTCTTCAGCACTATGCCTGCCTGTGTGACACACTGCTCCCTGCCATGACGATCTTGTACTAACCCTTTGCAACTATAAACAAGCCCCAATTGAGTCTTTCTTTTATTAGAGTTACCTTGGTCATGGTGTCTCTTCACAGCAATAGAACAGTAACTAGGAGGCAGGTGTATGAGTGTGTGTGGAGTGTGTGTACACTTCCGCGCATATGCCACACCACACGTGTGGAAGTTGGATGACTACTTGCAGGAGTCTGTTTTTAATTTCTAACATGTGGGTCCTTAGATTGAACTCAAGTCATCAAGGTTGACAGCACCCACTGAAGCCATCTCACCAGTCTGGCCTACCTGCCTTTTTTTATCACAGGATCTTGCTTTGTAGTCCACTAATGTAGCTCAGGCTGGCCTCAAACTTACAATCCTCCTACCTCAGCCTCATAAGGCCTAAGATTATAGGCATGAACTATCAAATTCAGCTAAGATTTTAAATGCCTTACAATAACTCATGTCATTCCATGTTGATCCCACAGCTAAAGCTAGAATGTTGGGAATACTATGACTTACTACATAGTTAGCGATTTATAGTAACTATTACTTTCAAATACGCCCTCCCACCATTTCAGATAATTCCTAAGATTCCAAATAATTTTTGTCTCTCCTTCTGCTCTGTTCAAATTTTCTAAAATTTTACTTTTATAAACAAATCAGATGAGGAAAAATTTCATGAGAAGAGTACACCTACCCAGGGAAGGGCCCTTGATAAAGGATTTATAGTCAAATCAGTGAGAAAGCAGATGAGACATAAATTCTGCTGAGTATTCAAAATAGAGCCTGACACAGCAAAAACACTTTGTAAATATTAACTCTGATTCAACAATCCTGTGATAGGTACATTAGTGTAGCAAATGGTACAATATCACAAGAGATAGGTATATGCCTATATCCAGAAATAAACCAGAAAACTTTAAAAATCAGAAATATTCTTTTATGTCCCTTCTCCTTGAGACAGGATCTCATAGCCCATGCCAGCTTCAAATTCACACAGTGGCCAGCCAAGGCTAGCCTCAAACTCCTCATCCTTCTGCCTGTACTCCTGGGTACTGGGATGATGAGTGTGTGTCATCATAGCTGGTCACATCTTCACTTTTTACTGAAACAGCACAAACAACCTTCAAATAGCACAGTCTAAGTGTTACAAAAAATACGTTGTAATAGCTCAAAATGGGGAAACTAAATACATAGGTAAGTTAGAACCAATTAGTAGTTTGAAGGTTCTGTTTGTTTTTGATTTTTTGCTCAGGATGACTGAATATATATATAATGAAGATATATGAATATATACATATATAATAGTCTATAATGCCAGAATATTCTCACTAAGGTAAGAGAATGCCAGTGTCCTAAAATGGAAAGCTTTGGCTCTCCCTAGTGTTGCACTCTATAGTTTTGGGGAGTTATAAATTATACTAAAGGGCCTAGGAGAAGAACTGTTCTAAACTATGATTGAGTGGATTTCCCGTTACAGTCAACGGTAATATGAAGGAGTTAACAGAGCTGTATGCCAAAGACCTCTTTTTTCCTAGTAGGTGTGGTGCTTCCAGAAGAAACAAACAGATCTTCTTATTGCCTTTTATAAGGACAGAATTACAAAGTTAGAAGCAGCTGTGAAGGAGGCCCAGGAAACAGTGGCCAGCCAGAACAAGTAAGCACCAAGTTAAATCTCCAGCTAGCACCTTTTCTTTCTTCTAGGGAAGCTGTAGAGCTTTCCAGGTGTAAGCACTGAAAGTTGCCTATGTATGTTCATATTCGTCTTAGGAAAGTCAGGTATGAGATTTTTGGTTGTTCCCCTTGGTCTCTCTTATTTTTTTCATTTTTCACTCCATGGACCCTCCTCACTTTATACTGTTTCTCTTCTACTTCATTATATCCAAAATCATTTCTTCAGTGAAATCAGATATAGCTGACTCATACTGATAACACTGAGCTAGAACATTCAGAATGTTTCTGTGGAAGGAGTGCATTTTGGAAATCTTAAGCTAAAAGATAGAATCTTTGAGACTGGAGAGGTGGCTCAGCAGTTAAGAGCACTGGCTGCTTTTCCAGAGGACACATGTTCAATTTCCAGCACCCACTTGGTGGCTCACAAGTGCCTGTGACTCCAGGTCCAGAGGATCTGGCACCCTCACATAGATAAACATGCAGGCAAAACACCAATGTACATAAAATGCTAATGAAAAACTAGAATCATTGTTGAAAGCTTAAATTGTTTATTTAATGTTTATTTATGGATGTGTTTTGTCCTTTGACCTCTACATGCATGTCAGGTCAGATGACAACTTGGGAAGTTGGTTTTCTCCTTCACTATGTGGGTTCAAGGAATTGAACTCAAGTCATCAGATCTGGTACAAGGCCCTTCTCCACTGAGCTTTCTGAAGGACCCAGTTGTTGGAAACTTTTACACATCAATAGTCCAAGATTGTATATGAAAAAGAAATGGAATTCCATGCAAAAACCCCTTGAAGTCATACCAAATAACTGTTTATTTTGTTCATTTGTTTTTACTATCAAAACCCTGCCATTTTCTCCCTGAATCACTAGATCTTAATAAAAGTACCTTATATATCTGCAAACACCTCGCAGTTAGCATTAACTAAGATGTTGATTATAGTAATAATTTTTATCGTAGTGACCTGGACCTGATTGTTTCCATCTTTTGCCTAGAGAGCTCTCAGTCTTAAGAAAGGAGAATGGAGAACTGAAGAAAATTCTAGCCATCCTAAAGGTGAATGAAATAGATTTGATTTTTTTACTTGTTTTGGTTTGGGTTTCTAGAAATCAAATTCAGGGTCTTTCACATGCTAGATAAATGCTCAGTTACTGAGCTACATCCCCAGGGTTCTCACTGTGTAGTCCAGGTTGGCTTCAAACTCAGGATCCTTCTGTCCCAATCGCCTGTGGTCCAGGACTACTTCCCATACCCCCATACCCAGTTGAGGAAGACTCTTTATTATTTTACTTCCTAGCTTGTCCATCTTTCTAGATGGCTATATAGAACAGTGCTTCCCAGGAAACTCATATTTATACGGTAAGCACACTGTAGTAAAGACATAAGGGTACAGAAAACTTTGTAGGATTGAAAGCATCAATAGCACATTTTCGACCCATTCTGAAATGTCAGTGAGTCATGCTATAACTGATGAGAATCCCTCATTAAGAAATGTATTTCAACGTTAACATTTCTCTTGAAGAAGTCCAAAATGCCTCAGGATCCTTTCCTTCTTATGTTTGTTTGTTTGAGATTGGGTCTAAAATGCCCTCAGCTTTGAACTCTCTTTAAAGGTTTGGCTAATGTTATTATTGTTAGTGTGTAAGTATGTGTCTAAGATGTATGATGTATATGTGATGTGTGCATGAGTGCAGATGTCAGGCAGAGGGTACCTTTAAGGAAGCAGTTTTCTCTTTCCACGGTGGGAATGAGGGATCAAATGCAGTCAGGTTTAGCAGGCATTTTTTACCAACTGAGCCCTCTTACTGAACTGGCTAGCCTGGAACTCCGGAGTCTTTCCCTCTCTTCCTTAGTACTGAAATTACATGTATGTGCTGCATGCCTAGCTCCTCAGTATGCTTTTATAAAAAGAAACTAAATTTTTATTCTCTCAAAGCTAATAATTTTCTAAGGAAACACAGCTTTTTGTCCTTCTGTTGGCAGCCTTAGGTAGGGGAGTTTGCAAGTAAATTATCTAACAAACCAGCAGTCTAAGATCCATTAATTAGAAGCTTTAACTACAGCTTGTCTCACTTCCATTTCCCACCTACAGGGGTCGCCAAGCTGCTACTACGGAGGCAGGTCAGTTTCTACCACACCAGTCCTCTACATTTTCTGATTTGTTCTTCAAAATATTTTCAGCTTTACAATTGTACATAAATATATGATGATATGCTACATGTATACAGTATTCATGGTACCTAGCCTTTCTCTCTTCTTAATCCCTAACCATTTTCTTATGTTGGGAAGCTTTTGGCTAGTTTTTCTTGACTCCTAATTGGCTGATGGATAAAATTGTTGATGAATTTATCTTTTACTTTCCTGATTCTCTGACAGAAGTGAAATCTTTGTTTTATTTTTGTGGTACTGGGGGCTAGGGTCTTGCAAGTACTTTGCCACTGAGCTAGTGCATTAAAGAGCTCCCCTTTATTTTTATGGAGAGGGGACTCTCACTATGTAGCCCTAGCCAGCCTGGAACTCAAAGAGATCTGACTGCCTCTGCTTTCTGGGTGCTGGGATTAGAGGTGTGTACCACCATTCCCCCTCACCCCACCCTTCCAGTCCTCTTTTTACTAATCATTTTGAGACAGCCTCACTAAGTTACCTAGGCTGGTTTTGAACTAGTGATCTTGACTCAGCCTCCTGAGTAGCTAGGATTACATGTGCCACCATGCTCAGCTCTGAAGTGAAATCTTGATTGTAATGCTCACCCTTGATTACTATCTTATAAATTCCTACTAGTCCTTCAAGAATCCAACATGTTAAAAAAAAAAAAATTAAGAGCACTGACTGCTCTTCCAAAGGTCCTGAGTCCAATTCCCAGCAACCACATGGTTGCTCCCACCCATCTGTAATGGGATCCGATGCTCTCTTCTGGTGTGTCTGAAGACAGCTACAATGTACTCATCATTCATATATATATTCATATATATATATATATATATAAATTTTTTAAAAAAGAATCCAGCATGTATTACTTTCTCCATAATGACTGCATCAAATGGAGTTGGAATTTGTTCATTCAATAAATATTCATTCAGCAATACTGTTTATCTATTAAGTACTGTGCACAACAACAGCAGACATTCTGATTAATGTCTGTACCTTACCAATTACTAAATATTTTTAATGGTGAATGTATTCAAAAGACACAGCACCCCTGAAGTCACAGAGATTACTATCTAATATTCAAATTTTTGTATTTTTATATATCCATTATAATATATAAACATTGTTGTGCTTTTGTTTGTTTACTTTTTCCTTTGTGGTCCTGGCATGTCAAATCTCAGGTCTTGCTAAGAAAGCACTCTGCCACTGGGTTCTATTCAGGCCTGAGTCTTACCTTCTCTCTTAGTGGCCTATGAATCTCTCATAGCTAATTGTTTTAATCTCAAGACATAGAACATAGATATGTCTGTTAAATGGCTAGCTGGCTGGCTGGCTGAATGGATGAATGAATGGATCAGTAGATGTAAAGTTGAGAATATTTGGTAAGATGCTATAAGAAGGAAGAAAGAAAAATACTCCAGAATTTCTCTATGAGAGAGTAGAGGAAGGTTCCACTGGGGAAACGGAGAGTCAAGGGACCTCACAGGGAAACTTGACCTCTGTATGCCGTGACGATGCCTTTACTACTGCAGAGTACGTACTCTGTGCTTAGAGAAGATGCTGCTGTTCCAGCCTTTCTTTCTTTTCTATACATGGATGCTCAGAAATGAACTGGGGTTCTCTGCAAGAGCAGTCCCTGCTCTTAACCACTGAGCCATTTCTCTAGCCTCAAAGTTACTGTTTTTATAATCAGTGACTGATTGACTCTAATGTGGCCTCTAATTCTGTTCCATGAGATCAATACTGCCTACTTTTTGTTTTCTTGTAGGTTAACCACTCCTCGACCAGTGGGTATTACTTCCCCATCACAGTCAGGTGAAAAACAAAAACTAATTCTTTCCAGATATCTGTGTGAGATGAATAAATATCTTTCCCTCATATGGAAGTTGTTTTTTTCCTCAGAGACCATAACATGATTTTGCCAATCTTATATATAATGTGTAAAACATGATATAGCCAGATAACGACAGTAAGCCAGCGGAGGCAGAGTGAACCACTAATGGCAATTTTTCCTACACTTGCCTGCTCTTTCAGTTGCTCCTCGACCCAGTTCCCAGCATAGCAGCCAAGTAGTCAGGTGAGTAGAAAGCCTATTATTGAACATTGTAACTGCTGACAAAGTCAGGAGATGAATGAGGTGGCTCAGTGATACTGAAGAGAATTACTGCCAAGTCAAATGTAACACCCGGTTTTGTATTTGTGTTTGTTTTGTTTGCATTCTTGTTTTATCTCATTTTATGTAGTCGCTCTTCTTCAATGGAGTCCATCCCTTACACAGTGGCTGGCATCAGGCATGCGGACCAGGTAAGTAATGGTCATATTATTTTTCTATATTGAGGTTTCTAATGCTTAGTAAAAGCAAGACTGTAATTCAAGAATCTTAAATTTATATTGGTTTTGGCACAAATCTTTTCATGCCATATGGAGCCTATTTTGGATACTCAATATTAGAAAATGACACATAATCAACAGGGGAGGCTGTAGTGTAACTGTTAAGAATTGAATGCACAGTATCTGTCTGCCACGTGCATTTTTGAAGTAAAAGAACATAAGTCCCTCTTAAGACCAATTCACGAAATGCAGAACAATAAAATATGTGTGAATGAATTGTTACTGAGAAGCAATGGGGAGTTGGGAGTATAGAGAACCAGGGTAGAGTAATTAATGATCATTATTTTTCTGTCAGGGAAGCAGAGGCCTGCACGAAAGGAGCACTCCCAGAGACTTTTACACTGGTGAGAGCGGGCAGGGCGAAGGTATCTGAAGTCTGCATGTTCTGTCCAGATACCAAATTCTACTGTTCTATGCATAATGTTGTTTTACTTTTTTTCCTGAAAAAAATGATTCCAGGTATCCAAACATGGGTTACAGTTTTTCAAGTAATGGTTTTTTGTTTTGTTTTGTTTTGTTTTTTTCTGAAACAGAGAGTGAGAAAATAAAAAGTTGAGGAATAGCCACTGAAAACCTGATCAAAGGCTGTGGCTCAATGGGGAACAGCCTTCTGATCCAACTTTGATTCCCCTAACAAAGATGGAGAGATGGCTCAGTGGTTAACTGTTCTTCTAGAGGACCCAGGTTCAATTCCTAGCACCCACATGGCAGCTCACAACTGTAACTCCTGTTCCAGGGGAACCAACACCCTCACACAGACATACAGGCAAAAATACCAATGCCCATATAAAAATAAATAAATTGTTTTTAAAAGATGGAAGGAGAGAACCAACTAAAAAGTTGTTTTCTGGTCTTCACACATGTACCATAGCACAACACTCTCCTCTCTCTCTCTCTCTCTCTCCCTCCCTCTCCCTCTTTCTCCCCCTCTCTGTCTTTTTCTCTCTCTCCCTCCTTCCCCCCCTTTACCTCTACTTAAAAAACAAAAAAAACAAAAAACAAAAAACAAACCTCTGATCAGAATAACTTAAGTGATTTGAATTTTCAAAACTGCCACAAGATGGCAGTAGAAATTAAGTCTAAAAGGAAAGGAAGCAAACTGAATTTCTTTTGTAATGATGGCAATTTATTTCTACTTTCCTGCACCATGACACACATGTGAAGGTCAGGAAAAACTGTGTGGAGTCAGTTCTCTCTGTCCACGTTTTTGTGGGTTCCAGGGATCAAACTCAGGTCATTAGGTTTGAGCAAGTTCTTTATCTGCTCAGCCATCTAATCAGCAGATAAAATACCAGTTTGTAACCTGAAAGGTGTTTGTTTATCACTCAGCATTTAAGGTAAAACATGGGCCTCGTTTGTAGTAACAATGTTTCTTAAAGTCTTGTTTTGTCTGTTACTAGTACAGCCACTGGGTTTTCTTGTTTGCTTTCTTCATGGAAGGCAGTGTGTATGACGGGCTAGGGATTGAATCTGGGGATTCAAGCATACTCCCATTGAAATACATACACAATCTTTTGCTTCTTTCTTTCTTTCCTGTTTGCTTTCTGCTTTCCTTCATTTTTTCTTCTTTTCAATCAGTGCTGGGGGTTCGAATACATACTAAGCAAATGTCTACCACTGTGCTCTATTCCCAGCCTGTTTTGATTTTATGTACATTTTTCTTTTAACTTAGTATGTGTACACATGAATGCATGCCAAGCCATGACATATGTGTGGATGTAAGAGGGCAACGTAGTGGAGTTAGTTCTCTCCTTCCACCTTGGGTGGTTTTTAGGGGCTGAATTCAGGTCTCCAGGCTTAAGCAGCGTTAGTCCTGATCTTCTGCCTTTTAATTGGAAGCTTTAATACATTTATAATTGCTATAATTGCTAATAAGAAAGAACTGCCATTTTGCTATTTCTTGTATGACTGTCCTTTTGTCATTAATTCCTCTATTACTGCCTTCCTTTGTGCTAAATTGATTGCTTTCTAGTGCGGCACTTTAGAACTCTTATTATTTCCTTTACAATATTCAAAACTGTTTTGAGATTACAGCTAACATAATTTATAAAAACCTGGTTTAAGTTAGTACCACATTTAACATCAGCACTTACCAAAACTTCATAGTTCTGTTAAATTATATACTCAGCAACACAAATTTTAAATTACTGCCTTATACAATTGTTTTTTAAATCTGATGGGGGTGGGGGCTACCAAGAAAAATGCACTTAAGCTGTCTTTGGTTGTATTTACCTATATAATTATCTTTTCCGCATTTGAATTACTAATTAGTGTCCTTCCGTTTCAGCCTGAAAGACTCCATTTAGTATTTCTTATAAGGCAAGTTTGGAGGGATAAGTTCACTGTCTACATTTTTGTTTATATGGGAATATTTTAATTCCTTCAGTTTTGAAAGATAGTTTTATTGGATATAAGTTTCTGGTTGATAATCTTTGGGAACTTTGAGTGTTCTCTGGTCCCTGGTATGTCTGATGAAAAAGTCCACGTTAATCTTGCCGACTATTGTTTGTGATGAGTTGCTTCTCTCTTGCTACTTTTAAGACTCTTTGCCAGGTAGAGGGCATGTGGCTCAGCTGGTAGAGTGCATAGGTTACATGAAGTCCTGACTTGATCCCCAGCATGTCTTAAACTGCATGCACATGGTGGCACAAACCTATAATTACAGGCTGGAGGATCAGGAGTTCAAGGTCATCTTTGGCTACATCCTGGGTTACTTGAGACCCTGTCTCAAAAAAGTAAGCTCAATTAATCATTGACTGTTAGAACAAGAACCAAAATGTAGGGCACTCTTAGAGAATACTCCTTTTTGTTTTCTTAAGTTAAATGGTATTACACACCCTGCCAGCTTTGTTTTGTTTTTTATCTGTTTTGTTTTTATTGTTTTGTGGGAGGAGGGGTGAATTTTCAAGGCAGGGTTTTTCTGTAATAACCCTGGCTGTCTTAGAACTTGCTGTGTAGTCCAGGCTAGCCTCTAACTCACAGAGATCCACCTGTCTCTGCCTTCCAAGTGCTAGGATTACAGATGGGCTCCACCAGAACTGGCCAGTTTTGGTTTTTAAAATGGGATCTCACTGTTTAGACCAGACTGGCTTTGAACTCAAAATTCTTCTGCCTCATCCTCCTAAGTACTGGGAGGGATTCTAGGTACCATGCCTAGCTGCTTTTTAAAATGTTTCCCAATACCATCTAACTTTTTCATTTATCCTCCATTCTTCAACTTCATTTCACTCCAAATCACAAGATTCACTGAAAAGTTTTCAGTCTTCTCCCACAAGACCTTGAGCCGTTTCTCAGCATTGATCATTTTAATCCTTTCTTAAAATAATTTCTCACTTTTTTCTTTTTCTAAATTCAAATTTTCCTTTGACTTCTCCATTAGAGTCTCCTTTGTTGGTTCCTTCTCTACCCAAGTGTAAAACAGCATTTCTCGAATGTGTGGGTCTTCCATACGAAGGACCTCAGTCCTAGGGATATTTCTTAAATGGATTTTTGTCTTTCATTTAGTCCAGAGGTTAACTGGATGTCTTCCTCAATTACTATCCACTTCATTTTAAAACATGCTTTATTAGCTGGGTATGCTAGCACACACCTTTAATCCCAGCACTTGGGAGGCAGAGGCAGGCAGATCCCTGAGTTTGAGGCCAGCCTGGTCTACATAAAGTTCCAGGACAACTAAAGATACATAGAAAGACTCTGTCTCAACACCTGCCCCCAAGAAAAATATTTTAATTACACTTACTAATTTATTTAGTGTGTATATGTATGTGGGTAAAAATGAGCCACAGTGTCCATGCAGAAGTCAAAGGACAACTTTTGAGAACGGGTTCTCTCCTTCCACCATGTGGATTCTGGGGATCTGACTCCAGTCATCAGAGTTGGTACCAAGTGCCTTACCCACTGAGCCATCTTACCAGCCCAGTCACCTTAATTCCTTCCTTCCTTTCTTCTTTCTTTTCCTCCTCCTCTCTCTCTCTCTCTCTCTCTCTCTCTCTCTTTTTTGAGACAAGGTTTCACTATGCATCCTGGAACACACTCTGTAGACCAGACAGCCTCAAACTCCAAAGATCCCCTGCCTCTGCCTCCCCAGCACAGGATCAAAGCATTCACTACCATACCCAGATTTTTTTAAATTTGGTTTGATAATTTCCTACTTACGCACATACTTATGTATCTTGATCATTCCCGCCCTCAGTCACCTCCCCCTGCCCTCCCTCTTTCATGTTCTTCTTTTAACTATCTATAGTCCACTGAGTCCAATTAGTCCTGCCTATAAGAACATAGGCAACCTACCAGCCACATCCTCAAAGAAAAATAATGCCCTTCAATTGCCAAGAACTTCTCAGCTGGGGTGAAGTTTCATAGCCGCCCCCCGCCCCCCCAACCATGTGGAGCTGTTTGCTGGTTTCATCCTGTGCAAGTAGCCATAGCTTTTGGGAGCTGATGAATGCAGCAGCCCACAGCATGTCCTCCAAACCCTCTGGGCCTTAGATCTCTCAGCCCATCTTCCTTAGTGTTTCCTGAACCTTGTGGAGCTCCTTTTTTTTTTTTTAGTTTTTCGAGACAGGGTTTCTCTGTGTGGCCCTGGCTGCCCTGGAACTCACTCTTAGACCAGACTGGTCTCGAACTCAGAAATCTACCTGCCTCTGCCTCCCAAGTACTGAGATTAAAGGCATGCACCACCACTGCCCGGCGAAGCTCCATTTTAATTTGTTAGACAAGGTCTCTCACTTGAGCTTGCCATTTCTGCTAGATTGCCTGGGTACAAAATCCTAGGGATCCAATTATCTCTAGCCCCCTCCAGTGATGGGGTTACAAGCTCACACTGCAATGCCATCCATGCCAGAGTTTTACATGGGTACCAGGGTTCCAAACCCAGGTTCTCATGTTTACATAGTCCTTTACTAGCTGAGACATTCCTCCTCCCCTACCCCTACCCTACTAATTCAATTAGTTCTTTCTTGATTTGATAAGGCACTATTCTCATAGCATGTTACTATAAGGGAGGGGTGGGGCAGGCAGGGACTCTAGTGCGAGAGCACACATGTGGCAGAGGACAACTTTTGGGAGTCAGTTAGTTCTCTCTCTCTCTCTCTCTCTCTCTCTCTCTCTCTCTCTTTCTGGTACTGTGGATGAGACTTAGGCATTCAGACCCTCAGGTTTGTACAGCAAAGCAAATCTTCTTAAGAGATGAACATCTCACCAACCCACTTTCGTTACTTTAGACATAGTTTACTTTCCTTCTTTAAATGTATTTTAAAATTATTAGGTCTTTGGAAATTTCAATGCGGATTATTTTTTTTTCTTTATACATGCCATAGTCTTTTCTTTGTTTGTCACACAATTTGCATACTTTTGGCACTCAGTCATCTAATTGACAACTGTTCTTTGAGACCTTGTGTAGCCTCAGGGTTAGTTCAAGGTAAGCGATTAGGCCTTTCCAACTGTCTCCTGCATTTGTGCAGACCCTGGAGATGTGTTAGGACATCTCAGAGTTCTCATAATCTCACTCCTCCAGTTTTCCTCTATGTCTTTCATTCTGTTATTTGCCCCGGCTGACATCTTCTCAAGCAGCCAAAGCAAGTGCCTCTAATTGTTTTCAACAGTACTCCTGGGCAAGAGGCTGGTGTGTGGTGAGCTCTGACATAAAAAACATGGTGACCTTTAGTCCTAAGCCATCAAACAGCCCTGTGTGAGGTCTTCCAGGGAACCAAACAGTTCAAATAATGACAGTTGTCTAAAACTGCAGCTTTGAAGGCCTGACTGGTGGCTCAGTTGGTCAAGTTGGGCAGGCCCAAGCATGTCTTGGGTTGACTCTCCAACACACATGTCAAGTCTAGGGACAGTGGCATGTGTCTGTAGCCCCATCATCCAGAGGTAGAGACAAGAGGATTTCCTGGAGTACTGATTGGCTGTCTAACAGAATTAATGATTTCTATAGTTCTATAGAAGAGCCTGTCTCAAAAAATAAGTTACTGGGGCTGGAGAGGAGGCTCAGTGGTTAAGGGCTCACAGTGCCCTTGTTCCCAGCACCTACAACAGTGGCTATAACTCCTATACAACTGCCTGTAACTCCAGCTCTGTGGATCCCATGACTTGGCACATGTCCTCATGCACACATGTACATAATTTAAAATAAACTTTTTTTTTTTTAAAAAAAAGGTATTGACTATGTGTAATGGCACATACCTTTAATCCAAGCACCTGACAGGTAAAGTAAGTGGATCCCTGTGAACTCTAGATCAGCCAGGGCTACATAGTGAGATCTTGCTTTTAAAAGTGTACAGAGAGATAGATGATACCTGACATCAACTTCTGGCCTCCACATATATGTGCATACAAATGCACACCTATACAACACATGCACAGAGATGGCAGCTTTGATGAACTCCAACCCCAGTCCTTCTATCTCGTGACTATCCAATCTGTTTTATACATGATTATGGCCTATTGGTTTTCAAAGCTACCATGAAGCTGGAGGAGATATGCGTACAGTTGAAAGGTTATAGTGCTGCCGAGGTCCGGTGGGTTCTACTCACATTCACTGCTGGGTTTGGTTTTGTTTTCCTTAGTGTACATTCCCCAGACTGCCATCAGATCCTTGTAATTTCAGGAGTCCTGAAAGGATCTTCGGACTGCTTTTGCAAGCTTTCTCCTTGCCTTGGGTGCTGGGATCATTTTTGGAGCCCTTATTCACTCTCTCTTCACTGATGTCTCTCCTTCAGCTATAGTTTTCAGTACCATCTTAGAGAGAAAGTGAAGCACAGCCACATTAATACACATCAGACAGTGATGGGCCCTGTCCTCCAACCTCAAGTGAAAAGAGCACCTTTATGGGGTGCGGCCATGTGACTTACAAGCCTTTTCACATTAGCCTTAACCCTAAAATATATGTGAAAACTCTTTGGCCCCATTTCTCTTGCCCTAGCCCCGAATCCCTTCTAAATTATCTCACTGGTTTGTATTTATGCTTTCCAGAAACCCCTTCACCAGCTTCAACTCATAGCCTCTCTTATAGGTAAGTAACATTGCACTTCATTTTCTGTTTTGTTTTGAAGACAGAGTCTCATGTAGCCCAGGCTGGCCTCAAATTTACTATGTAGCTGACGCTGCCTTTGAACTCCTGATCCTCCTGCCTCTGCCTCTCAAGTTCTGGGATCACAAGTGAGCACAACCATGCCTAGTTGTCTTGTTTCCTTTTCTAGGGATGTGTTCACAATGTTTCTGCCAGAACTCCTAGGGTTCCTTGCCCAGTGGCCTACACTACTGGCACTCAGGGTCTGTAGTTTCTAGAGTAGAACCATGGATACGATGCAATCAGCTTATTTTCTTCTCAGATGTAGGCAGGATTTTCTCTCTTCTCTGGCCTAAAGGCTTATGTTTTACCTTTATCTTTTCTTTCCTCTATTGAGTTTACCTTGGTTCTGATTGGTTGGTTGATTAGTTTTTGAGATGAGTCTAGGCCTTAGTTCTATCTTGGAACTCAGCCTGGACTTGAACTTGATCCAATCATCCTGTCTCTTTGGATCACCACCCCTGGGATCACAGTTGGGCTGGTGCAATTCTAGCTTTGCTGATGCTTCTATTTCCATTCCTTAGACCTTCACCTGCCTCCTCTGGACAGGGGGTTTCTTTTAGACCATTCTTTAGTGGGGATTCAGGCCACACAAGAGTCCTCACTCCCAACAATTCTGGTAAGTTAATGTCCTCAAGTTTTCTTTACAATGAGGGGAATGGTCTGAATTTTGCCTGACTAGTACAAACCTCTCACCAGTTGAATCCTATTATGTACAGATTGGCCTGTAGGATTAGGATGGCTCCCCATCCCCATCTCCACAAGCTAGACATCAAACCTAGGACCAGGGCCTTATTAAAAGTGTGTACTAACCACAAATTAGGTTTCCTGAGCCAGGTCTTGATGTGCAGGTCAGATAGCCTTCAACTATCTATGAGGTCCAAGTATACCTCAAACTTGTGATCATCCTGCATCTACTTCCCAAGTATTTTAACCACAGGCATAGACTACTAGGTCTGGCTTTTCTCTACATCTCATGCTGGGATTTGGTAAGAGCCGCAGGTAGAGGCTTTCTGCTAAGCCTGACGACATAGTTTGATCTGTAGGACTCACAGGTGTGAAAACTGCATAGCAGAAGGGAGAAAAGCAGCTCTTAAAAGTTGTCTTTGGACATCATATGTGCATATGGTGCACGCACACAATAAATAATAAGTGTCTAAAAAAATAAGCTGGGGATATTTAGATCCCACATTGAACATGCTGGGTGTTTGGTTCCAAAGGCTGTAAAAACCGGTATGTTTTTAAAGTACCTCTGTCACCAGCTTTGTTGTCACCTTCAATGCTCACTCAAATATTTATTCTGCCTCTTTCAACTTATAATTAAACTTAAGTCTCGGACTGTCCTGTCCCCATTCCATCCTATATAGCCACACTGGCATCATAAAAAGAACAGACAGGGTTACCCATTTCTCAAAGTGCTTAACTTTTTTGAGACAAGGTTTCAAGTAGCTGGAATTCCCATTTTAACTGAGGCTAGTCTTCCAAGTGCGGGATTACAGGGATATACTTTTTTTTAAAAGGGTCTTTCCATTTAGCTAAGGCTGGCTTTGAACTATCTATGGCCAGGTTGGTCTCAAACTCATAATTCTTCTGCCTCTACCTTATCGGTGTTGGAATTACAGGCAAACACCACTGTGCCAAGCTGTCTTTCCCTTTCCAAGTAGTACTCTTTGTTTTAGAGCTTCCTACATACTATGGGCCACAGTAACATGGCTGAGAAACTGAGTAAGTTATCTTGCAATTCTGTCCCAGGTCAGAGGGAAAGCAGAACCACACCAGAGACTCTTCCTGGTTTCCAACTTCCAGTCCTACAGGTGAGGTCTGACTAGTGACTTTTCAGTGTATAGAACTCTGGAAGTTAGGCCTTCATGCTAGAGACTGAAGCTCAGGTGGTAGAAGATAACCAATGGAGAGGGACATAAGATGTCACTGTGATAAGCAGTTTTTCAAGATGGTTTCAGTTTCAGTGATTCTATCTTACTGTAAGATCAGTTTTCTTCGGGTTTTTTTGTTTGTTTTGTTTTTTGTTTTTGTTTGTGGGGGAGATGCAATTTTGTTTGGTTTGTTTGGTTTTTCGAGGCAGGGTTTCTCTGTCTGGAACTCACTCTGTAGACCTGGCTGGTCTTGAACTCAGAGATCTGCCTGCCTCCTGAGTGCTAGGATTTAAGGCATGAGTCACCACTACCAAAGTGGTTTGGTGTTTTGTTTTGTTTCTTAGTTCATAACAAAGTTTTTGTTTTGTCGTGGCCACTGGGTACCTTGTTCATTGTAGTACTCTCCCAGCTACCTGGCTCCCTAGACCTTTTTCATTTTAAGTCAGATCTTAGTAAGTTGCCCAGGCTGGCCATGGACTTAGCATTTTCTTGACTCAGTCACCCACACAGTTGTGAGCACAGGACTGCACTCTCAGCTCTGGCAATGAAGACTCCTTCTCAATGAAATGTATCTTTTGCACAAACTACGAAAAGTATTTATGTCTCCAGAGGTGAATTTATGGGACTAATCATAATTCAAAGAACAAAAAGAAAGGGTATGGTAGAAGTTTGTAAGGATATCCAGTAAGTGAAAAATTCAGTCTTACCTTTTAATTCCACTTTTGTGTCTTTGCAGTTTTTTGAGGTTATTTTCACTAAAAGTCTCTCATGACCAAGGAATAGCTCCTGGATAGTAAGACTGGGATATGTTTATTTCTAAATCTAAGATCCCTTTATCAGCAAGGATTCAAAATTTAAGTAGGGCCTGGTAGCAAAAGCCTGTAATTCAAGCTACTCAGAGACTTCAAGCAAAAAGAAACACAAGTTCAAAACTAGCCTGGACTATAGTGTGAGTTTCATGCTTTAGTAAAACCCTGCCTGAAAAATGAAAATTAGCCAAGTGTGGTACAGGGTACCTATAATCCCAGGGTTTCAGAAGATGAAGTAGGAGAATCACATGTTTGAGTCAATCTTGAGTTACACAGCAAGTTCCAGGCCAGGCTGGCTAGAGACCTTGTCCCAGGTAAAAGAATAGACAAACCAGGTCTATATAGGAGTATAGGTCAACAGTAAGTATGCTTGCCTGGCATTCACCAGGCCCCTGGTGATATCAATCCCTAAAACAAGAGAATAAAAAGAAATTAAGGCTTAATAATGAAACTCTTTGTATGTAAATTTAAAACAATTTTAAGTTTTGGGTTTTTTTGTTTTTTTTTTTTTTAAAAAAAAGGTCTAGGAATGTAGCTCAGTTGGTTGAGTGCATGCCCAGCATGTGCTAAGTCCTGGGTACAATCCCTGCATTTCATAAGTCTAGGTACTTGCACTCAGGAGAGAAACCAGAAGTTCAAAGGTATCCTTGCTTACATATCAAGTCCAAGGCCCATGCCTCAATAGAGAGAAGAGAGGAAGGGAAGAGAGTTTTTTGTTGTTGTTGCTGCTACTGTTTGTTCTTTTTTAAGCTATCAGGAGCCCAGCGTAGTGACCCACACCTGTGATCCCAGCACTCGGGAGGTAGAAGCAGGAAGATGAGGAGCTCAAGGCCAGATTGAGATAACTGAAGCTGTCTCAAAATCAGCAAAAGAAGCCGGGCAGTGGTGGTGCACGCCTTTAATACCAGCCCTTTGAGGCAGAAGCAGGGGGATTTCTGAGTTTGAGGCTAGCCTGGTCTACAGAGTGAGTTCCAGGACAGCCAGGGCTACACAGAGAAACCCTGTCTCGAAAAACCCCCCCAAAACCAAAACAAACCAAAACAAAAAAACAAAAACAAAAAACAAAACAAACAAAAACAGCAACAAAAGAAAAAGCTGGGATTTAAGCTGTAAGAAGTAACACTGAAGGACAGCATCCTCTCACAACCTCATACAAAGATAAACCTATAAGGAAATGCAGGAGACCTAGAAGTATGCGGCCCCAAGTTGAATTTTGTGAAGAAATACAGTTATTTCTATCTGGATATCGTGGTACATACCTGTAATCCTAGCACTTGAGAGGTCAAGGTATGAGGATCAGGAGTTCAAGATCATCTTGACTACACAGCAAATTTTGAGGCTAACCTGAGCTATATAAAACCCTATCTCAAAAACAAAACAAACCAAAAAAACTCTGCTTCTATGAGACAGTTGAGGAGTCTTAGTCTGTTGGGCACTATTAAAGACTTTTTTCTGGGACAGGCTCTCACTTGTAACCCTGGCTGGTCTTGAACTGTAGATTAGGCTGGCCTCAAACTCAAATCTGCCTGCCTCTATGTACTATTCCCTGAAGTATTAAAAGAACTGTAAACAAGAGAAACATTTTAGGTTCGATGACCTCTGTATTTGCACAAATACACAAACACAAATATATATATATATGAAGAAGGTAAATGGTATCTAGATTTTGCTTTAGTATAGTTTACTAAAAATAAGCAATAGAAAGAATAATAAATATTGGCCATGAGTTCTGTTGATGTTGGAGGTATTCTGGTCTATCCTTTAAAACAGTGGTTCCCAGCCTACCTACTGCTGCAGCCCTTTAATACAGCTCCTCATGTGTGGTGACCCCAACCATAGAATTAAATTGTTACTACTTCATAACCATAACTCTGCTGTTATGAATCATAATTTAAATATCTGATATGCATAATATCTGATATGTGACCCCTGTGAAAGGGTCATTTGACCCCAAAGGGGTGGAGACCAACAGGTTAAGAACCACTGTTTTAAAACAAAACCTAGTGGGACTTGAGAGATGACTCAGTAGTTAAGAATACTGGCTGTTCTTCCAGGGGACCTGGGTTTGATTGATTCTCAGCACCCACGTAGTGGATCATAACCCTTTGTAACTCCAGTCCCAGGGGATCTCCAGAGTCATCTTCTGAGCATAGAAATATGTGCAGCAAAACATCTATAAATACTGAAAAGTGCCACATCAGTAGAGGTCTAAGATCTCTGCCTCCCTAGTAAATGTCTTTTGATACAATAGTTGAATGTTCCAAATCTTCCAAGTTTCTCAAATATTTTACATCATCATCATCATAAAGCACTGAAGCATATAGTTTCTTAAGTAACAACATAGCCCTCATTACACAGGATGTATCAGATCTTAATCTGGGTTGGGCCTGGTGGCACCACCCTTAATCCCTGCCCTTTGAGAAACAGAAGCAGGCAGAGCTCTGTGAATTCAAGGCCAGCCTGGTCTACATAGCCAACAGGGATAGTGGGACCCTGCATCAAACAAAATTTCTTTTAGTTTGGAAGTTACTCATCATACAATGAGGAAAAACCATGGAGAAGCAATAGTAGTTGATTTTGTCCAATAAAACTTTATTGGTAAAACACCCTTACTAGTCTATGTTGTCATAACATGCAAATCTGTTCTCTGCTGCAGACATTCTACCAACAGAGGCAGATGGGACTAGCCAGGAGAGACGGATGGAGCATTTCCAGATAGAAATCCCTCTTCCAAGTCTGATCTGTGCATAATGCTCAAGGTTGGACTGCAGTGTCCAGTACTATTAGGGGACATGGGCACCTGCTGTTCCCTGGTCTCAGTCTGCAGCTTGTTCTCTTGAACTTTATCTTACAGATCTTTCTCTCCAAAACATTTAAAAATTAAAACAAACAAACAAACAAACAACATCTCATGTGTGTCATATGAGGCTATACCACTTGCATATGGGTGCCTGTGATGCAGGTGCCCTCAAGAGGCCGCAAGATGATGTGTGATCCCCTAAAGCCAGGGTTATAGGCAGCTTGTGAGCTGACTGACATGGGTGCTGGGGAACCCGGTTTGGGCTTTCTTGAGGAGCACAAAGCTACTAAACTGCTGAGCTGTATCTCCAGCCCCTTGAATTTATTAGTGTGTGTACTTGTGGGGGATCTGAGGACAACGTGTAGGAGTCAGTTCTTTACAACAAAGTTGTTCTGGGGATCCAATTCAAGTCACTAGACTTGGTGGCAAGTGCCTTTGCTCTCTAAGCCATCTCAGTGGTTCTATCTTACATTAACACACAAGAAAGCAATTAAGTCTTACAAAGGCTTCAGGAAGATAATCATCTCTCCCCATATGTATGGCCTTTCATTTCCTAGTTTGAAACTAAAGTTGCAAAAATCCTTAAGCTCATGCTTTGGCACAGAGAGACTAGATAATATATTTATCCTGGTTCATTTCTGGGTTTCACTTTTTAGCTCTGGACTTCGCTATCCTGTTGCCAATGTTAACAAACAACTGTTCCCCACCCCATGTATTAAAACTTTTTACCTATTGTTTGTTCTACCTCCAACTGCTATGGAAATGTTTTGATTTTCCTTTGTTCAAACAATAGGTAGAATACATTTACAGGTTTGATTTTGCTGTTACACAATAGGTAGATTTCCAGCTTAGTAAGGAATATAGACTAATAAAGAGGAAAAAATCATTAAAAATATACCCTTTAATGGCTACTACAACTCACGCTAAAGAGTTTCTGGAACAGTGGGATAAGCAAGTGGAGTTACAACCTGTGTCACCACTGAAGGACCAATAAATCTTGTCATCTGACTGCTGGAAACCGTGTGTGTGTGTGTGTG
>JADRCH010000170.1:1871372-1890089 GCA_019843965.1 Rhynchomys soricoides | reverse complement strand
GTGTGTGTGTGTGTGTGAATTATTATCTTTTGTTTTTGTTTTTTGAGACAGGGTTTCTCTGTGTAGCCCTGACTGTCCTGGAACTCACTCTGTAGACCAGGCTAGTCTCAAACTCAGAAATCTGCCTGCTTCTGCTTCCCAAGTGCTGGGATTAAAGATGTGGGCCACCACTGCCCAGCCTGACTGACTCTTTAAAAAAATAGTAAAAATATACTAAACCAGAAATAATTTTAAATTTGTGCTGGGCTTGAAACTAGGGGTATCACACATGCTAGGTAAGAGGTCCATCACTGCGCTGCACACCAGTCATTAAGTCAGATGTAATGGACTTGACTACATTAAATCCCTAGACTCAGGCTAGTTACAGAGTTGGAAGAGTACCTGCCTACCATACTCACAGGCCTAGGTTTGATCCGCAGTACCGCATAAACTGAGCATGATGGTGCACATTTATACTCAGCATTTAGGAGATGGAAACAGGAAGATCAGAAGTTCAGCAATAGCCATGGTTTCACAGGGAGTGCAAGGCAAGCATTTAAAAAATAAAGATGGGGCTGGAGAGATGGCTCAGCAGTTAAGAGTACTGGCTGCTCTTCCAGAGGTCCTTAGTTTAATTCCCATAAACCACATGGTGGCTCACAACCATCTGTAGTAAGATCTTATGCCACATTCTGGTGTGTCTGAAGATAGCAACAGTATACTCACATACATAAATGAAGGTGGATGGATAGACAGAAATATCTCTTTAAACATGGGAGTGGCAAACTGGAGAAGAGAAACAATTTTATTTTTGTTCTTTTTTATTATTTTTTTTTAGCAATTTAGGGCTTGCATTTCAGATGACTAACCAATTGTTACCAGTGATTCCCCGTTCTAGAACATCATTGAATTAGAAGACCATGGTCCTTCTGTCCACAAGACAGATCCTATAAAAAGGGAAACATCTCTTGTTAGATACAAACTGAAGCACTAATAAAAAAGGAAAAAACAAAACAAAAACAACCTAACAGTATGTATCAATCTGGGCAGAAAAGTAGTGTCAGGTTTGTAAATCCAAACCTGTAACTACCCCACTCACTGCCTTTCTCTTCTGTCACACCATTACGTTTCAAAAACAGATTCTCAGGTTGGCTCAAGGCTGGCCTTGAACTCCTTGATCTTCCTGCCTCTACCTGCCAAGTATAGTAGTCACAGAGACTATGCCTGGCTCATTCCCACCTCCAATAAATATACAGACTAATATTCACACTCTGATTATTAAAAAATTTCACAAACTCTATGTAAAGATTTACCCTGAGACAATAGTGAGCAAAGGGGGGATTTCAGAGAAATAAAATGGTAGAGAGCGATTGGTCCCAGCATCAGAAGCAGGAACAGTCTGCTGTAATTAGTGAAAAATCAAGTAAGACATCATCAAAGGGATCTGAAGACGTGTCTATTACAAAACCAGGACATTGCAGACACGACTAGCTGCAACGTGCTTGGACATGTGCTCAGAAAGACAGGACAGGCACAAAGGTTTCTCTGACAAATGCTAGGGTGCACTGGGATCAATTGGCTCATACTTCTCTCCATTCAGGTTCCCTGTAGATGTGGGGCTGAGACATGACTTAAGAGTCCTAAAGAACAAGAGCAGAGAAAGAGCTCTTCAGCCATTATTTGCCCAGATCCCAAACTCTCTCTACATGGAGGCTGGAGAATTGGATTTGTGTTGATCCAATACTTCAGTTTATCCTGGTCACCCTCTTCAGTCTGCTGTCAGATTAACTGCCTTGCCTACTTAAGAAACATTTTACAGGAGTAATTTTTAAAAGGTTTGAACAGTCACTAAGTTGGTTAATATTTCAGTAATAGACTCCCCTTTGCCTCAGCCTCCCTCAGTCCCATATGATTACATCATCATCATCATCATCATCATCTTCCTCCTCCTCTTCTTCCTCACCATCTTCTGGCAGTTCTTCATCCTCCTCCTCTTCCTCTTCATCTAGACAAACTACCACCTCTGCTGGCTTAGGCAATCGAGAGTCAAACCAGTCCAGCACTTGCTGAGTACTTAGTCTTGATGCCTGACTCAGTTTAAGGATATCAGCTTCCTGCAGCTGCTGGTGGGCTGCCCAGTATGTCTCCAAAGGTCGTATATCTGGTGGGGGCGGTGGGGCTGGCAGAGGTGGTGTCTTGGCCCATTCTTTCAAGGAACGAGTTGATGGTGTGGGAATGGCTGGATCTTGAAAACTAGGGGTACCAAGTACTGCATTGTCCCGAAACCATTTCAGCTGTCCATGCTTCAAGGCATATCGTGTGTCACCAAACCATTGAATGATCTCAGGACGAGGTAAACCAGTGATCTGTTCTAATTTATGGTAATCTTCTCGTCGTGCCCATTGGCACTGTAGGAAAAAGGATTTGAGGATGGCCAACTGTTCTTTGGTTTTACGCTTAGTCTTTCGCTGGTGTTGCATATCTGGGGAAAGGTATTCTGTAGGGCCAACCCTACTTGGTACTGAGTTATTCCGTAGCCTTTGGGGCCAGAGTGGTTCTACTTGTGGAGACAGTGCCTGCTCACTAGGTGAGGATGACTGTGGGATATAACCCAAAGGCTGGAGGGGCTTAGGGGTGGCAGTGGTTCCATTAGCCAATACCTGGAAAGTGGGAGAAGAGGGAGAGGAAGATGGAGGTGTTCCACTAGGTTCGGACTCCTCCTTACAACTATTATCAAGTAATGAGATCAATGGGGACTTATCTGGCTGATGGACAGCTATGGAGTGATTCCAGGAAGCGGGCCCTTCACCACATGACTGGTTGGGATCCCCGCCTGCCTGCTCCTTAGAGAGGCCACTGATCTGAAGATCCTGACAATCTGATTGGTGGGAGAATGTTCTGCTGCCCATCATCAAAGGCTCCTTAACTTTCTGGTGATTCAGTGGCAGCTGTGATATCTGAGAAGGCTCCTCAGGCTCAACCTTCAATCCTTTCATCTGAGTGGGCTCACTAAGCGCCAGAGGACTCAGTCCAAGAGCAACCTGCTCTGGAGGGAGCACTGGAGGCATCTCCTGTGGGGGCCTCACTGCGTGATGTGTGAAAGAGAGAAGAGACTTGAAAAGGAGCTGATCTCGGTGGTACACCACTCTGGCTCGAGTCTCTTCTATCTCTTCAGATGACCAGCTAATGCCACAGCGGAGACGTTGGGCCATGAACCAGGTCTTTACCTTCTCCATCTGCAGCCCATGCCGCAGGCAGAGGAGAGCAATATCTGCCAGGCTTGGATAGGGGAAGTAGCTGAAGGCTTGGAGCAGGTGCTCATTTCCATCCAGCTCACTGGTTTGGACTGCTTGAGTCCACACAAGCTGTAGCTCCTCAGAGACTGGTGGGAGACAGACAAGCCCTGCTGCCGAGCTGTTGAGACTGCCAGCATCTTTATTAGGACTCATGTCGTGCTCTGGTTTGTACCCTTCAGAGACAGCTGTAAGAAAAGAAACAGTTCCATCAGCATTAAATCTTTACCAAACTGCTGAAACCAAACAAGTTTCTATTTGAATCATGTTGTATTGCTCCTAAAATGCTTAAATCATTTCTCAATTTTCACAGTCTTGTCAAGTCATCAGAACCTGCTGTAACTCCTGTATTCTTTGTATTATATAAAACACAAGGTTCATAGAAGCTTGGATAAAAATGACCCTAAGTCACATGACAAAAATCTGTCTTTAGAGGGTAAGGAAAAAAGTTATCCCCTCACAGCCAACTTCGGTTTGCTTCTGACAGCTATCACTCAACTCTCACCTTTAAGTTCATGGAACAGTATTCAGACTGTACTTAACCACAAAACCAGGACCTCAGTGCTGTGATCTCGGAAAGATTACTCTTTAGTGCCTAGCAATCTCGGATTACTTCCAGAATGTGGAGACAGGAAAACAACCTATCAAGTCAGGCACAGGAGTACAGACCTACAATCCTGGCACTTGGGAGATAGTCAATAGGACCAGAAGTTCAAGGACAGCCTGAACCACATAAAACTGTCTCAAAGCATACAAAAATCAAGCAACTACAAAACAGGGTAGGGGTACTCTGCCCAGCCTTAATGCCCGCCCCCGTTTTCAGGGTGATGGGGGTACTGGGAACAGGAAAATATACACTAAAGCCCTAAACTCTAGGGATTTTCTAGAGATTTTCTTCCCCATCCCAGAGGAAGACTTAGAGGCAAAAACCTTGGTATAAAAGAACCTTATTCCCCTTGGGTTAGATCTTGTGGAGATGGTAGTTTTCTCCCTCAAGTCAGCTTAATAAAGGCTAATTCCCTCCCAGAGTCTTTGTCACCTCTCACAGTTCAGCCTAAGGACCCCAGAGATGACCCCCTCCCTATTAAAAATAGCCTACTCCACAAAGGGCAAAAGGGCTCCTGCTCTTATCTCCTCAGTCCAGCCTTCTCTTCAAAACCAGCTGGGTAGGTTCATTAAACAGTACGGCTAGCTCCCAGGCTTGTGGGCAAGGGGACCTAGTCATTCCTCAGTGCTCTGCAAAATCTGGTCCCTGAATATTCTGTAACTTTTTTAGTTTTTAAATTCATTTATTTATATGAGTACACTGTAGCTGTCTTTAGACACATCCAAAGAGGGCATCAGATCCCATTACAGATGGTTGTGAGCCACCATGCGGTTGCTGGGAATTGAACTTAGTACCTCTGGAGGAGCAGTCAGTGCTTTTAACCACTGAGCATCTCCACCTCACTCTATAACATTTTAATTCAGCTCCCCCCTTAGATGCTAGAGATACTTTATTACATCACAGTTTATTCTTGGAGGACTCCCAGTGGTGTTTATATTACTTCTGGTCTGTTCATGATAGGATAAGATTCCCACATAAAATCTACTGATTTACTGGCAAATTTCAAGTTCACAAAGACAGCATATACTGTTTTCACTTCTTTGGAGACCTCCAGCTGAGGCAAATGCTCCAAAAGGTCAAGCCCTTCGGGCTTTATTTTAATCTGTAAGGTTTTTTTAGTTAGATTTTATTTTATAACTGCATGTACATATGCACCTGTGCGTGCTTGGTGTCCTCAAGGATCAGAAGTGGGCATCAGATCTGGAAATGGACTTACAGTTGGTTGTGAGCTGCCATGTGGGTGAGGGAATAGAACCCTGGTACTCTGCAAGAGCAACAAGTGCTCCTAACCTCTGAGCCAGCCCCTAGAGGCTTTATGATTATAAAATTGGACATTCATTTTAGTGTTTGCTTGCCATAGCTTCTGACAATCAAATCTAACAGACCAGAAGCCATCCAGATCCTAAAAGCATTCTACTGAAGGGTACTTTACAGGTGAGGAGGCAGCTCTAAGTAGAAGCAGCTTATGAATTCTAAGCTCCTGCTACTTAGTCACTGAAACCCTAATGGCTCTCTGCTCCATTTCCCTCCTCTGTAAAGACGCTGTGCTTACAGAAAAGTTACATGTTGTCATCAAGCATCTGTTGTGTGCCAGGAATTATGAAGTCAGAAACAGCAGCTTTGGGAGACGGAGGTTTGGTATATAGCAGACTTGAGGTTAACTGCATGCAGCTTTCCTGCTTTCTAGAATGCTATTTGTCCTTAGCCAAGTTATTTACCTAAGTCTTAGTTTCTTATCAAAGAAAAAGGTACCCCTACCTGGGAAGTCTAAACTGGGTAGAAGTCAGAGTCTTCTGGTGGGCAGCAGTTTGGCAATGAGCTATATACAGCTCCAGCCCCATGACTTCATATTCTGTATTTTGAAGTTTTGAAACAATTTCTGAATGGATTTTGCTGCTTTGAAAAAATATCTAAGGGTTGGAGAGACTTAGTACTTAAGAGTACCTGGCTGCTCTTCAGAGGACACAGGTTCAGTTCTAACATCTACAAGGTGGCTGGCTCACAACCACTGTTAACTCCAGTTCCAGGGCACCTGATGCCCTCTTCTGGCCTCTGTGGGCATTGCATGCAAGCGCAACAAAATACATGTAAAATGGAAAAAGAAAAAAGAAATAGGGCTATAGACATGTCTCAGAGGCATAAATGCCTCCCAAGCACTGAGGTTGAAGGCGTGCACCACTATCCCCAGCTAGAATCAAGACTTCGCTGTGTAGCTGGTAATTCTCTGGAAAAAGCTGTCTTTCAGTTAGGAGCACACTACAACCAGGATGGCTCCTAAGAATGACAAATAGGGGCCAGGCACAATGGCACAATGTAAAGAGACTGTCTCAAAAGCAAGAGTGACAAGTGGGATAGACCAGTGTTCTTAACAGTCAAGTCTCTTGTGCCTCCATTTTGGACTGGATAGAGAAAGAATCAAAACTGGAGGGTTTCTACCTGGGTAGAGGTGGTAGCAAACCTATCATGAACAATCACACCTGCATCCGTATTACAGACGCCAGACATATTATTCTGTGTAGTCATTAATTAAAAAAATACACTCGTAACACTCTTTACACCCCCCCTTGATTTCTAACATCCCCAGACAGACAGGAAGGACAAGCAGCCTAAACTTGAAATTTAGATGCTGTCCATTCACTGGTAGGGAAAAAAATGGACTTTGGAATGTTCAGTTGAACATAGGCTTATACTAAAACAGAAGACAGGGCAGAAAACTGGATATGATCCTACTCAATTCCTAAGTCTTTATTCAAGTAAGATCTGAAAAACTGCCTAAGGTATGTCTGGGTAATATAGTGTTAGGGGCCGTAAGGACTTTTGTGATGTTTAATTTACATGCTTCTGAACTTTTTAGGTGATCAACTTCTTTAGGTCAATCAAATAAAAATCATAGACCTTTGGGCTGGAGGTGGCTCAGCACCTACATCAGGTGACTCATGCCAGCTGTAACTCCAGTTTCAGGGGATCCAAAGCCCTCTGGTTTCCATGGGCTTGATTGTACGTAGTGCACACAAATTCACACAGACACATCAATTTTTTTTTAAGAGTCAGATCTTCTGAAATTTATAACTTAAAAATGTATGCCCAATACAAGTCACACTTGCACTCACAGACATTACTGCCAAGAGGTCAGCTTCAGATCTCTGCTTTATAAGTCTTCCTACCTTAATGAAGGCAGTGCATGATCTTACTTAAAAGTGAACAAGCAACTTAATGTAAATGAATGGAAAGAGTGGGAGACAAGAATTACGGCTGCCTAGAAGGGACAGGGTATCTGTGGTACCAGATGGGATGAGAAAGGTGCTTAAATGGTTCAGAAGCCTGGTTTAAGTGACCCACTAGATTACATGATCAATACCCAGTGTCCTTGATACTCAAGGTTAGCTACTGTCTAGTGAAACACACTTGCTTTATTCAGTTGTCATGCTTGAAACAGTGTGCTTTTTCAACTGTTTATGCCCCCACACAATTGCCCATTTCTGGGTCATATCTGGGTATCTGTATAATAGCATAATTAAAACATCATGCAAACATATTAAAATATGGAAACTAAGACATCTCAGCATGATGAGGCAGGAGGATCACAAATTTGAGACCAGCATGAGCTACACTGTAAAACTGTATAAACACAAAAATGAAATGCTTTGGAGAGACTAACTCAAGAGTATGCATTAAAACCCTGCCCAGTGAGGAGTGGGCAAGGCAACTGTGGAAGACTTTAGTGAGTGTGTTCCAACTCAGATTGCTTCCAAAGGTCCAATCTCACTTCACCTTAAAGAAAGCCAAACTGGAAATAACATGATCAAAGTGAGTAGCTCTCACCTAGAGTGGCATACTAGAATTACCTGAGAAACTTAAAGGCCACCCTTCTCCCCATTCCCTTCTGATTAATGGACTGGGACACAGGCATTCATAGTTTTAAGAAGTTCTCAGGATGCAGTTAAAACTGGAAAAGACGAGCTAAACAATACACCAAAGACTGGTGAAGTTTACTTTCAATTGTAAGGCTTAGGATAATTCATGTATCTTAATTTTTCGATTTCTGGTTTTTGCAATTACTGCTATCTACCTACCCTAATACTATAAATGGATTTGAAACATATGACGAAGACTCATAATACACATTGATCTAGGCCCAGATTGATTTTCAGACAAGTCTCGAGCTTGAGTTTTCTTCCAGCTGACAAGCCTCAGAATAAGGACGCAACACCAGGAACCTGTGAGGACTTTTCGTTTCCCGGTTGGTTTTCTTAGTATGGCGGGTCACGAGAGTCGGGGACCAGTTGTTTGTTTTAAATCTTTCATTCCCAAAAGGCAGTGCTGCCCAGAAGTGAGGTCTAGTTGTATATGCCTGTTGAGGTCGCCAGGAGGTAGTCATGGGGACAGGGGAAGCCCGGGAGGCAGTCTGAAGGGCCCGGAACTGGGTCAGAGAACAAAAAGTTGCAGCACTAGGGGCGGCGAGCTCCAGGAGGCAAGTGAACCTGCATCCTCGCAGAGGGCGTCCCAACTCAACCTTTCCCATCCCCCCACACACACTCCTTAGCCTCCCCCCGCCCCCAACAACACAGATTCGAAAGTCCAGGGGAGGAAATGGGGACAGAATCCTACAACTTCCAACGGAGGCTTCTCCCCACCACCACGAGGATGGGGCTCTTAGGGTCGGAGATTTCGCACCGGCCGGGAGGCAGGCCCAGGGGCTGGGGGTTGGGGGGAATCGGTCACTCACCACGGCGCGGCCCCGGGCGGCGGCTCCCAGCCTTGCACCGCGGGCCAGGGCGGGAAGGGGGGAGGGGGCAGAGGGATCCAAGAGGGAGAGGGGCTGCGGCACGCCTGACTCCTGGCACCCCAGCCACATGAAGCCCTAGACCACCGCGGCCCCCCGCCCCTGGAACGAGGCGCTCCGCCCCTACTAGTGCGGCTTGGAGGCGAAGGCGGGGCCGAGGTCGGGATTGGTGGGCGGGCATCGGCACAACGTACTGTGTCGGCCATTGGCTGCGCGGATCCCGGCCGAGGTCCAGGATTGGCTGCGGGGACCCGGTCAGTGTAGGCGCGTGGAGCTGGGAACATGTCTTCCTGGGCACGGCGCCTGCAGTGGACCTCTGCACCCTATGGTCTTTCCAAAGTTCTTTACTGAACTGGCCCCCGTCTTGCAGGAAGCCCTTCGGAAGACCTTTTAAAACATTTACCACCGGTCTTAAACTGGAGCCCAAGCACCAACAGCAGCGGCAGCCGTGACGAAACGCTTAAAGCCACCGAGAATGTGCACAAGAAGGATCAGATGTTTAGCCTCCTGAAAGAAGAGCATCTTAAGTACCCAGAGATGTCAGCCACTTCTGCGGTCAATGTGGCGAAAGTGTTCTCAAAGACGAAATACTCTGGGTTTTCGCTGTTGGGGGGGGTGGGAGGGGATGTGTTGTTCACTAAACCATATTTCCCACAGGGTACGAAGTTCTCGACCAAATTTAGAATATTTAGGATTTCCCATCTTACTTGGAAACAGCACTTCTGAAGTGACTTGCGTTGTTGACATTTGAAAAGGCCCAATCTTAGTTATTTGGGTCACTTAAAAGGCAGTATCAGTCTTGTATTTTCAGACCTCACCATTGACTCTTCCTTACCTACAGTCGCATGAACTTTTCTTGAGAAGAACAAATGGAGGCTGAAAAGATGGCTCAGAAGTTAAGAGCACATACTGCTCTGGCAGAGGACCTGAGTTAGCTTCCCAACACCTACATCACAGTCACCTGTAACTCCAGCTCTATGCCCTCTTCCAGACCTTGTGAGCATGTCCGCTGACACACACATGCCTCCTGTTGTTCCTACCACCCCCATAAGTTTAAAATATAAATCTTAACAAAAACTCCAAATAGCTATCAAAGATGGCCAGAGATGACACCACCCAAGTATAGCTTGGTGAATGGTGTGTGTGTGTGTTTTCAAGACAGTGTTCCTTTCTGTAGCCCTGGCTGTCCTGGAACTTGATCTGTGGACCAGGCTGGCCTCAAACTCAGAGATCTGTCTACCTCTGCCTCCTGAGTTCTGGGATTATAAACTTGCGCCATCACTGCCCAGCTGGTGAATCAGACTTTAATTGGAATATTTACAGAAATATGGGCAATTTATCAGTGGCTGTACTAATGAATTAAGTGTCTGTTTATACATCCTCAGGGAATGGAGGGAGCCTTGTGAGCCTCTCCCCTTTCTGTAAGGTGTGGGTGGGGCCTCATGAGCACAGTGGCAACGGGCCCAGTTGTGTGGATCTCCTTGCAGGTAACCACCCACAGTCTGAATTCAGGAATGGACATTTGTACCATTTGCTAAGGTCAGCGTTCAGTTCCACACTTCCTCTCAAAGAAACCAGGTACAAAACTCGTTTCATTTTTCAAGGGTTCCACTCCAAAACCTAGAGCTCTTTGCAGACTGACAGACATCTTAGACTAATCTCTGCTTTGATACTAAGATGTATTTTCTGTTGCTAGCCTTTTTTTTTTTTTTTTTTTTTTGCCTCCAATCCCTTTCCTTGGTGCACTAACTCAGTCTCGATATTAAAAGCCATCGATGTCCTCAAGTGCCTGGCCAAAACATTGTGGGGGTAAACAAATAGGCTTCTTTTAAAAGACCCCTTTGAACTGTCACGTGTTGCAGGAATATTTGATCACACTGGAAAAACCTGTTTTTAGTTGTGGTGTGGCTCGATCTTAGCCTACACCTTTAATCCAAGAGCTTTCTGCTTGAACATTGTAAACAGGATTAAATAAAGTCCACCTTAGGTCAAGAGGCAGAGCAGGCAACCGGTTGACAGGAAGTGAACATAGGGTTATTGAGAAAAAAATAACATAGTCTGAGGGAGTCAGGGGGCAGATATTGAGAAAAAAATAACATAGTCTGAGGGAGTCAGGGGGCAGATATTGAGACCCAGAGGAAGTAGAAGGGAGGGACATTCAGTTTGAAGGAGGTTTTTAAAGACATCGTGAGAGAGGAGCATTGCCGGTGGAACTTTGACTATACAGGAAGGGCAGCTGGGTGCTTTCTCTGCCTCTCTGAGCTAGCAGGCTTCCACCCCAGCTTCTGGCTCCCAAGTCTTTGTTAATAAAATCCAAGGTAACTTTTATCTACCAGGCTTTGAGCCAGAGCTGTTGATATTTACAAGACATTCTTCTGAATCACAATACCATTGTTAGGTAACATGAAGAAAGGGGAAAATGGAACATTTTAGTTGGGCAGCCCTTAATCACCAGTGAGATGATCATTCCCTCATAACACTCTATTGGACTGGGTTGCTTGGGAAGAATCTGTGCTCGAATGGCTGAAAACTGAGGGAGGAGCTGTCTGTAGGAACCAGACACCTGACTGGAGAGGTCAGGGAAAGTACTTTGGGCAACAAGGATTACCCGCATAGAAATTTAAAAGGTGACAACTTTCAGTCACATTTTGTTTTTCAAACATTTGCTCCCAAGAGTTAGAGGTTTGGAACACTGGCTCCGTGGTTAAAAACACTTGCTGATCTTCCAGAGGAATATGGTTTGATTCCCAGCACTCTCCGGATGGCTCACAACCATCTGAAACTCCAATTCTCGAAGACCTAACGCCCTCTTCTGGCCCCTGTGGGCACTGCAGCGTATGGCACTTAATACTCAAACATTTCAAAGTAAAATAATCAAGAGAAGGGGTTGGTGGGAGGAAAGAAACCACAAAAAGAAGGTCCCAAAACCATGAGACTAAAGGGCTTACTATGAGTTCTAACCTCCAGATTTAGAAGTTGGTGTGGACTTGGGTGTGAAAATTACTGAGCAGTCATCCAAGCTTAAATATAAAAAAGAACCTGCCTTTAGCAGGATAACAACCTTCGCAACTCTTCCAGAACTTGTACTTAAGACTGGGGGCTCACGGCATCCTCAAGAGATGTTAATGTCCCATCTTTAATGAAAACTTTTTCTCAGGCTTGCAAAATGTCTCAGCAGTAAAGGTACCTGCCACCAAGCCTGACTGAGTTGAATGCCATCAGCTTGGCTCCTGGGTCCCACAGGATGGAAGAGAACTGACTCCAGGAAGTTGTGCTCTGACCTCCACACCATCCGTAGCACGAGCCCATTCGTGCACATACTTACACACCCAGGCACACACACACAAAAGGTCATTATTTAAAAATGTCCTAGCAGAGTGTAGTGGTGCACACCTTTAATCCCAGCACTCAGGATGTGGAGGCAGGCAGATCTCTGTGAATTCCAGGCCAGCCTGGTCTACTGAGTACATTTCAGGACAGCCAGGGCTGTTACAAAAAGAAACCCTGCTTTGAAAAAAAATAAAGTTAAAAGAAAAAAAAGTCCTTCTTTTGTATGGTTGAGGTACTAGCTGACCAGAGGGACAATTAACCTATGGAGTTCCAGAGTCTCTCTCTGGAAGACCTCTTGCAAAGCACTGAGAAGCCCAGCAACATGTTCACATGGTGGTAAGTTGTTGTAACGTTTGAAAATCTATGTAGTGGAAAGGCTAACTTGCTAAGATTGATGTGTCCTTCCTTTCTTAATTCTCCCTCCTCACGCTTCCCCTTTTGTCAGTTGGCAGTGGGTGCCATAGACATTTTGAGATTGGGTGAGCTGGGAAACAGTTTGGGCTTAGTAAGGGTACTTATGTGGTTTTCGGTTATGCCTATTAATAACTTATCCCATGGCAGACAGTCCATGGCTGGACTGAACTGCCCTTCCTAATCCATGCAAAGCAGTAAAACAGCAGTAGTAACTCCAGGGCCTCACAATGCAGCCGTCTGGAGATCTTGAAAGCAGTAATTAATGTCTTAAACTCTAACACAATGTGACTGTTGTCCTAACGGAGATTCTGTCGTGGCTGTGAATGTACATGGAGAATCGTGTGTAGGTACAGTGACACTAGGCACGGTGGCACACAGCTGTAATCCCAGCTCTCTTGAGAGGCAGAGGCAGAGTGATCACATTTCAAGGCCAAGTTCTGGGGCTGTGGAGAGACCCAAGTGTGGGAGTGGAGGAGATGGAGGGATAAGGAAAGAGCTCAGAATGAAATTACTATCTTCATCTCGGGCTTCTGGTCTTAGCTCAGTAGTAGAGTGCTTGCCTAGCAATTGCAAGGCTCTAGGTGGGAGCCCCAGCACTGAAAACAGAACACCCACAAAAATACAAAAATAAATAAATTGAAAAGAAAGGAGGAAAGGTACAAGATGCTTCATTTCTGCCTTTTTTCTGGCATCCCTAGTCTAATACCTTATACCATATATGAAAGAAATGGTCCATTTTTCCGAGTTTGGCAAAAATATTGTCTTTTAAGACATACTCTCAACAGTAGCCAAGGCTCACCTACTAGGCTAGCCTTGAACGGGGCAATCCTTCTCCATTGGTCCTCTGAGGGCTAGAATTACAGGTGTGAACCATTATGACTAGTCTAAAAGTTTTTATGACATAATCACTGTAACAGGCCTTAGTACAACTGACTCCATGATGGACGTGCCATTCAGGCTGGAAGACTCAGCATGCGGACAGCACCTCCTGCCAAAACTAAAACAAAGACCTGATCCATCAAAGTCGATATCGTTATAGGAAAGTCTCAAGCTATACTAACCTTGCATTTTAGCTTTTTTAGTTCCACTTCTAACTGTTCTTGTCATCTCAACTGAGGACATGGTTTTTGTACTTAAAAGCTCACCCTGAGAAAGGATCAGAGCTATATTGGGACCAACAATATTGCCCAGAATAGTCGCCAGCTGACTGATAATGACTTCCTATTGGCTCAAACCCAAGTCTGGGCAGTCTTCTCTGGTGGATACTCCACAACAACCACAAGTTGTAAAGATAATTTTTTTGATTGCCATAACCTGAAAGTTAACATTGTGCTAGAAAACTGAAATCCTCTTTTGTTTGTTTGTTTTTTTCCATACAGGGATTTTCTGTAGCCTTGGCTTTGCTGAAACTCACTGTAGACCAGGATGGCCTTGAAATCAAGAGATCCAACTGCCTCTGCCTCCCCAGGGCTGGAACTAAAGGCGTGGGCCACCATGGTTCAGCACCTTATTCTTTACAGTAAATATTATTTACTTGTTCTATGAAAAGGCTATCAGTGCAGCGGATGGGTACAGCTCAGTGGGTACAGGCACCTGCTGCCAAGCCTGATAATCTAGGTTTGATTTTATGGAAACCACACCCTGGAAGAGGGGCGCCATTTCAAAAAATTGTCCTCTGCCTGTATGTGTGGGTCTTGAATGCACACAAATAAGCCAGGTGTGGTGGTGCACACCTTTAATCCCATCACTCAGGAGGCAGAGGTAAGTGGATCTCTGTGAGTTTGAGGCCAGTCTGGTCTACACAGTGAGTTCCAGGACAGCCAGAGCTATATAGTGAGACCTCATGTCAAACAAACAACAAAAAACAAAACGAAAAAGATCAATCTGATTTTTTTGTATCCAAACATATAGAAAAAAATTGTTTGCCCTTAGGTGATTTTTCATCAGTCTTTTAAAAACTATAACTGATTTGCAATTTCCCATTCTATGAATGTTCACTTTGTGCCCAATGTTGTATTTATTTTCTTCTTAAAAGTTGTATACTTCAGGGACACAGACGTCTGACTCTACTCTGTAACCAAATGACCATGTTCAGTTTCCGTCCAATTTTCTGTGTCTCCTCTCCTAAGAAATCCCAGAGTTCAAGGGAGAAAGGCTGAATAATCAGAAGTGCAGGTGTTGGGAATTTGGGATGGATTTGAAACAGTAAAAGCTACATTTTTTGAAAGAAAGAGTTCAGACAAACCCACCACCAAACTAAGATGTCCAAGTTGGGACATCTTAGGCTAGGACCACAGAACCTTGGCACAGCTTCCACCTACCTCTCCCTGGGTGTCTGGTCCTCATACTGACTCTTCCTTCACATATGGTATCACTTTCAAAACGTACTGAGTGGATGCTCTGCAATGACATCACAGCTTGACTATTATGATGTAATGAGGAGGCCCGAGACTATGCTCCAACTAGTGTCGGTGTTCGGAGTCTCATGGGATGATCAGAGAAGGAAGGCTACTCAAGGATGAAGGAAGGCCTTGCTGGCCCCAGGGAGATCCAGCCACTGCAGACTGAATCTTGAACAACTGTACAAAGGCGTATTTATTGATTGTTACAGAGAAATTAGTTTTTGAGTAAAACTAGTTCCTCATACCAAAGCCCCTGATCTGACCTGTTTAGTGAAGGAAACACCACACCTCTGTGACTTCATGCTTATTGTGCACTGTTTGCAGTACCCAATAATGCAATGCCAGGATTGTTCTGACCAAAGTCATGGAAGTGCCGTGAAGTTCCTTCAGCAATGTAACTCTATAAATCACAGAAAACAATCACCATTTTCCACCATAATTCCTCCCAAGTCTAAGTCCTTCTAGAAAACAACTATTCCTTCTATTATTTACCTGAGATACACTGAAAAACATTTCATTCTAATGTTTACCCTAGATACAATGATTTTACTTAGAATTACACTACAAACTATGGCTTCCCTATCAGGTCTGCTGTTGTCTCATTACACTGTGGCTGATTCCTTTATTAATCATTCGAGTGTGTGGGAACCAGTTCTGTTAAAACCTGATCCTTCTCAAGGACTTCTTCAAGATTTCTGTCGATCCGTTCTGGATTAGAAGTCCTTGCTTTTCTTCAGCATACTGTTCTTTCTTTGCTTCAGGGTTGCCTTTGATAAGCACAGAACTTATGTTTGCACTGCCTAAGAATCAGGATGTAATAGCCCCCAAATGGTGAAGCATCCCGACCTAAGAGAAATTAGCTTCTCCCAAGCTGGTCCCTTTAACTGCACCAAGAGCTAGTGCTGGGTACCAGGCAGCTAGAGCTTGGCCCTCCAAACTTTCCCACTGTCCAAAATGATAAAAGGATCTGATTGGAGTGTCAGGGTCAGGGTTGCTGACCCCTCTGTACCTCTTTCTCACCCAACTTTTATATGGTCCAAGGCTCCAGCAGGGCTCGGAAGATAGCTCAGTGGGTAAAGGTACTATGTTAGATAGTTTCATCAAACTACCACCTTAGCAGGGCAGTGGTGGCGCACGCCTTTAATCCCAGCACTCGGGAGGCAGAGGCAGGCGGATTTCTGAGTTCGAGGCCAGCCTGGTCTACAGAGTGAGTTCCAGGATAGCCAGGATTACACAGAGAAACCCTGTCTCAAAAAAAAAAAAAAAAGGAAGGAAGAAACAAAGAAAGGAAGAGGAAAGGAGGAAAAGAGAAAAGAAAATGCTTCCATAAGTACAAGCCTGTAAGGCATTTTCTTCGTGATTGATGGAGGAGACCCCAGCCCATGCAGATGGTGTCATCCCTGGGCTGGTGGTCCTGGGTGTTGCAGGATATTTGATCACACTATGAATCACAAAATTGTGTTGTTTACTGGGAAAAAAGAAAACTGTTTCTAGTTGTGGTGTGGCTCAGCCCTAGCACACGCCTTTAATCCAAGGGCTTTCTGCTTGAGTATTGTAAACAGGATTAAATAAAGTCCACCTTAGTCAAGAGGCAGAGCAGGCAACCAGTTGACAGAAGTAAACATAGGGGTATCTTTAAAAACACAGCAAATAAGAGAGAGTCAGGAGGACAGAGATGCACAGGAAGTAGGCGGGAGGAACATTCTGTTTGAAGCATTTTTGAGACAGCATATAGAAAAAGACCTTTTGGGTTGTCAGCTGTGGAGGAGGGTCAGTTGGTGCTTTCTCTGTCTCACTCCTGAGTCTTCAAATCGAACGATTGAAATTTTGTTAAAAGCAGCACCCAGGTTCTATAAAGAAAGCAGGCTGAGCAAGCCATGGGGAGCAAGCCAATAACCAGCACCGTCCATGGCCTCTGCATCAGCTCCTGCCCCCAGGTCCTTCTCCTGTTTGAGTTCTTGTCCTGACTTCCTTTGATGATGAACAGTGATGTGGAAGGAAGTGTAAGCTGAATAAACCCTTTCCTCCCCAGCTTACCTTTTAGTCATGGTGCTTCACTGCAGCAGTAGAAACCCTATGACAGGTAGTTGTGACAAAGCTTAAAGATCTGAGTCCTATCCTCAGGAAAGGAGAAAAGCCGACTCCCCCAAATTATCCTCTGACTTCCATGAGTGCCCTCCCAATAAATAAAAATTATTAAATAGTAACTATGTGTGGTGGCTCAAGACTGTCATCCAAGATGAGGCAGGGTTGTAAGTTCAAGGCCAGCCAGAGCTGTAGAACAAGACTTGCAAAAAACTAGACAAAAGCAAGAACCGATGTGGGGAAGGGAATGTTACTCTCAGCTCTCCCTGTTCTTTGCCCGAAGAATACTTCTAAATAGCTTCCTCCCTGATTCCCTTATTTATTTAGGTTTTTCAAGAGTTTGTGTAGCCCTGGCTGTCCTGGAACTCACTTTGTAGCCCAGGCTAGCCTTGAACTCACAGAGCTGTGCCTGCCTCTGCCTCCAGAGTACTGGAATTATGGGATTAAAGGCATGTACCATCACTGCCCAGCTCTCCCTGATTAACTTTATTTCAAATATGGTTTTGTACCTGCAAAAGGGCAGCTGCATGAGGAAGCTGAAGTGAGGTACAATACTAACGGGCTTCTGGCTAGCATAGTGCACAGGGCTGCACTGAGGGACTGCAGAGCAGGAACAAATTTATTTTCTCTCCACATTAGCTACTCAATACTGTAGTACCCATTCTATGTATTTACAAAGATCAATACTCTCTAACTTTACCCAAGGAAGCTCAAGGCTGGCAACAGAGACCTTACCAGTCCCTGGAGAAGGAAGGGAGCTAGCAGGGAGAAAGGGAGATAGGAGAAGAACGGAGATGATACAAGGAAAGACAGAATTTCTTTTGTGAGACAGGGTCTCTCTATGTAGCCCTGGCTGTCCTGAAACTATGTAGATAAGGATGACCTCAAAACTCACAGAGATTTACCTGCCTCTGCTTCCTGAATAGTGGGATTAAAGCTCTGCCAGCTCAGGAGGAATCTTCTATTTTAACCTTTGCCTTTGCCATAACAATCACAGGTAATGAGAAATGGTGTCAGGAGGCCCAAGTGTTAAGTCCAGTCTTTGAAGTTCACTGACATGTTATAATGCTGCTGAAGTCACTTCCTATTTCTGGACTTGTGTTCTCTGGAAAGGAACCCAAATCCTAGGACCTCTAGAGACAGGGCTTTCATGTTTCTGATTGTGTGTGAATGGCAAGCATCCAGAGGAACTCCCAACACAAGCCAGAAAGAAGAATGTGGAAATGAAGTTGGAGGTTCATGAGCTAGGGCTCCTCATGAAGGAAATTGGCAACATTCTTAAAGAGAAAGTTTGGCATGGTAGCACAGAAATCCTAGCCCTGGGAAGAACGAGGCAGGAGTGTTTCAAGCTGAGACCAGGCTGGCCTAAGCAGCAGGACCATGTCTCAAGAGTCAAAATATCAAAAGGAAGGAATGGGGGAATGAGACAGACAGGTGGAGGGTGTCAAGACAGGCAGTGTAGGGCACTTTCTGAGGACTAGAGAAAGACAGAGGGTATTCCAGTCAGAATTCAAGAAGAGATGTTTTCTCTCAGGACACTTTCCAGCACATGGGAACCAGAGAGAAAGCCTCCATCACAGTGCCTCATGCAGGACTCCTAAAGTTAGTTAGAGCAAGCAAATACCATGTCCTATGTGTGCTTGCACTAAGGCAGCAAGGGGCTGAGAGCAGAAGTTGATGGCTGCAGTTCTCTGTGGGCATACTCTCTTTTGCTTACTGGCACTGCAAAAAAGGGGGGGGGTGAATCTTAGAAAGAATAGCACACCACAGGCCTGAAGAGATGGCTCAGTGGTTAAGAGCACTGACTGCTCCTCCAGAGGTCCT
>JADRCH010000170.1:1850080-1871272 GCA_019843965.1 Rhynchomys soricoides | reverse complement strand
ATATATATATATTTTATATGAGTCTCACTTGTGGCAGGGTTTACAATTCTGCTACTCTAGCCCAGTTCAAGACAAGAAAAGGGAAAATCTTTTTTTTTTTTTTTAATTTAAATTTTTAGAGATAGGGTCTCATTGTGTAGCCCTGGCTGTCCTGGAACTTGCTCTATAGACTAGGCTGGCCTCAAACTCAGAGATCTGCCTGCCTCTGCCTCCTTCTTTGTCCTGGGATTAAACGCATGAATCACCATACCTGGTAAAAGGAGAATCTTATATTCGCATGCCAAGGAAGTGACATCAGGTAGGAAAGGTCTTCTGGGAATCTCAAAAGGACTAGGTACACAAACACCACTCAGTACACAGTAGCAGCCCTTCCCTATATTACAAGGCTCTCAGTGCACTGGTATTGTTGTAAGTCCAGGTCCAACACTGGGGACTAGAGAAACATAGTACCTTGTCCTCAAGTGCTGCAGCACTTTAATAAACAAGATGCTAGGCAGTGGTGACACCCCTTTAATCCCAGCACTCAGGAGGCAGGGACAGGCAGATCTCTGAGTTAGAGGCCAGCCTGGTCTATAGCGTGAGTTCCAGAAGAGCCAGGGCTACACAGAGAAACCCTGTCTGGAAAAAAACAAAAACAAAAATTAAAAGAAAAAGAAAAAAATAAAACAACAAACCTCAAACAAACAAACAAACAAAAACAAACTATAAGACCAGGACAGCCAGGGCTACACAGAGAAATCCTGTCTGGGGGTGGGGTGGGGTGGGAGGGGGAAGACTCCTGTTCTACAGAGCTGAGGATAGGGGTGAATGAGCCACAGTACCTCTTACAGAGAAAGCTCAGGATGACCTATGGTTCCCTAGCCCAAGCTCACATTCACCCACTTGGTACTAAGAGGGGTTCCATGGAGGAAGCCCAGCAAAGACCACCTAGCAGTTACCCTAAGTTTGGAACTGTTCTTAAGGAAACATCAAATAATTTACCTGGGCAAGGGTAATGGATGGGGAGGGACGGAAGGAGGCACACCCAATGTTATGGCGGGTTGGCCAGAGCCAGGACAGAAACCCACTGTATGGACACCTGGCATTTCAGTAGGTTCCAAGTTCTCTAGCAGGCAGGTGGGATGCTGCCTTGCTGACCCTGCAGAGCTGGGATGCTGACACAGAAGACAGCAGGAAACAAGTCTGGGGCCCTTGGAGGACAGGAAGGTACAGCAAGAGGAATGAAGGGCTTTCCCTATGGTAAATGGTAGATAGATAGCAAAGTTTTTAATTTTGTTCTTAAAGAAAAAATATATACCACCATGGTTACACAGAGACTGTGGGACTTCCTGGGCTCATGATCCTACAATCCTGAACAAATTACTGAGCTTACACTTATTTCTGAAACAGGGATAATAATGCTCAAGTCACAGTGCCACTTTAAACATGCATGTAGAACATTTAGCACACAAAAGTTAAAGGGGAGCTGTTACTATTGTTAATATGATGTAACAATAACACACACATTAAGGATGATGTCATAACACCTGAACCTCAACCCAGTCTCCCTGGGCTCCTTGTTGAAGACTAGAGAGTGTACTGTTTGGGAGTTTCCAAGACAGTTCTTCCCTTTACTTTGCTGAACCTGAAGGTGGTCCACAGATGCATCCAACCGTCTTCTTCACCAGGTAAGACGATGCTTAAATGGGCATTTATCTGAGGCATGACCAGAGGGGCGAAGGAACATGCTCCAAACTGAATTTTGAATGTACGTGTAGGTGCCTGGCAGAAAAGAGGGGAAGTGAGAAACTGTTCAAGACGCTGGTAATGGAAGGGGGTGCGGGAAGCCAGATATCTGGGAGGTCCTTGTTCAACTGTAACATTAAGAATGATCTCCCCTTTAGAGAGGTGTCTGAGGAAGGTGGATCAACAATGGCCTTCCAGGGAAAGGGGACGTCCAGCAGAGACAAACATGGGTGAAGAGAGGGAGTAAGCATCCTATATGTTCAAAGAATCAAGTGGTGGGAAGGGAGAAAGGCAAGGGAAGGAAGTAACCAGCAAGCCTGACTTCCCCCTCAGGAAGGGTGTGAGGTGAGAATGGCTATCACAGAAGACTCCAGATTTTCCATGACGCAGGGTAAGGCTCAAACCGCCACCTTCTGGTGCCATTTCATTCTCAAATGGCTCTCACTCTTGTTTAATATTTCTTATACCCATAATCCTTTATCCTCCAGAGTTCCAATGCTGTTTTGTTCTAGGGCTCCCAAGCAACACTTTCCCTAACAGCTGTACTCTTTTTCATTTTTTTCTCTGGACCCAGACTGGAAGTCTGTGGAGGCAAGAGCAAAATCCAAAGGGCACAGGGTGAGCTATGGCTTGGGGGCTATGGAATACACTGAGGCTCTCTGCTGGTTGCTGCCTGGATCATTTGAACCATGCTCCTCTGCAGCCACAGGCTCAGAGTGCTGGGTCAGTCTTGTTTCTTCTTCTTCTTCTTCTTTCAATTTTCTGAGAGTCAAATGTAGCCCAGGATAGCTTGGTAATCATATGTAGCCCTGGTTGGCCACAAACAGCCTTCTTGTGTGTGCCACGAGACATCTGGCTTGCCGTGTGTTTAATTGTAGCACTAGGTTGAAAGATGTTGTTTCTAACCTACACTGTGCCATGAACAGACCATAAAAGGCCAAAAAAGTAGCCCTAAAAGTATAGTGGGTCACACCAATAACCCCAACACAGCAGAGGCTAAGGCAGGAGGGTTGCACATTGGAGGCCAACCTGGGCTAGAGACCATGTTGAGAGAGAGAGAGCGAGAGAGAGAGAGAGAAGCAGCAGCAGCAGCAGAGGCAGAAGAAGAGAGGTAAGTAGGAGAGAGAGAGAGAGAGAGAGAGAGAGAGAGATAGTCCTAAAAAAGGGTAGCCTCAAGAAAGAGAGGAGGAGGAAGAAGAGGAGGGAAGAGGGAGGAGGAGGAGGAGGAGGAGGAGGAGGAGGAGGAGGAGGAGGAGGCGGAGGCGACCGCCTTAGGGAACCACCTAACTCCACTTTCTCACAGAGGAAAATGGAGCCCAAAGACACAAAGAAATCTGCTCAATCATACAGATATTCAGTAGTTTCCTCTTTTAAGAGGCACAAAAAATAAATCAGTAGGGATTTTCATGATTCACTGTCCCTTGACATAAAGTGCTTACAGGTTTTAAGAAGACACCCAGAAAAGTAAGGCTGGCATTCATTTTTCTGGAAGCCTATGTAAACCCCTTAGATACCCCACTATTTGGCTACAAGGGCAGGGAGGGAGTTACTTTTGCCACCGTCTTTATTCCTAATGCTTGCCTGGTGGCTGAAGGAACTCAAAAAGTACAACCAGTCATAGCGCCTGTCCTTGAAGACTGAAGCCACCAACTGCTGAGAGATAAGGGAATCCTGTCATAGAGCCAGAGGGCAATGGTCAAATTCCTGGGGTTAAGCAAGGCAATTTCGGCTCAGATGAAGCTAGGATGGGCAGGATACAGGGACTTGAGGTGGTAAGGCCAGTAAGAGGGAAGCAATCCGAATGACTTCACTGGGCTGGACTTTACACATCAAGGCTCCTCAGTCCATAAAGCTTTCCAGCCCAAGAAGGCTTCTTGACCTTCCAGAGTCCTCTGGGCCTCCTATCTCGCATTCCTTGAGTTCCTTCCACTTACATCCACCTGGTGTTTTCCACCCCAATCTGACTTTCGCAGGCGGTTTCTAGCCACCTCCGCTTGACTCGGATCGCTCTCCACCTATCTGCCAATTGTGGTTCCCTGGTTCCTGGCGCCACAGCCTCCCTCCACGCCTGGATGCCTCCGCTTTTTCCCTGCTGTGGCCTGTAGGAGCCAAGTCTTAAATAAAATGGATCCAGCCCTGGGGCTCCGCAGCTCCGGCACCGCCAGGGTGCTCGGGCCCAAGGAGTGCGTAGTCACGGCCGCCGTTGTTGTCCCAGAACTCGCGGCCCGTAACCCGGTAGCGAAGGGCGAAGAGCAGCGCGCCGCCAACCGGAGGCGCGGGCAGACGGAAGGCAAAGCGGTCGGCCCGCGGCGGGGCCGGGGCAGGACCGGCGTACGAGGCGGGCGATTCCCGCAGGCTGCGCCAGCCATCCGCGCTCCAGCGCACGCTGACGCGCTTCTCGTAGGCCAGGTCCAGCACGCGCGCGCTCCCGGCCACGCCTAGAGGGCCCGCGTCTGCGCGCTCCAGGCAAATGCGCTGCGCCTGCAGCCGGGCGGCGAAGCCGGGCTCCAGGGCTGGCTCCAGGGCGATGCGCGCCTCCTGAGGAGAGAGGGCGGGGAGACAGGTCAGGGCGGGACTCTCGAGAAAGAAGGCAGAGGTTCGGGGGCGGGGCACAGCGGGACGCCTACCTGGAGGCCGCGGGCGCGTGGCGGGCACGGCGCGAAGTGGCGCAGGGCGTCCCTCTGCAGTTGTACCTGCACGTGGCGGGGCACCCGGGGCGGTTCCCCCGGGCGGAAGCGCCGGACCACGGCCAGTTCCAGCCCCAGCGCATCGGCGAAACGCACTCTCTTGCGAGTGTCAGGGCTGCGGCTGCGGGCTGTCCGCGCCCCACCGCCACCCGCGGGCGCAGAGCGGGCCCTGCGCCCCCGACCCGGAACTTGAGCCCGCGAGCGGGCGCCCGGCCGGGTCCCGCCCTCCCCCGGCTCCTCCTCCGACTCCTCCTCGAGGCTGGGCCGCTGGCTGCGATAGTACGCGCGCTCGGTCAATGCTGCTATAAAGCTCAGGTTGCGGGGGATGTCCGTGCGCGGTGGCCGCTCGTGGGACATGTCACCCCTGCGCCCCAGTGGGGACAGCGCACAGTGCCCGGCGCGTCCTCGCTTTCCCGCCGGCTCTGTCTCCGCGCATAAGGTGTAGGGGCTGCTCGGCAGCTGCTGGCTGCGGACTCTCCTTGCTGTCACCCCGCGCAGTCGGCCTACTCGGTTTCCTTGACCATCTTTCCCTTCCTTTGGCGGCTAGCCCCGGTGTCAGACTATCCGTCCTGCTTGCTTCCAGCTCTCTGCTCTGAGCGTGCGCTCAGCGGCGCTCACCCTTCGGTTCTGCCGGCCTCGCTGACCCGGCCCCCGCCCACAGCCCTCTGACAGGTGGCTGGAATCTATCTTCGCTGCTGCACCAGGGGGCGGGACTACCTCCATCCTTGGGGTCCCAGATGAGTTACTCCAGCATAAGAAGGGTTAAAGCAGGAAGGAGAGTAATCTTTTTTTCTTTTGCACGGGAAAATTTAAAATGCTGAGGGTTTAATTCTCCTTAGAGCTCAGTGTTTTCTTAAACCCAGGCTACAGGTTTGAGACCAGGGTGGCGATGGTTGTAAGTGATAGAAAGGGCACGAATCCTAAATAGAGTCCTAAGTAGAAGACTCAAAAGAATGAGCGGTGGCACACTGGCTACTGAGAAAAGTAATGAGAACTCTTAGCTTCCAGTCCCCTACTGTTTCGTTGTGTGACCTTGAGAAAGGAATGAATAACTTCTCTGGACCTTGGTTTTCTCGATCATTAAAAAAAAAAAAAAAAAAAAGTAGTTCTGATCTCTAACTGCAAATCTTTTCAAGCATGAAGACTTTCTGATTCATGACAGTTTTTATATACATAGTAGGTCTTCCAGCTATTGAGTTGAGTGCCCAAGAAGGACACAGGACAGGCTATTTTCCATTTTAGTTTTGAAAAATACACATTTTAGTTTTGAAAAAGTGACAATGGTATATAAAATGCTTTCTAACTTCTCTACTGATTTTTTTAAACAAAGATTTGTTTCATTTTTAATAATCTGTATGGTGTTGGGTGTTACATATACAGGAATGCAGGTACCCACAGAGGCCAAAAGGGGGCATCAGAAAGCTGGAACTGGCATTACAGGTAGACATGAGCTGGTTTAAGTGGGTACTGAAAATACATTGGGCCTCTAGAAAAGTGGTATGTGCTCTTAACTGCGGAGCCATCCTCTTGCTTTCTATGGAGTTTTATAATACAGAACACTAGGTGCTAGTGTAGCATTCATAAATTGTTACAAATGTTACAGATGAGAGAATTGAGAGAGAGGGAAAAGATCCTTGCCCAGCTCATCACATTGTTACCAATTGTGGAGCGAGGATTAGGACCTCAGCAGCCAAACTCTAGAGTACACTCTCCTAATCATTTAGTAAACACAGCATTAAAATATAATTGGTAATAAGGACAATACTAGTATTTTCGTTAAATGATAATGTTAACATCTAATATAGAAGTGGACAATATGGGGCTGGAAAGACGGCTCTGTGGTAAGAGAACTCACTGCTCCAGGGGATCTGATGCCATTTTCTGGGCTCCAAGGACACCTGCCCTCACATGAGCATAGCTCCCACTTGGACACACACACAAGCACATAATTAATTTTTTTTTTTTTTAAATTGGAGGCTGGAAAGAGATGGCTCAGCAGTGGTTAAGAGCACTGGCTGCTCTTCCAGAGGTTCTGAGTTCAATTCCCAGCAACCACATGGTGGCTCACAACCATCTGTAATGGAAACTGATGCCCTCTTCTGGTGTGTCTGAAGATAGTGACAGTGTACTCACATAAAATAAATAAAATTTTTTTAAAAAATTAAATGGGCCGGACATAGAGGTTCACTCCTTTAATCCCAGGACTTGGGAAGTAGGAACAAGCAGATCTCTAAATTTGAGACTAGCCTGGTCTACAGAGTGAATTCCAGGGCTACACTGAGAAGCCCCATCTTGAAAACCCAAAATAAATAAACAAATAATTAATTAAATAACTAAATAATAAAATGGGGCCAGGCATAGTGGTGCAGGTGCATATCTTTGATCCCAGCACTCAAGAGGCAGAGGCAAGTAGATCTCTGTGAGTTCAAGGCCAGCCCTGATCCACATGAGTTCCAGGACAGCCATGGCTATATAGAGAGAGCTTGTCAAAAAAAAAAAAAAAAAAAAAGGAAAAGAAAAGGAAGGAAGAAAAATATTAGAGTACAAATAAAATCTCCAAATTGATTGATTTATTTGCAGTGTTGGGATTTGAACCCAGGGCCTTATACATGCTGGGCAAACATTCTATCACTAAGCTCGTGAGGTCTCTAAATTTTTAACAGGATGGCTTAACAAACAACTATACAAGGGACTCAACTGGGCATAAACAGTGAGACTTACTGCTATATTATTGTTGTACAGTTCATTCCTGTGTGTGTTCACAACAGCAGTAAACATAGCATTAGCTAGGACTCACTTTAAAAACCATATTGAGTTGTGCTTCTTATTGCACACATAAAATGCATGAATTTTGTGTCTTAAGCTGTAAAATAATTTGTCAGTGGTGGTTATTCAGGACGATCAATGGAAGAAAGAGCCACTACAGGATGAATTCTGGTTGAACAGGGGGAACTGCCTCTGTGGGACTGAACCCCAACAGCCTTCTAGCAGCACTTTGTTGTTGCTGCTGTTGGGTTTTGTTTTTGTTTTCTGAGACAGGGTTTCTCTGTGTAGCCCTGGCTGTCCTGGAACTCACTCTGTAGACCAGGCTGGGCTCAGACTCAGAGATCCACCTGCCTCTGCTTCCTGAGTGTTGAGACTAAAGGCATGTTTGCACCAGTACACTCAGTTTAGAAGCTCTTTTTATTGTTATACAAAAGGACCTTTAACAAGTCAATTTCCTCAAACCAAAACTTCTCTGATATAGGGGCTAATTGAAAGACCCATCACCTAAGCAATTCTCAGCACTGGGAGACTTCCTGGTTTGCCACACCCTCTCCAAAGCTCTGAAAAACATTCAAGGAAATAACCACACAAAATTTCAACAACTGCTGCCAAAAGGCTACTTCAAAGCTTGGTGCCATAACTCCAGATTCCTGCTGGACACCAACAGTTTGGCTAAAATTCTGTAACAATAATTGTACACTGATTAATATTACAGTCAGGCAGCTTAAGGGATCCTCCTTGCTCTGGTGAAATAACATGGCATTGAGGTAAAACCAAGGAGGTTCTCCACTAGTTTATGGCCTGGAGTTTTTGGCAGAGACTCTACTGCCTTGTTTGTCTACAGCTGGAGCTGGCTTTGTATCATGGGGCTAGGAAAATCTTTGAGGTATATAGCTTTGGACTAAATATATGATTCTGACTTTGATCTTCTAGCTGCTCACACTGACACCAAATCTTTCTTCCAAATTACTTTTTTTTAAAAAAAAAATAGTTTTTTGAGACAATTTTCTCTGTGTAAAAGCCCTGGCTGTCCTGGACTCACTTTGTAGACAAGGCTGTTCTCAAACTCATAGAAATCCACCTGCCCCTGCCTCCTAAGTGCTGGGATTAAAGGAGTGTGCCACCATGCCTGGCATAAGTCTTTATTTCTTAAACAGCAATTGTAATAATCTCTAAACATCTGAATGTAACTGCTCAGAGACTGGCAGGAGGTGTCAAATGATTCATTTAGTCAACATGTGCTGTTAGCTTATTTGGCCATGAAGACACAAATGTGAATAAACCACAGCCAGGGCTGTCAAAGAGCTTAATAATAAAAGGTTAGACATAAATATATTAGTGTCTCTTAAGACCAGTAATAAAAACAAATTCAGTGTGGGGTACACTTCTTTAATCCCTGTACTAATCAGGAGGTGCAGAAGGTTCATCAAGGTCATCATCATCTACATTGTGAGTTCAAGGCCAGCCTGGACCCCACTGCAAAATCATCCCTCCAAGAGTATTTATTTCTGGTAAATGTCTTAGACTAAACCATATTACAAATGATTGTTAAGGACTAAATAACCACAGCCTTTCTGATAGTACCATAGCCACTTTGAGTAAAACTTCCATTTTTTGATAGCTGTCAAATGGTTTAAATTCCCAAGACCTCCCTGGGTAACTGACATCCTGGTTGGCAAGTTGAGACATGAGTGCTAGGCTAGTCGCCCCACCATAGCTGAATAACCCAACCAATGGGAGCAAGATAAGTGTGCCACAGAGACATGTTCCTAAGGAGGTCCCCTATCCCCAAATCCTGAGTGGTTGGGATAACTTGGCACACAGGTTTGTGGATTTCAGGCTTAAAAGCTCAGTAGGTTGGGATCAGTCTCAGCTCCCAAGTTTGATCAGTCAGTCTCGAGGTGTATTTTCAATAAACTATCCATGCTTGATTGAAATCAGTGTCCATGTGGTTTGTGGGTGATTCCTTGCACCTCAACACGTTCTGTCTCTAAAAACAAATGAGGGCATCTTGCTGGTGGCATCTAGAATGATCAGTCTAAGAACAAAGGAGAGATGAAGATAGGTGGAATGATAAAACTGTATAGGAGTGGAACAGGCTGTATGTTCAGAGTAGAGAACCCAGCAGGAACTCAGAATGGCTGTGGATTCCTGTTGTGAGAACGGCACTGATGGCCGAAGGGAAGAGGAGGTCATTTTGAGACAATTCATTGTCAAAGTTCAAACTTACAGGTCAGACTGATTTAGATTTAAGTCCTAGCTTCTCTCCTTGATATGTGGATTTGCGTAAATGGTTTAATCTTTCCAAATCTCAGCTTCCTTTTTCATGGAATGAGGATTAAGCAGCCTAAGGAATGAGGTGAGGACAAAAATTATACATGTAAAGAAAGTTCTGCGGCTCACACCTGCAAGACCACCAGTCTGGACAGCTGGCATAGACAGATTGTGAGTTCAAGGTCAGACTGACCTACGAGAGAGAGAGAGAGAGAGAGAGAGAGAGAGAGAGAGAATACCAGCACAATCAATTCCCATAATGTATTCCTACTATGATCATTGTGGTTTCTCTGGTGACCACACAGACAAATGGGAACATCAAGGTTTAGTGAGAGATGCAAAGGAAAGAAGCATAATTATTGGGTTGCCTCTTTCTGGCCTTAGCTGGAGTTCCAGAGCTGAAGAAATGGCAAGCTTCAAGAGCCCTGGGTGTGGGGAGAGGTGGAAGAATCAGCATGCTGATAAGTGCCCTCCTGTGGATCTGCTGTAGTTAGAAAGCTTCTTGCCCTAGAAACTTGCTCTATATTATCATGTGCTGGGCAGTGGAGCCTCATGCCTTTAATCCCATATTGTCTGAGGCAGAGACAGGCAGATCTCTGTGAATTTGAGACCAGCCTGTTTTATAGGAGTGAGTTCCAGAACAGCTAGGGCTATACAGAGAAGAAACCATGTCTCAAAATACACACACACGTTTTATATATACATATTTTATATATGTGTATATATATGTACATATAAATAGATATATTATATACACATATATGTATATTATAAATATGTATATGGAATATATAAAAATATAAAATATTTACATAAACTATACTGATAAATATACTTTATACTTATATTGATACATTTATATATTACATATAACATATATTTATACTTATAAGTATATTTTATATAAATTATATTTATATTGTATATGTATATGTAAAAGCATACTTATATAGACATATGTGTATATACAATCCATGTTTATGTGAATATAGATATTCATATGTAAGTTATAGATATATGTAATCTGTAAAACAGGCATTAATCTTAACATTAGTAACCTGTATTTAGGGAGGGTGTGTAAGATTAGTAAGCGTGTATCAATTTGTGCCTTTTATTATTTGATTCTTTTTAAATAATAAGAATTAACTCATGTGGTGGATAAAAAATTAAGAGAAAATCAATCTGATACCAAAGATGAAGATTGCTTGTGAACATTGTAAACCAAGCCCTGCCACCTTGATACCTAGCTGAATCTCCAGCCTAGGAAGAGCCCACTGCATTAAAGGTCCTGAGAGAAGTAGTTTTGTGTTTAGTGTCCCTACTAGTCCCACAAGGGCAAGGCGTTGTTCCCAGCTTAATAGGAACTGCTCTTCTTTTCCTAGGCACGCAATCCAAACTGGAAAGTTCAACAAGTGCATGATGAACAGAAGAGACCTTCCGGAAATGCTGAATTTGCACTGAGCTGCTAAGGCCCGGTGTGTTTTTTCTGGGTACGCTTCGGGCTTAGCAGGCAGCCGGCACAGGTCACTACGGCCTCTTAACAGCCCTTCTATGGCCCTCTCTTCCCGGAGTTGTGGCTCTTCCCAGCCCTGCCTCCCAGCCCCGCCCCTCTCTCTGGACGCATCTCTGTGTCCCATCATCACCCGGCGCCGGGCCCTCCCTCCCTGCCCTCCCCTCCTCCCTCCTTCCTTCCTTCCCTTCCTCCTTCTCTCCCTCCCTCCCTCCCTCCCAGCTCCTCCACCAGGAAACAACCGGATTCCGGATCCCGGCTGCGGCCTGACCCGTGAGATTCCTTAACCTGGCTGGCGGGCGGGGTTGGAGACCAGCTAAGGGTGGGGGAATGGGAGGAGCTGGGCCTTTGGGCTGCTCTTGGGGGAACCGGGAGTAGAGATGGTGTCGGCAGGAAGCCCGTGGTCCCGGGTTTCCCGAGAGGGCAGTCATTAAACATGGAATCGGCCCCACAGCTGGCAAAGCGTTGGAGGTAGGGGCCCAGTCCCAGGCGCTGCAGTTCCAGTTCTTTCCGGGCCAGATCCAGATCCCTGGCCTTTTCCACCTAGTTCTCTCTCCCTCCCCTTTTCAGGGCTCCACTCTAGCCGGGAGGATGAAAGGCCTCAGCAGGGGACTCCCTGCCACCAGCACTGGGTCCTAAGAGCTGCCATCCAGGCAGGGTAAGTGTCCTCTTCCTTTCTGCCCCATTACAGCCCTTAGCTTTCCCCATCTTCCTATTCAGCCCCTGTCTCCTCCCTATCTTGTGCCTCTGCCAACATCTTCACATCATGCTCCTAGGGAGGTCTAAAGCCTCTTCCTGTAGCCAAAAAGGGGTGTGTGTGTGTGTGTGTGTGTGTGTGTGTGTAGAGGTGTCATACAGCTGGTGCTGTCGTATGAAAGGAATCTGAAGTAGTCTAAAAATAAGATTTCCTATTGCACACTTAATTTGACACGTTATACGTGGCCAGCTGCTTATGCTCTGAACCTCCCCATGCCTTAAATCCTTTGCTCTTGCTTGCCCCTACCCAGTGGCCTCTGAGCATTTCACCTATCTCAGGAGCTTGGTCAAATAGGAAATGTCTCTTCTTGGTCTCTGTCAATATTTTCTATATGTCAGTCTGTCATCCTTGCCCCTTTCAGCCGCCCGGATGGCGACCCCAGCCTCAACCCCAGACACACGGGCTCTAGTGGCTGACTTTGTAGGCTATAAGCTGAGGCAGAAGGGTTATGTCTGTGGAGCTGGCCCTGGGGAAGGCCCAGCAGCCGACCCTCTGCACCAAGCCATGCGGGCTGCTGGAGACGAGTTTGAGACCCGCTTCCGGCGCACCTTCTCTGATCTGGCTGCTCAGCTACACGTGACCCCAGGCTCAGCCCAGCAACGCTTCACCCAGGTTTCCGACGAACTTTTCCAAGGGGGCCCCAACTGGGGCCGTCTTGTGGCATTCTTTGTTTTTGGGGCTGCCCTGTGTGCTGAGAGTGTCAACAAAGAAATGGAACCATTGGTGGGACAAGTGCAGGATTGGATGGTGACCTACCTGGAGACACGGCTGGCTGATTGGATCCACAGCAGTGGGGGCTGGGTAAGAAGCTTCTCAATTGCTGCTCTCCGCATCCCTCTGCAAGTTGGCCTTCATGGGAAAATGGGGCCTCTGATGGGAGGCTGGGGTTGTGCTGGGAAGGGCTAGGTTCCCCTATTTAAGTGGAATCAGACTGAGAGCATCAAGCCAACTGTACTCCAGGGCTGCTGTGCAGTAATTCCTGGATGGGTTTCAGGGTCCCAAGCAGAAGACCGAATATAGAGAAAAGTTGTGACCCCCGAGTACATAGCATGGCTGGTGGGGTCGGTCAGGCAAGGGTCATGGCTAGGCAAGCCTTAGCAAAGGATGCCAGTTCTGAACAGAACTTTGTTGCCATGGAAGGGATGGGGCTGACTTCATGTAGACAGTGCAGAGGAGCCAGGGGGTTGGGGGGTTCTGTGGGGCTGTAGGCAGTAGCTTTGGCTGGAGCAGCTGGGTGTGGGGGCAGTGCTCACAGTGGATGGAACTGGAACTCTTCCTTCCCTCTTCTCTCCACTATCCTTTCCTGATATCCCTTTCTCCTTTCTCTACTTCCCTTCTCTCCCACAGGCGGAGTTCACAGCTCTATACGGGGACGGGGCCCTGGAGGAGGCACGGCGTCTGCGGGAGGGGAACTGGGCGTCAGTGAGGACAGTGCTGACGGGGGCTGTGGCACTGGGGGCCCTGGTAACTGTAGGGGCCTTTTTTGCTAGCAAGTGAGAAAGTCTAGGGCCAGGTGGGGCTAGGTGTGGCTAGGGGCCAGGAGAGCTGGAGCTGTAGAGAATGCCCTTGGAAGAAACTGGATGGTCACGGAACAGAGAGAGGCAGGGGAAGGTAGTGTGTGGGGGAGCCAAGCAGGCCAGGCAGGTAGCAGGGAGAATGAGTTGGGAACATTAAGGAATGTTTCAAGGTCAGGAACCCAGAGGGTAGAGTCATCCCACGGCTTGGGGGGAGGTGGGAGGAATCATGCCCATATCGTGGGCACACAGCTACCCGGAACGTGGCTTGTAGCTCCAAGGACGGTGAATGTACTTAAAAGATCTGTGTCTCTACAAGAAGTATGGGGATTTAGGGAGCCTAGAACTCACCTTCCTTTGGAATGGAAGCTTGGTGATCAGGTGACTGGATGAAACGGCTGTGGCTGTGGGCTGCATGGGCACACCTGTGCATGTGCACATGCAGGCATGCTCATGTGCATGCTGGGCTGTTTGTCGAATCTGGTGATGGGGTACTTAGAGAAAACATTCCTTCTTGCTGTGGCAAGAACAAGGGCCAGTTCACTGCCCTTCTCCCCTCCTCCCCTTCCCTTGAACTTACGCCTCCAGACTGAGGGAGGAACACTGTATCTAGACTAGGGCTCTGGCACTGCTGAAAGTTGTTGGCAGGGCTTTGGAGAGGAGTTCTGCAGCTGGCCTTGTTCTTCATCATCCCCCTGTTGTGTGCATCTGCGCACCTGGGCTGACAAAGGGTAAGGCTGTGGAGCCTGGGTGGGTAGAAGCTTTGGTAGTTGGACTTGCCTGTCACCTTCCCCTCCAACGGTGGCACAATGGTGCCTAAAGTGTTGCCTGTTTCTAGGACCTCTCTATCCAGCTGAAACTCTAAATTGGGGCTCTAATTTTCCTTTAGAAGATACGGACATAAATGCTGATCTAGAATTCAGTTTAGTTCCTGAACTGTCTCAGTGAGACTGCCGAGGCCTTGAGAGGACCATTCCAGCTCCGAGTCCCTTGGGAGTGATGGGGACAGGTACTCCTTGACTGGCCTATTCTGTGTGGTGGGTTCCGATGCTGCTGTATCAGAGGCCAGGTATATGGGTTCTAGAGTACCTGCCATGACTTAAACACATTTTCTTTTGAAACCATGCTCTTTGCATAGGTTATGTTGTCAATGCTTGAGTCTCTGAAGATGGTCACATTAGAACTCACAGCCCAGTCCTCTAGAACAAATCCAGACTCTAGCATTTTCTTTTGAGGGAGAAATTATTCACTCCAAATGCATGCCCTGAGCCAGACCTCACTGCTGCACTTTCCAAGGTGCTAACATTGCTGCTCTTTAATGCCGACTTTGTTCACAGTGCTCTAGAACCCTACCTGCCCTATCCTGAGCACTGACCAGCTTGGCTAGACCACAGCTGACTCTTCACTCAGTCCTAGAATGTGTTGTCACATTGTGCTTGCTAGAATGTGGGACCAAATTGGCCTCAGGTGTTTTAGTCCAGACTTTTGCTTTTGAGAGAAGGTTGCACTTTTTATTAGTGTCTATGGGGGATACGGGAGACTGCATGTGCCAGTTGGTCTGTTTTGAGGGTGGTAATCTAAGAAACTCAGAGATGTCTGTGGCAAGCAGTTGGAGTGGGAGGCTCTGACTTGCTCAGGACAAACTAGGCCAGTGGTTTTCAAACTGCTTGGCAGAGCCGAAGTGTCCTAGGGGTTGCCTCAGGAGTCCTTAGGGAGATGAGGGAGTGGAGGGCTGGGCAGTTTGCCCTCAAACAGAACAGCTCCCCTTGTGGCTGTCTTATGTATCGGGTTCAGGGTAAGACTTTATTTGTGGTAAGGGCTTTGCTGCTGAAAAAGGTTAGAAAACCACTGACTAGAGCATCAGCTCCATCTGGAGCCTGTGCGCCTCCGAGTTCAGAGAAGACTCTGTGCTGCTCTTCCCTTGAGGGACACCTACCCAAGTTAGCATTCCTGGGGGCCTTTAGCAAACAGGAGCAGCAGGAACCAGGGTCAAGTTACCAACATGCTCTGCTGTCAAGCCTTCACACGGGGTGGAAGGAGAGGCTGTGTTATGGTAGGCTAAAGGGTTGGTCTTGGTCTGGATTCCCAGAAGCTTAGCTTAGATGCGACCACAGTGGGAAGTTGTGACCTGTTCTGCCCTTCGTTTTAAGGGCCAGTGGAAACCCAGAGACTCTTCTGTCAGGGAAAACCAGGGACTGTCTTTTAGAGCCATATAGTTCCTTGGGATTAGCTCTTGGCCAAGAAGGCTGAGTATGGCTCCCAACTTTTAAATCCATTTCATTTTTTTAAATGAGGGAAATGGATATAATTTTTCAGATATTAAGTAGGTGGAGAGGATGTTCTTGCTCTCCAAAGCCCAAAGGGACAAATACGGACTTTGCTTAGGCCAAGACAAGAGCGGAAGTGGGCACTCAGTCCTGCAGTTACCAGTCCTACTCCCCACTTACACTAGGGCATACATATACTATTTTACTTTCTTAAATCATAAACGGCAGGAGAACAGATTTGGTTAGTTTAGAAGAAGAGAAAGCTCTATAAATATAAATATATATATTCCTGTATTTTTATTTAATAATTTATAAATGCCAAGTTCATTTGACTTTTATTTTTGTGTAATATGTAATGGTCGTATTAAAAATAAATAAATAAAGCCCAGAAATTTAATGAGAAGTACTGAACAGGGTTTTGTGACTTCTATACTGTACAGCCTGGGTTTTAGAACTTTCCTTAAACCAGTCATTTCTTATGACCATGACCTTGCTAAGGGACATAATTTGAGTTATAGGGATTTGGGAAAGAAAGTATTGAGGTTAAAAAAAAAACAAATCCACACCCACCCCACCCCTAGCCAGCTACCCAACCAAAGAACTCTATGCCAACTCCAGCCCCAAGAAGGTATAGGCACGTATGGTACATCTGGAGCCCTACACACAACAGTTCCTTCCTCAAATATCCTGGCTTGGTGTGGCGGCGAACAACTGCAATCCCGGTAGTCAGGGAGACTAGGACGGTGGGCCACCCAGGTATCTAGTGAGGTCAAGGCCAGCTAAGGCCTCCTGAGACCTTGTCTCTAAACAAACGACTAGAAAGCAAAGGTAATGCTGCACGGAGGTTGTTAGAGAATATTGTCAAATATGGAGGCCAAGCTGTGAACTCAGCCATGAGTTTCTTGGCAGCCAAAGCAATCTGGAAAACAGTGAGATTCAAAGCTGTATAGTTATTCAGAAGGCAAAGTTTCCTGAAAAGATACTTAGTGGCAGAATTGATGGCAAATAGAGTAGTTTATATCTCTGTCTTTTTAGAAATACCAAGTGGGGATCCAGAAGGTCTTAGGTTTGTCTATCAGCCTCATAATTTAGACCAATATGTTACTTTATAATGGTCTGATTACTAAATTTTAGACTGTCCAAAGGGACAGGTGACTGTTTTCTCTATGTAAATGCAACTCATCCAGAGGGCACTTTTAATACATTTGGACAACACTTCGTTACAATTTCTGACCACTGTGGGGGTAGAGAGGCTGGGCTGGGGTAGTTCTTGCTCAGGTTGTAACTCTCTTGCACTTTAGGAGCAAGGACTTTAAGTGTAGATCTGGCTGGGACAACATATATAGAGTCAGTTCCAAGCCAGCCCAGCTGCAAGGTAAGACTCACTGTCAGAAAGAACAAAACCAAAACTCTGCAGTTTCTTGCAATTGGGTAGATCACAGATATTCTTCATCAAGTTTTTGTTTGCTTTTTCTTTTCTTTTTTGAAATAGGATCTTGCTTGTAACCCAGTCTAGCCTCAGACTCTGTAGAGATTCCAGGTGTGTGCCACCAGGTCTGGCTGAATTCTTTGAAAATTTAAAAAACACCCTTAAATGTAGTTAGGGGGATAACCATAAAATAATAATAACTAACTAATCAATAACCAATAAGTAATAAAAACACAACCCGAAGCTGGATGTGGTGCTGCCAGTTTATAGTCCCAGCCTTTGGGAGATAAGAGGCAGAATCGGTAGTTCAATGCCAGTGTGGCTTATGTGAGGACCTGCCTAACACACACAGAGACAACAGAAATCTTAACCAGAATGCATAATATAATGGACTTCATAGCTGCCTTTCATTCATCATTCATCTCTAGAGAAAATGTTCAAATATTTTCTGCATATTTAACACAGTTCTGGGCTCACGGGCAGAAAATGGGAAGACATATCTCAGCTCACATGTTGCTCTTACACTCCAGTAGGGAATCAAACAATAAATAAATCTCATAAATGTTAGAAGATAGTAAATAGTATGAGGAAAGATGCATGGTGACACACACCTTTCATCCTAGTGTCAGGAAGGCAGCCGGCAGCAGCTCTGCAAGTTCAAAGCCATTCTGGCCTATGTGTGAGACCCCCTCTAAAGATACTATTTTTAAATAAGAGGATCAAGGGTAGAAATATGTGGGTACTCTAATTTGAAATCAAATGGTCAGGGAAACCCTCATGTCTAAGATGACAAGTAAAACCATGAATTACAGTATAATTGAAGATATCTATTAGCACTTAAAAATGTTGTGTTTTCCTATAAAACTTCTATAGGTTACAAAATAGTGTGTGACAGTGTGAAGAATCACACTTTATCTGTGTGAACCTCCCTATTTGAATGAAGACTTCAGCAAGAGCAGATGAAGATACCGTTTGTGCTTTTGTCCAGTGGGTTTGTTCTTTCTGCTGTCATAATTTCTGATTTGGGGGAGGGTAATGAATATAAGCATCTGATAGAGCAACTTAAAGCAAGTTTGTCAGATAAAAAGTTGTTAAAAAGTTAAGCAATCAACAGTGATGGACATACATACTTGCAATCTCAACATTCAAGGGATGGGAGGGCTCACTGAAAGTTGGAGGTTGACCTGTCTACATAGTGAGTTCTAAGCCAGCCAGGGCTACATAGGCAGACCCTTTATCAAAAAATTAGCCACTTAGTGGGCTGGTGAGATGACTCAGTGGGTAACAGTGCTTGTGCCTGGCAACCCGAGTTCAGTCTTAGATGGTGGAAAGGGTACACTGAGTCTGGCAAGTTGTCTTCTTACTAACTCACACAAGTGCCACGACCCATGTGTTCCCTTCAAATAAATAAGTGTAAAAAGAAAAAAATTAAAGTTAGCTAGTCAGATGAGCTAGAGAAATGGCTATTGGTTAAGAGCACTTGCTGCTCAAATTAGTGGAGTAGAGTTCAGACCTTAGATTTGTGTCAGGTAGTTCAAGCCCAGCGGTAACTCCAGCTCCAGGAGGTTATACACACCTTCTGGTTTCTGTGGGCACCAGAACATAGACCCATACATAATAGTTTTAAAAGGTACCCAGTCACAGCTGAAATTAGGCAGCCCTTTCACATTTAAATGCTACCTCACTTCTGTACAAGGTCTGATCTAGGACTGTTAATGCAAGCTAGGTCAGACCACATCAGAAGATACCAGGGTCTTTCTAAAATAGAAAGGCTGGAAAGATAGCTCAGCTTTATGAGTGCTTACTGCTCTTACAGAGGACCTGGTTCACACCTCGGCACCAGAGAACAGACACCTCCCTGTACTCCAATTCCCAGGAACCTGACACACTCTGGCTCTTACAGGCTCCTATATGTGCTACACATAAACTCACACAAGCACACATACACATAGAAAAGGAGTAAGTCTTTAAAAATAGCATAAGGCTTCCAGTCTTATGTCAGCACTGTCCAGTGAAATATAATGCAAGTCACAAAAAGAGTTCTACATTTTTCTAGGAGCCTCATTAAAAATGTAAGAGAGTGCCTTTAATCCTAGCATTAAGGCAAATGCGGAAGAATCTCCCTGTGTAGCTATGTAGCTCACTGTGTCCTTAAACCAGGCTGGCCTTGGACTCAAAGAGATCCACCTGCCTCTGGGCCCAACTCCTCCCCCCCCCCCTTTTTTTTTTTTTTTGAGACAGGGCTTCATGTAGCCCAGGCCGGCTTCAGCTTGCCTATATAAGTAAGGCTGGCCTTGAATTCCTGATGTTTCTGCTTCCCCAATCCCCAAGTGCTAGGAATTCAGGAATATGTTATGTTACCCCACCTAGCTCTGTAGGGTATTTTGCTCTTAAAGATTTTTAAAAATGTTTATGTGTGTGGGAGAGAGTATGTGTGTGTGTGTTAGCACCTGTGGAGGCCAGAAGGTGTTGAATTCAATAGAGCTGAAGTCACTGGTGGAGTGAGCACGAGGGTGCTGAGAACTGAATTCAGATCCTCTGGAAGAATACCAAGAACTCCTGTGGTTTTTGAGACAAGGTTTCTGTCCTGGAATTCAATCTGTAGACCAGCTGGCCTCAAACTCACAGAGATCCACTTGCCTCTGCCTCTCCAGTGCTGGGATTAAAGGCATATAGTTCTAGCTACTCACTGTGCAGACTGACCTGGAACTCTTGGCTGTTTTCCTGCTTCAGCTTCTCAAGTCCTAAGATTGCACATGTGTATAACAATGCTGAAAAAATAATAACCCCAGGAAGCTGAGGGAGGAGGATCTCAGATTTGAGATCTGCATAATAGAGCCCAGTCTCAAAAAAAAAAAAGGCAAAAAGGCAATGGTGGCCACATGCCTTTATTCTTAATCCCAGCACTTCGGAGGCAGAGGCAGGCAGATCTTTGAATTTGAGGCCAGTCTGGTCTACAGAGGGAGTTCAAGAAAAGCCAGGGCTACACAGATCCTGTATCAAACAACAAAATTGAATCAAAAGGATTTAGGGGAATATGGTTTTGCAAAGGGTATTTATTTAATAGGTGGGGGTGGCAGCGCACACCTTTAATCCCAGCGTTTAGGAGGTAGAGGTAGGTGGATTTCTGTGAGATTAAGGTTAGCCTGGACTATATAAATTGAGCTTCCAGCCAGCCAGAGTCAGTCAGTTAGTGAGATCTTGTCTCGAAACACCACCATCGCCACATGAAGGCATTTGGTAACATTTCCTTAGTTACCTTGCTAAAATTGGGTGCCAGCAAACCCTTCAAATTTTGAATTGGTTGGAATCAGTATAAGAGACCTTTCTTTGGAACTATTTAGTGCCTGACTTCCGTGATCAACTTCAGTCCAGATGAATCTGCAGCAACAGTTTGACTCTGCTTCCAGCTCCCAAGATTCTGAGGTAAGGAATGAAACAGTGGGGTGTAATGAACCATGCTTCTGACTTTGCTTTGCTTAAAGGGATTCCTTTGTGCCCCACTCCCCTGTGGCAACCAAGTTAACCTTTTTGGTTGTGCTTGTATGGATCTACCCTCAGACTTGTAGTTTGGTCTGTCTACAAAAAGTCCTCTTGCAGATTTTCCACTACTGTTCTTTATTTCTATAAATGTGTAGAATTTCTTCTGGAGTGTGGATATCCTACTACCTTCTCCAGAGCCAGCTCTCATGGTTATTTCAAGGTGCAGAGCTGTCTTGAGAACCTGAATGGAGAATTTCCTCTGGGGTCTTCAAAGGGGTTTGGAAGCTAGCAAACTGCACTGAGAAGTTGCAGTCATCCAGTCATCACACATGTGTACCTCTGCTAAGTGTATCACCAATATAAACAGGACTTGACCCCTTGTCTGCAGGCACTCCACCTGCTCAGAATCGTTAAGTGTGAGGTGGAAATAGGCCCACTTGTTTCAACATACAATGAGAAAGCTGGTGGAAGGCATTCTCACGGAGGTGGTCTGGTTTAAGAGAAGCTGCACATACATAGAGAGGCTAAATCTGTGAACCTCAGGTAAAACCGGGGGGATGAGAAAGAAGTGTGGAGATGACACTTGCAAACTAGCCCTACGGATACAGTAAGGAATTTTGACACTTCAGCTGGCCAGAAAAAATAGGGTGCTGTAACAAGTTAGGCAACAGGCTGAATCAATCTAAGCAGGGAAAATTACCCATGCGGAACAATAGGACACAACTCCAAGTCTGAGTGAGGATTAGTGAGGTTTTGGGGTGTTTTTTTTTTTTTTTGTTT
>JADRCH010000170.1:1762497-1849980 GCA_019843965.1 Rhynchomys soricoides | reverse complement strand
AGGCAATCATTTCGGGAGCAAGGTTCACCTGTCGCACAACGGTTGTTAGCCCGTGGAATCCCATAAGCCAATCGGCATCCAAGAATGGGCTACTTCGGTGAGGCGTTTGGAAGATTGGTCCTTTCCACTTTACCAGTCAGGGGCCAATTGCGGAGCATCCACCATGTTGTGGGCCCGCCCATGGGCGGAGGATGAGCGGAAAGTCGTCACAGTGCGGGCGTATTGTTACCTAAGGACTCGACAGGAGGTGGGGTGTATTGATTGACAGGCATATTTCACCTACCGGGTTCAGAGAATTTGGTACAGTGGCCCGCCTTAGAGGTGGGGTCTTGTTTGATTGTCAAGTAGAACTTCCCAATAGTATTCGAGCTCGGGGTAACGGGCAGGCTGACTGACTAATGAATCCTTGGCGTGGCCGGCTCAGTTCTCCAATCGCCGAGCGGCGGGCCCCAGTCTGAGCGGCGATGGCGGCGGCGGCGGCGGCGGCAGCAGCAGCGGGGGCTGCGGGCGGTCGGGGCTCCGGGCCGGGGCGGCGGCGCCATCTTGTGCCCGGGGCCGGTGGGGAGGCCGGGGAGGGGGACCCGGGGGGCGCAGGGGACTACGGGAACGGCCTGGAGTCTGAGGAGCTGGAGCCTGGGGAGCTGCTGCCGGAGCCCGAGCCCGAAGAGGAGCCGCCCCGGCCCCGCGCCCCTCCGGGAGCTCCGGGTCCTGGGCCCGGCTCGGGAGCCCCCGGCAGTCAGGAGGAGGAAGAAGAGCCGGGACTGGTTGAGGCCGACCCCGGGGACGGCGCCATTGAGGACCCGGTGAGGGGAGGAGGCCGAGCGAGCGGGCCGGGTCATGGGAGGCCCAGAGCACGGCCAGGAGGCAGGCAGGCGGGGGGGTGGGGTTGGGCGGGGAATAACGTGGCTGTTGGCGGGCCGAGGCCGTTCGTGAGCGGCCTGATGGGGCATCATGGGTGCCTAGGGTGGCTCTAGAGAAGGTAAATTGGCTCTTTTTATGTTTCTGTGTGTGTGGTTTTTTTAAAAATTATTTTCTGTTTCAATCACGACCCTCGCACGAGGCGAGGGAAATGGCCGAGCATGGCTGTGGCCGGGCCCAGACAAAATGTACGGCACAGCTCTGCGTCTGTGGTTAACTGCATGCCCTGCTCATTCATTGTAGGAGCTAGAAGCGATCAAAGCTCGAGTCAGGGAGATGGAGGAAGAGGCTGAGAAGCTAAAGGAGCTACAAAACGAGGTAGAGAAGCAGATGAATATGAGTCCACCCCCAGGCAATGGTGAGTAAAGTAAATCGCCTCTTGCACGTACAGTCCGGGTCTTTGGTTGATAGGGTGGGGGAAGACCGCAGCGTGGCATTAGAGGCTCCGGACCTTGAAGCAGCTCATCTGAGCAGTTTTTTCTGGGCAGGTGCTGTGGTCATAGTCCATTGTGTGTTCTACTGACCTTTGTTAGACACAAGCTGTTTTGGTGTGGATAGTCTTGTGCCTTCCTTTGTCTCATTTATAAATGTGTTTCTCTTTGTTCTTAGTTTGTACCCTTCTTGTAGCCATTACTACCTGGCATTTGACCTTCAAGTCTTAACACTTTTCAGTGAGAGCCCCTTTAGTTAGGATTTATAAGATGATTGATGGCTGTGAGGAGTTCTTTTAAAATGTCAGCTCTCACTCCATTCCGTTTTGTTCACGCTGAGGCATTTCAGCCTAAGCTGAATAGAGACTCGACTTGAGAAATGTACAATCTTAACACCTTTTTCTAAGTTTTTTAAGATGTAGTTTCTCTAATGTATATTGAAACCTATTGTGTGCTGGGTATTATTCTAGGTAATTGGTATAGTAGAAGTATACCAAAATCTTAGCCTGATGGTGGAAGTGTGTATGTATTGATCCAGCAGAAAATGTGCTTAAAGTAATTTTTTTTTTTTTTTTTTCATTTAAAAGCTGGCCCAGTGATCATGTCTCTTGAGGAGAAGATGGAGGCTGATGCCCGTTCTATCTATGTTGGCAATGTATGTATTAAGGAAGAATCTGCTTTGGGTTTGGGGGGGAGCATTGTTTTTTATTCCTTACTTTGTTACCTGTTCAGATAGGAGATTCCCAGTACTTGTAAAGTATTCCTTTCCTCAGGTGGACTATGGCGCAACAGCAGAAGAGCTGGAAGCCCATTTTCATGGCTGTGGTTCAGTCAACCGTGTTACTATACTCTGTGACAAATTTAGTGGCCATCCCAAAGGGTAAGGAGGCGGATAAGTTGAGATCATTTTAGTCACAGTTTAAAAATACCACTTTTCGTACCACTGCCACCATTCTCTGAGCTCGGAATCGAACCCAGGACCTTGAACATGCTGAGTATGTGCTGTTGATCTACTCAAGTAGTGTAAACTCATTTTAAAAGTTCTACTTATGTGGTTGGTTGGTTTTGTTTTGTCTTCGAGTCTCTGTTTAACCCTGGCTCTACTGGAGTTAGCTCTGTAGACCAGGCTGGCCTTCAATACGGAGACCCACCTGCCTCTGCCTCTCTGGTGCTGGGGTTAGACTTTAGGTTTATACCACCATGATTGGCCTAAGTTGCATTTCCCAAAGAATAGTAATTGCTTGTTAAATAAAAAACAAGTAGGTTTTGCCTGTTAAGTGTCTATATATATCAGCAGTTGTATATTAAATGCCTTCAGAGACCAGGTAATAAACTAAAGACGGGGCAGGAATGGGGTTATAAACTAGAAGGGAGGGCAGCATCTAGTCCGCACCAGCTGTTTGTGTGGCTATATGGAAATCTGGGTCTTGTTACTTTTAGTTTTGGTGGTAGTGGACACTGAACCTTTGGATTCAGGATGTATGCTATGTAAGTCCTCTCACTGAGGCATATCACACACTCACACCTTTTCAAACTTCTTATTGTGAAATGTTTCTTAAGTTCCCAGGCTGGTCTTAGCAACTCTGTAGCTTGGACAGACCATGAACTTAGGTTCTGCCTCAGCCTACTGAGTAGCTAGGATTACAAACAGTTCACTATACCCAATAATACTTGGAAGTTTTTTTTATAAATACTGTTATTTAAATAATTATTTTAAAACGTTAACATATTCCAGCTAACTGTATTTACAAGTTGGGTTTAACCTGTAAACTATTTGTAAAATCTGATAAAATGGCCAGTTTCCTCTTTCCAGGTTTGCGTATATAGAGTTCTCAGACAAAGAGTCCGTGAGGACGTCCCTGGCCTTAGATGAGTCCCTGTTTAGAGGAAGACAAATCAAGGTAAGCATAGCACCCTGGCTATCTGTTCTGTACAGATTCTCTGGCTTGACTCCAAGGCTTTCTGTTCTCTGTCTTTTTCAGGTGATTCCCAAACGAACCAACAGACCAGGCATCAGCACAACGGACCGGGGTTTCCCACGTGCCCGATATCGTGCCCGGACTACCAATTACAACAGCTCCCGATCTCGATTCTACAGTGGTTTTAACAGCAGGCCCCGGGGTCGAATCTACAGGTCAGGATAGATGGGCTGCTCCTCTTCCCCGCCTCCCATGAGCCCTTAGGCTTCATTCTCTGCTGATCTGAGGACCCTTACTCCCTTGTCCTGCCTTTGGTTCCAGGGACTTGGTCCTGCTTGTGCAGAGTAAGGAGGTAGTTGCAGGCCAGTTCTTTGTTTTCTTGAACAGAAATTGAGAGAGTGGATTTGTTCTGAGACGTGTCCTCCCTTGGCCTTCTTTTTGGGAATTGGTGGCAGTGAAAGTGTTTACCCTGAGTTATAAGGCTTCAGGGTAGGGAAAGCACAGCTTGGACATTGTTACTTTTCCCATGCTTGGAGGGATCCAGCTCCTGGCCGTGTGGGAGGACTGTTCCCTAGGTTAGCTGTCTGGGGCCTAGTGGCTCCATAGTGTGGCTGTGTTGTATTTACTTCTGTCCTTGCATATAAATTGCACATTGAGATAAACCCTGTCTTTTTACCGATAGGGTTTAAGTACTTTGGAGCACTGGATAAACAGTAGACCCTTTTTCTTGTCCTTCAGTATCTTAGATGGACTTCCTTGCCCCCTTTCCCACCTCAAGGCCCCCCCAGTTTGCCAGTTGTGTTATTCCTGGATTGAGGCTTTATTTTTGAGGTGCTCCCTTCAGTCACTGGGGCAGTCGCGGGCCCACGGGGAGGGTCTTGCACTGAACTTTCTAGTAACCCTGTTAACACCTAACTCTCCTTCTTTCTTCCAGGGGCCGGGCTAGAGCGACATCATGGTATTCCCCTTACTAAAAAAAGTGTGTATTAGGAGGAGAGAGAGGAAAAAAAGAGGAAAGAAGGAAAAAAAAAAGAATTAAAAAAAAAAAGAAAAACAGAAGATGACCTTGATGGAAAAAAAATATTTAAAAAAAAAAAAAAAGATATACTGTGGAAGGGGGGAGAATCCCGTAACTAACTGTGAGGAGGGACCTGCTTTGGGAGTAGGGGAAGGCCCAGGGCGTGGGGGCAAGGGCTACGTATTCCCTCTGGGGATTCGCCATGGACACATCTCAACTGTGCGAGCTGCTCCCTGTTTCCCTGCTCCCCTTCATCCTCTCTGGGCCTGCTCACGGGTAGGTGGGCTCGGGTGGTAGGAGGGCTTTTTTTTACCCAGGGCTCTGGAAGGACACCAAACTGTTCAGCTTGTTTCCTTCCCGTCTTCTCCCTGCCTTTTGCAGTCCCTGCCTGCCTGCTCCTGTCCCACCAGGTCTCCGCCTGCCCTACCCTTCTTCTTCCCTGCCCCTCCAGTTTGCCTGGTGATCTATTTTGTTCCCTTTTGTGTTTCTTTTTCTGTTTTGAGTGTCTTTCTTTGCAGGTTTCTGTAGCCGGAAGATCTCGCTCCCAGCGGCTCCAGTGTAAATTCCCCTTACCCTTGGGGAAATGCACTACTTTGTTTTGGGGAGTTTGGGGGTGTTTTTGTTTTTCAGGTGTTTTTGTTTTCCTTTTTTTTCCTTTACCTTTTTTTTCCCCCTTTTATTTGGAGGGGATGGGAGGAAGTGGGAGGGGGGTGGCTTTTGTTTATTTTTTTTAACTCATTTCCAGGGGATGGGAATTTTTTTTTTTTAAATAATGTGTCATGAATAAAGTTGTTTTATGAAAAAATTGGACCTTTGGATGTGTATATCATTGCATAGCAGTTTAGGTCACGGGTGGTGGGTTTTCGTTTTAGGGGGGTTACTGGTGTTTTAGATAGGCTTACATTTGTAAGTTAAGGCAGAAGTTAAGTTACAACTAACTATAATGTATTCAGTTGAGGATGATTGGTCTTTCCATCAGTAAAAGAAATCCCTCAAGAGTGGCCATTATAGGCAGGTGGATCTCTTGAGTTTGAGGCCATCCTGGCCTACATAGTTACAGGACAGCCAGGGCTATATAGTGAGACAACTGGAAACTTTTCGGATGAGTGCAAATGGACTATATATCATATTTCTAAATTTGGGTCTTAACTACTGTGTCTTAAGATGGACTCAAGAAATGCAAAACAGGAACAACTAAAGATCTCTCTGAGCCACTTACTGTCACACACCTTTAATCTTGGCACTCCAGAAGTAAGAGTAGGGTTACAGTTGTACATTGTAAGATCCGACTGGAACCTCGGATACTCCAAGGTCTTACTGATTTTATGAGTGAGTTCTGCCTGTGTGTACCATATTTGCACTACCTGTGGAGGCCAAAAGGAATGTGAGAATTCACAGAACTGGTAAACCGGGCTGGAAACCAAACTGGGTACTCTGGAAGATCGGTCACTGCTCTGAACCATCCATTCTAACCCAAGGTGGACTCTAGCCTCAGGATAGCCATTCTGCCATTGCTAGTTCTGATGACTTGGTCTGCATGCCCTTTGGAACTAAGAGCTGTGTTCTGCATCCATGAAGCCCCAACACCTCTCATGTTTTTTGCAAGAGTGTTACTCACCAGTGTGTTTTAGCATTTAGTCATTGTACTACTTTAAGTCCCTTTCTTGAGATAAAACTGAAATATATGATCTCTGGATACTTCTGCAGAGGCTGGTTAACAGGAAGCAGACTACAGTTCAGTATTCATTAGAATAATAGGCTGACATGGGACTAACCCCCATGCAAAAGGATTGCTCATAGATCTGGGCTAGAGAGTGTGACTTTTATTGTTTTATTGTTTTTTGTTTTCTTTGAGACAGGGTTTCTCTGTGTAGCCCTGGCTGTCCTGGAACTCACTCTGTAGACCAGGCTGGCCTTGAACTCAGAAATCCACCTGCCTCTGCCTCCTAAGTGCTGGGATTAAAGGCCTGTGCCACCACTGCCCGGCTTGTTTTTAAGTAGAAGAGGACAGGAAGCATGTCAAGAGGACTAGTTTGTGAAGTTCTGGGGATCAAATCCTTGTCATGTTCCATGGCACGGGTTTTTACCCACTGACTATTTGGTTTGGTCATCAAAAATATGAAAGTGAAGCCAGACATGGTGGTGCTCGCTTTTGATCCCAGCACTTGGGAGGTAGAGGCCAGTAGACCTCTCTAAATTCGAGGGCAGCCTGGTTTACATAGTTCCAGAACAGCCAGAGCTATGCAGTGAGACTCCTGTCTCAAACAAACAAAAAACCAAGCGAGAATGTGAAATACTGAACTTGTTACAAATAAATACTCGTCTGGTCTCACTTATCCACTAGGAGGCACTATATGGTTCTGAAAGATCCCTAGACATTGTTTTGAGACAAAGTCTCACTGTGGAGTCTCGGAGGGTCAAGACCTGATCAGTGTGGAAACCAGACTGGCCTGGAACTCAAGAGATCTGCCTACTTCTACCTCTGATTGCTGTGTTTTAAGATATGTACCACCACTCCCTGAACAAATTAGTTTTTGTGAACTGTTTTGGGTGTTTTATTTTGAGATAGTTTATGTAGCCCAGGCTGGTCCGGAACTCAGATTCTCCTGACTCTGCCTTCCAAGTGCTGGGATTTCGGATGTGCGCCACCATACTTGGCAGATGAGTGGTTTTTGGCCCCCTCAATGGTCTTTTTTTTTTTTTTTTATGTCCACTCCATTCTACTCTATCATGTTTGTTATTTTCTCCATTCTTTTACTACTTGGGCAACTCATTTGTTCTTGTTGTAAAAGGATGTGTGATGCCACCAATAAGCACAAACTCAGAATTAAGGCCTTTCCAAGTTTGGCCCTAATCACATTGTCTTGCCGCATTTGTATCATGCATCTGATACACATTCCAGTTGAATTTGTAGTGTTTTTATGCATGATCTATACTGAGCCTGCTATGGCTATCCTAACATCTCTGTTGAAATCATGAACATGGTGTCACTGGGAGGGTAACAATACTGATGAAAAAGCCATAATACATAGAGATACAGTTTAAATGAAATTGTCCCACTTAGGCTAACAAAGTGTTCTCTTCAACAGAGATCATTATAGAAAATCACAATCAAAATGCAGAAAACATGTTTGTGGGGTGCCCAACTGCAATGGCTCTATCTGCAATACGACTCCTATAAGGCCCAGGGAACATCACACAAGATGGGGCAGAAAGACAGTAAGGGCCTGAGAATCAGGAAATCAGCTGTGAGACTGTGTCTCCTAGAAATGATATGGAAATTTCACCCATGTATGGTAAAACCTCAACTAAATGGCTATCTGAATTAGATCTCAACAAGTCCAACACCAATAGACACACTAACATGGAAGTGGAGAATCTCATGGGGACCCAGGCCTAGACAAAGAAGTCCAGGCAACTAAGGAATGCCAAGAGTGGGAGACAGTTGTCCCCAGGCATTATCACCCTAATTGGTTATCCAGTGCGAAGTGGCCAGCCCTAAAATCATATACATACAAGTAACACTAGGACCAAGAAGGTTGTACTTACATAAACTTATGTATCTAACAGTAAGACAAGCCGTATTGGAGAGCTGGGGCTGTGTGAGAGGTTGGAAAGAGGGAAGGGGAAGGGGAAATGATGTAAGTGTATTTTAATTTAAAAAAAAAAAAAATAACCCACGGACTCCTTTCAAAGTGTAACCAGGTACCACAGCCATGAAGCTTTTGATTCTCTGGTCAGAAGCAGCAAATGTCCTCTCTAAAACAGTTGCACTCTAGTTTCCCACTAAAGTGCAAGCTCCCAAGTGCGTATGGTGTGCTTGCCATTTAATATGTGCCTAAATGCCAGTTCATGTTGTGGGTGGCTCTTGTCCTGGACAAGACAGTTCAAACAGTAGAGTTCCCTTCCCTTGAACCTCCTGGCTCCTGTTTCCTTTCCTGCGCTTTAGAGGCAGAAGCATGGAAAGAAAATGGTCATTCTTGGAAAACCCAAACCTGGTTAACTGAAGAGCAGGAGGAGCATTCTGATTGGCGTTCTGATGTGGAGGAAGGATACAGAAAGAAAAAAGATTTTTTTTGGAGAACTTTTTGTCTTCTTTTTTTATTTGTTTGTTTGTTTTGTTATGTTATGTTTTTTGTTTGTTTTTTGGGACAGGGTTTCTCCACATAGCCCTGGCTATCCCGGAACTCACTTTGTAGACCAGGCTGGGCGCCAACTCAAGTAGCTCTGCCTGCCTCTGCCTCCTGAGTGTTGTGAGTAAAGGTGTGCACTAGCCCACCTGGCTAGATTTGGAGATTTGTTTTGTTTTTGAGACAGGGTCTCACCATGTAGCTGTGATTGCCCTGGGACTCACTAAGTAGACCAGGCTGGCCTCAAACTCACAGAGATCCACCTGCCTCTGCTTTCTAAGTGCTGGGACTAAAGGTGTGCGCTACCATGCCTTGGGTATGCTTTTTTCTAATACAACCAGGATACAGAAGTCCTGTCGTAACAAGTACTGGGTTGTCTTGGCTTATTGTCCATCAATCACAGCCTCACCATAAACACTAAGTAAATTCACTAAATCTGCTGGGCAGTGATATATGACTTTAATCCCAGCACTCAGAAGGCAAAGACTCTGAGTTTAGGCTAGGCTGGTCTACATAATAAGTTCCAGGATAGCTGGAGCTACATCAAAAGAAAAAAAAAGAAAGATATATCAACTCATGAAATTCCTATCCCTTTTTCCCTCTCTAGGTTTATTGCAAAGCACTTACTGTACTGGTTGGTTTTGTGTGTCAACTTGACACAAGCTAGAATTATCACAGAGAAAGGAGCTTCAGTTAAGAAAATGCCTCCATGAGATACAGCTGTAAGGCATTTCTCAATTAGTGATCAAAGGTGGAAGGGCCCATTGTGGGTGGTGCCATCCCTTGGCTGGTAGTCTTGGGTTCCATAAGAAAGCAAGTTGAGCAAGCCAGGGGAAGCAAGCCAGTAAGTAGCATCCCTCCATGGCCTCTGCATGAGCTCCTGCTTCCTGACCTGCTTGAGTTCCAGTCCTGACTTCCTTTGGTGATGAACAGCAATGTGGAAATGTAAGCTCAATAAACCCTCTCCTCCCCAACTTGTTTCTTGGTCATAATGTCTGTGCAGGAATAGAAACCCTGACTAAGACAAATTGATACCAGCATAGTGGGGTATTCCTGTGACAACCTGACCATGTTTTGGGGAGGACTGTGGAAGGACTTTGGAACTTTGGGCTAGAAGATCCATTTGATGTTAAGAGCTTTGTGGGATGTTGTATAGGAGCTTGGAAGATAATGTTCAGAACAGAGTAGAAGATGGAGGCCTGGCTTGTGAAATTTCAGAGGGAAGATTAAGGACTCTTATCAGGGCCATTGCTATTTTGATTGTGAAAATTCTGTGGTTTTGGTTATCTGGGGATGAAGAATCAGCTGTGATTAACAAGATACCAGAACTACTAAAGTAAAACCATTGCATTACTGGGACTATTGATGCTGGTAAGCTGGAGCGAAGAAATTAGTGGTGATTAAGAAGAGACCAGCATCATTGAGTTGAAATCTTATGGGAAGTGTTTTCTAAGAGCACAGAGGCTGTGTTCCAGAGATAGCCAAGGTTGTACCTTGTGCTGTGGCTGGACTTGAAAATGTATAATAGTCACCCAGGTGGTACTGGTTTTGAAGGCATGAAGGGGTCTTTTTTTGTTTTTCTTTTTTTGTTTGTTTGGTTTTTTGAGACAGGGTTTCTCTGTGTAGCCCTGGCTGTCCTCTAACTCACTCCGTAGACCAGGCTGACCTCGAACTCAGAAATCCGCCTGCCTCTGCCTCCCCAGTGCTGGGATTAAAGGCGTGCGCCACCACTGCCCGGCATCATGAAGGGGTCTTGAAGAGCAGCTGAGGCTCAGGCACTGTGAGAGGCCGCAGAAGGCCATTGGTGAAGGTGCAGCCTCAGTTGTAATGGATGGTCCAGGACTGAAGGGGTCATGCAAAGGACTTGAGGTTTGGCACCATGAAGAAAGCTTATGAGAGGCTATTGGTGAAGCCTAGTTGCAGCAGAAGACAGCAGTGTTTTGGAGATGCCAGTGCCATGAGATGGCCACCAAGAACAGCAGCAGCAGTGGAGTACAGGCATCTGGAGCCTAGAAGACAAGGTGTGTGCTACAAAGGGCAGAGCTGGAGAAGTGACTCAAGCCCATGGAGGAGCCCAGAAGATTGTGAGTGGATCCCAGAATTGGACGGTTGGAGTTTGATTTTGCTTTTGTGACTGTGCCCTGATATTTTTCCCTCTTGAAGGAAGAAGGTATTTTAGTGAAGCCCAGAGTTAAGAGACTTTGAATTTTTTTTGATTTTTCTTTTTGTTTGTTTTTTTGTTTTTCCAGACAGGGTTGAGACTTTGAATTTTTATTTTTATTATTTTTATTTTTTATTTTAATTAATTAATTAATTAATTAATTTCGAGACAGGGTTTCTCTGTGTAGCCCTGGCTGTCCTGGAACTCACTCTGTAGACCAGGCTGGCCTCGAACTCAGAAATCCTCCGGCCTCTGCCTCCCAAGTGCTGGGATTAAAGGTGTACCCCACCACTGCCCCGCTGAGACTTTGAATTTTCAAAAGACAGGGATTTTAAAAGACATTGAATGTTTTAAAGGGATTGAACTTTTAATATGTAAAGACTGTGGAATTTTTAAAGTTATTTAGATCTTGGGGATGGATAAGAAAATAAAGGTCGAGGCTTAATGGTGATGTGTTTGTGTGTCAGGTTGACAAGGGGTCAATTGTACTGGTTGGTTTTGTGTGTCAACTTGACACAAGCTGGAGTTATCACAGAGAAAGGAACTTCAGTTGAGAAAATGCCTCCATGAGATCCAGGTGTAAGGCATTTTCTCAATTAGTGATCAAGGGGGGAGGGCCCCTTGTGGGTGGTCCCATCCCTGGGCTGGTAGTCTTGGGTTCTATAAGAGAGCAGGCTGAGCAAGCCAGGGGAAGCAAGCCAGTAAGTAGCATCTCTCCATGGCCTCTGCATGAGCTCCTGCTTCCTGACCTGCTTGAGTTCCAGTCCTGACTTCCTTTGGTGATGAACAGCAGCATGGAAGTGTAAGCTGAATAAACCCTTTCCTCCCCAACTTTTTCTTGGTCCTGATGCTTGTGCAGGAATAGAAACCCTGACTAGGACAACTTACTCACACAGGTATTTATTGAGAATTTCCCAAATGTGGGTCCTGGTAAGGATGTTATGATTGTAATGGAAAAATAGAGTCCTTCTGTAAAGAGGCCTTACTGAAGGATGGGCTGTTTGCCATACCTCTGTTTTTATGCCACCAAAAAAACAAAACAAAAACAAACAAACAACAACAACAACAAAAACCTTCCAAAAAAAATCCCTAAGTTTCCAATAAAATTTGCTCTTATGTTTCGTATGGGGGAGGTGACTCATGCAGTAGTCAGGACAACTTGCAGGACTGGCTTTTCTCCTTGTACCTTGTGGGTCAAAATGACTGGGTTCCGGTGAACACAGTCAGGGACACTTCACCCTCTTAGCCAACACTAAAGAAATCCATCTCTGTGGCTTACAACGATATACTTTGAGTTCCAGCTGCTGGGGTGAAAGGTACAAGCCACCATATCTGACTTTAGACGTATAATTATATTCTAAATCGTTATGACGGGGTACGCATATGCCATGGCTCAGGTGGACAACCCTATGGAGACAGTACTGTCCTACCTTTGTGTGGTGTGCACAGATGGAATTCAAGTCGCCAGGCCTGTGCAGCAATCACTTTTACTCTCTCAACCATATTTCTGGCCTTTGAGTGCTCTACCTGCATGTACACCTGCAGGCCAGAAGAGGGCATCAGGCCTCCTTATAGATGGTTGTGAGCCAACACATGGTTGCTGGGAATTGAACTCAGGACCTCTGGAAGAGAAGCCAGTGCTCTTAACTGCTGAGCCATCTCTCCAGCTCAGAAGTATAATTTTTATACTGCTCTTATATTCTGCAAGTTCAATATCCTTGAAGACTCTTTTCAAAATGAGGTCTCATTATGTAGCCCCGGCTAGCAAGGAACTTGTGTAAACCAAGCTAGCTTCAAACTCACAGAGATCTGCCTGTCTTAGCCTCCTGAGTGTCATATTAAAAAGATGTTTTTGTCAAGGAGCTTTTCTTGTCTGGCTCTAATAGAGTTATATCCTGGTATGGTCTGAATATTGGTAGCTCCAAATTTATATACTGAAGCTTATTCCCAGGTGTGAGGCTCTCTGGGAGCTGGGGAAGTCACAGGACCCTGCTTTTATAAAAGTGATTGGTGCCCTTCTCCAAAGATAACCCTGAGAGCTTTCTTGCATTTTCTACCATGTGAGATGCAGCAAGATGTCACCTCTGACCTCCACACCAAACTGGCCAATGCCCTGAGCTTAATCTCTCCCTAGGCTCCTTCAGAACAAGGGGTAAGTGACTTTGTGCACTTTGTTGTGTGATACTTTCTCTTTGAAGTCACCCCCACTTTTATACTTGTCTGCATTTTCTACACAGATTGTAATTATTTGCCTTAAGAGTTTTCACACAGCGAACACAATGAAGACCTTGTGCTGCTTTTAAACCTGAAGCCAAATCAGACATTGGTAGCTAGTGAATTATTGTGAAATGTTGGTTGCATGGTGATCAGACAAGGTTGGCTTGAGAAAGTGAGGCATGTATTTCGTGTCATTTTATATACCTTAAAACAATAGGTTTTAAAGAATAACCTATGATGGTGTGTTGAGAGACAGGGGTGTATGCCAGGATGCAGATGGGGCCATCAAAGGTCAACTTGTTAGATCTGGTTCTTCTACCCCACTCTGTGGGTGCTGGTGATGGGGCCTAGGCTGGCAGACCTAGTGGCAAGCACTCTCGCACACCTTGAGCTATTTTGTTGGCCTACTTCACACAACCTTTTATTTATTTTTATTCCACGTGCTTTGGTGTTTTGTCTGCATGTCTGTCTGTGTGAAGGTGTCGGATTTCCTGGAATGGGAGTTATAGACAGTTGTGTGCTGTCACATGAGAGCTGGGAATTGAACCCGGGTCCTCTGGAAAACCAGCCAGTGCTCTTAACTGCTGAGCCATTTCTCTAGCCTCATACAACTTATCAAAGTTCTTAGAAGGGACAACAAAATACTCACGGGAGGAAATATGGAGACAAAGTGTGGAGAAGAGACTGAAGGAAAGGCCATCCAGAGACTGCCCCACTTGGGGATCCACCCCATATATAGACACCAAACCCAGACATTATTGCAGATGCCAAGAATCACTTGCTAACAGGAGCCTGGTATAGCTGTCTCCTGAGAGGCTCTGCCAGAGCCTGACAAATATAGAAGCAGATGCTCGCAGCCAACCATTGGATTGAGCACAGGGTCCCCAATGGAGGAGTTGGAGAAAGGACTGAAGGAGCTGAAGGTGTTTGCAACCCCATAGGAAGAACAACAATATCAACCAACCAGACCCCTGAGAGGTCCTAGGGACTAAACCACCAACCAAAGAGCACACATGGAACGACCCATGGCTCCAGCCACATATGTAGCAGAGGATGGCCTTGTTGGGCATCAGTGGAAGGGGAAGCCCTTGGTCTTGTGAAGGCTTGATGCCCCAGTGTAGGAGAATGCCAGGGTGGGGAGGCGGGAGTAGGTGGGTGGGTGGGGGAGCACCCTCATAGAAGCAGGGGGAGGGGAGACCGGGAAAGGGAATAACATTTGAAATGTAAATAAATAAAATATCCAAAAAAGAAAAGAAATGTACCCTTTATATCATTTTAATTTTCCTCTCAATAATTCATTATGACTCTTAGTTGAAAATCTAACTAAAACATTTATAAAGTTCATATTTCAACCAGTATGATCGTTAAGAATAGTCATGTCTCATATTTGCCTGAAAATTATTTCCTTGAAATTCCTGGGGATTCCTAATGAACTTAGTATTAGAGAAATATTTTCTCACAGGGCACTCATATTTCCTGTCTTGAGCTGGATATGGTTGGTGGCTCATACCTATAGTCCCAGTGCCTGGGAGGCTGAGGCAGGAAGATCACTGTGAGTTCAAACCTAGCCTGAGCTACATAAGTCCAGACCAGCTGGCTAAGTGTTGGGCTCTACCTCAAACCTCACACCATTTCTGTCTGTTGTGTAAGAAGAGGACTGCAGGTCCTCGCATCTCAAATCTGGCTATTTCACTGGCCAGTCCACCTTCAATACATTGCCTCTCCAAGCTAGAGTCTTACAACATCCTCATGGGAAAAATCACTTTTTCTATAGGGTAAGAATCCAATAAGGTCTTAAGTTGGTGATATTGATGTCAGTTGTTTGGGGTACACACACTGTCTCCACTGGACTAGGAACTAGAGTGACTGCACCTCTTATGACTCCTACCTTTCTCTTATCCACATTTACCAGCCTCCTGTATCAGAGCTCTGGGAGCTTCCTGGTTGGTTTTGGTTTTCCTCCTCAACATTTCTTTGGTGGCTCTACAGAATGAGGCTTTCCCCTGAAACTGTCTCTTAGCAAAAACTGGTGATAAAGCCCCTTGGATCACAGCGCCCAGGAGGCTGAGGCTGGAGGACTGTGACTTTGATGTCAACCTGGGATACAAAGTAACTCCATTTAAAAAAAAAAAAAAAAAGCTGGGTGTGGTGGCCACGCCTTTAATCCCCCTGCACTTGGGAGGCAGAGGCGGGCAGATCTCCGTCAGTCTGAGGCCAGCCTGGTCTACAAAGTGAGTTTCAGGACAACCAAGGCTGTTACACAAAGAAATCCAGTCTTGAAAAAAGTCAAAAAATAATAAGAAAAACGAACAAAAGTGAAAAACTAGAGAAGTGCCATCTTACCTAGCATCTTGTTGTTACCTCTGGAGTGGAAACCATGTCTCATTTCACCCAAAGCTAAGCAACACTAGAGTCACTTGACTCCTTGTGCACTGCTCTATAGAATACCTGCCTATATTCTAGTATTACAGACCTAATAAGTACTTAACCGACAGGGGTGGCAGCAATAGTCAGAGGCCTGGCTTAGAACCATGGCTCTGCCACTGGATGGCAAGCCCCCTCAACTTCTCCTACTTCACAGTTTCTCTAATGTGATAGAGGAGAAATGAAAAATGGCTTCCTATCAAGGGACCGTGAGGACCAAATGAGGATGCTCCTCCTATGAGGTCTCCAGAAACTTTTTGGAGCCCAGTAGCTTGGCATTATTGGTAGCGTGTGGCCTCAGACACGAACTGGCAAAGGGGAACCCCAATGATGCTGAGAGCTAAATGATCAACCTCTTTTTCTAGAAGAGTCTGGCCTGACTTCCATTCTCCTAAAAAGCCCTCTCTCAGAACTATCCCAGGGTAAACCTCACCTTTTCCAACTCCCAGGAATCTGCTTTGCCTGGGGAATTGGCTTGAGCTAGGCACACTGAGTAAGGTATCTACTTGAAGGCTTCTTGTCTGGGAAGGTGCCTCACTTCCTTCAAGCAGAGTCTTCCAGCCTGGGCTACATGGCAAGCTCAAGTCAAACCTGGACTACATAGAAAGATCCCATTTCCAAAGCAAAACAGTCTTTTGGTATTCCTTTTTTTTTTTCCGAAGCAGGGTTTCTCTGTGTAGCCCTGGCTGTCCTGGAACTCACTCTGTAGACCAGGCTGGCCTCGAACTCAGAAATCCGCCTGCCTCTGCCTCCGGAGTGCTGGGATTAAAGGCGTGCGCCACCACTGCCCGGCTTCTTTTGGTATTCCTAACCACAAATTTCTCCCTTCTTATTAATATTCCTACTATGGAGTTTCTGTTGACTTGATTTTTGTTTTTGAGACAGTATTTCATGTGCTGTAGGCCAGGCTTGTTGATTTCCTTGAGCTTTTAATCCTGCTGCCTCCACTTCCTGAGTGCTGGGATTCAGGGCGTATACCACATGCGCAGAGAACCAAACCTCAGGTTAGTGTATGCCAAGGAAGCACTCTGCCAGCTGAGCTGCAGTCTCTTACTGCCACTTCCCAGGGGTGCCAGGAGACTCCTTTCTCACTGCCAAGGGGATCCCCAGTTTAAGGTGAGGTGGCGAGAGTGCAGAGACGAGCTCTAGCTACTTTTTCTTTTATTCTTTTCTTTTTTCCTTTGTTTTTGATTTTTTTTTTTTTTTTAGAAAAATTTTAAACAAAATTTTAAAAAGATTTATTTAATGTATACTGTAAGCTGTCTTCAGACACACCAGAAGAGGGCATCAGATCCCATTACAGATGGTTGTGAGCCACCATGTGGTTGCTAGGAATCGACCTAGCAATTCCTAGCTAGGAAGGCAGCCAGTGCTCTTAACTGCTGAGCCATCCCTCCAGCCCGTGTTTTTGATTTTTTGTTTGTTTTGACAAAGTCTCATTCAATAGCTCTGAGCTGGCCTGGAACTCACTATGTAGACCAGACTAGCCTCCAGCTAGAGATCCTCCTGCTTCTGCCCCACAATGGCTGGGATTAAAGGCATGTGCCACTGTACCTCGCAGAGCTCTGACTCTGTCTGGTCTCTAACTGGGCCTCACTAGCGTTGTAACCTTGGACAAGGTATCCAGTCCTGCAGTCTTCTTACTGGTAAGAGTTAATACTATGGTAGACAGCCATTGCTCATTTTTAAAGATCCAGTCCTGTTCTAGTTGCAGTTTTCTTTCCTTTTTCATGTCCCTTGGTGTTAGGAGTGGAACACCGTGTTACTCAAGCTCACCAATCACATGCTTGCTAGAGAGGACCTGCACGGGGCATCCCGGGAGGAATTCTACGGGAGTTTCAGCAGAGGCCTGCCCGTGGTATACACACTTGCTTCTCCATACTGAGCTCTCCCTTTAACCGGTTCCACATCTGATAAATTCCCTTTTTAAGTACACCAATGCCAATGAAAGAGATTACCTTATCTTAATGCACATGCACATTATTGTAAGCATGTGCATGTGGGTGTTTTTGGAGGGTGTGTGATTCCTGGAGCAGTTGCGAACAGACATACATGGGTGCTGGGAACCAAACTCAGGTCCTCTGGAAGATCAGCAAACGCTCCTAGACACTGAACCATCTCTCTGGCCCCTAACGTTAATTCTTATAGCTCGAAACAACAAAATCTTAACTGCTCCAAACACCTACCTTGCAGTTGTAAGGATAAAGAGAGATACCGTGTGAAGCACCTAGCAGGGTCCTGGCCCAGAGCAAGCAGTGAGTGACATTTCAGGGCAGGGCACAGTGAGAAAGACGATGTAGCTACTGGTTTATGTTCCACTGAGGAAGGCCTTTCTCCAAGAGATAAAAGGACAACACAAGGGAGGGAAGTCCAGGCTATGATATGCTCATTTATTCAAAATGTCTTTTATTGAAACAGAATGAAAGAGCGAGAAAGAGCGAGGTCTGGGAAAATGTCTTTGGGCACAGGATGGAGCCCAGACCTAATGGTTATAATGTGAAGCTCTCCCTCATCCTGACTCTTGCTGATGAAGTGAACAGAAAGCAGTGGGAAGGAGATGGGGTTGGGAATGGCTCTCCAAGCTCTCCTGGATGGCTGGCATGAGGCGCCTTTGAGCCTTTTGTATGGGGTGGCCTTGCCTTCCTGTCTATCTTGTTAGCCCTCTGTCACCTTTCTGTATGGCCAGCCTCCCACCAGACTCAGAGGCTGCTTAGAGGGCAGGGTTAGGAGTGGCTAGCAGTGGGACATGGTCACAGCGGTTAGGAGGTGGCTGCCTCAGCAGGGAAGGCCGACGGCACAGTTCCCCATCCCGGAGTACCTCTGGCAGAAGCTTGCGCTTGGTCTCTGGCAACAGCATGATGCTGAGGATGCAGAGGAGGGCACAGGCCGCCAGTACCACATGCTGCAGGAAGGCTCCATGGCCCATGTGGAGGCGCTGAGCTGGACAACTCAGCCCCCCGAGCGCCCCAAGTGCCATGATAAGGCCCAGGCCACGGCCCCTGAGAAACATGGAGAAGGCACTAAGCCTATAGCTGTGAGCTTCTCCTCAGCTCTTTCTAGCAGCTTCTTTTTAGCATCCTTCATTCCTTTACCTCAGCCAAAGGTCTCAAGGCCTGGCTGGCCCTGCCCCTTCCCCTACCATCACCTCTGCTCTTACCGGACAGTGGTGGGGATGACTTCAGAAGCAAGGAGGGTACTGAGGATGGCAGAAGCTTGGGAGGAGAAGAGTCCAAGGACAGAGAAGGTTGTGATCGCAGCATCGTTCAGATCTGGGGACCAAACGGTATACAAATGGAGGTGGTGAGCTCACACCTGGCCTAGTCTTGGATGTCAATCTCTTGGGTCTCAAACCCTCTCCTTCATGCTGTTTGGGCTCTGGGCATCAGTAATGGAATGGAGGAACAGACAAGTTTACACAACTGGACAGCAGTCTGGGGAGGGTCTAAGTCTTGGAAGCTTTTCAGGGAAACCTCTGTTGAGAGTCCCTTACTGGGCCCACAAAGTGGAACAGAGAAGATGCTCACAATCCCACAGGCCCAGCAGGACCAGAGATGCGATCCCCGTGAGAGTCATTGAGAGAAGCAGGATGCCCCGACGACCAAAACGGTCCACAGTCACCCCCAGGAAGACACAGGCCAGGGCTGCCGTGCCACTGGCCAGCAGAGAGCACAAGTAGAAGTCTGATGGGCTGCCTCCTCCTCCCACAGGCTGGTAGCAGTGGCGAATGGCATGGGCGATAAAGCTGTGCCACAGGTTGGGGAAGCAAAGAACAGCGTCTGAACCCCAATCCACAGCTTCCCTCAGCTTCCTCCTCTGCAGGGTTTCAAGAGGCTCCCCTCACCCAACCAGCCCCCAGCCCAGCTACTGGCCTGGCCCTCAGCTCAGACAGCCAGGCTCACTTGGTGAAGCCCAGGATAAGCAGATTTTTCCAGATGCTTCGGTAGTTGAGGAGGGACGCGAAGGAAAAGGTGGACCTTGCAGGGAGAGGACAGGTGTTCTCCAGCTCTTTGGGGGGAAAGAGAGGAGCTATTAGAAACAGCTGAGACCACATGATCTCCCACACGGAGGTGGAGACCCTGGACGGGGCACAGCCACACCCATGCAGAAGTCATCACACACGGGGACCCCATGCTCCTTACCCTGCAAGGCTTCCTGGGCCTCTTCTCCCAGCATCTGCCCATGGGGCCGGTTCCGCTCAGCCAGGATCCTCAGCACAGACTGAGCCTCCTCAATCTGCCGCTTCACTATCAGCCACCGTGCAGACTCCAGAAACAGACCAGGCCAGCTACGGGCAGGGTGGTAGATTGTAAAGCCCTCTTTCTCTGGACGAAAGGATGGGAAGCTACCACCTGAGGGGCCGGGCTTGGTGGAAAGGAGTGGTTTCTGGACTAAGGGCTACGCTGGAGATAAAGATGGCAAGAACCAGGCCAGAGGTGAAGGGTGATACTAACCCATAAAACAGGAAGAGGATGCAGGGAGCGGTGATCATTCGCTGCAGAAATCGCCAGTCCTTAGAGACAAGGGCCAGGCCCAGGAACAGGAAGTGCCCTCCCACCCCTACCAACTCCCCTGCCAGGGCCACCCGAAGCCTCTGGGTTGGGTCGCACAGCTCCAGGCCTGGAGACACAGCAGGGATGAAGGGAGGAGAGCCAGGGAATAAGGAGGTGTGAGAGAGGAGAGGGGAGGGAGGGAGGGAGGGACAGAAAGCTAGGTCAGGCCCCAGCAGAGGCTGCAGCCATCACCTCCCACAGACTGACCTCTGGGTGGCAAGGAGGAAGAGCCTACACCTGTCTCCTCCTCAAACCTAGCTAGACTTTTGGCTCAGAGGCATCTGGGTGCTCAATATTCTTGGTTTGCAAGTTCTTTTACATTCCGTCTCTTATTTGACCTTCATATTGACCCTTGTCCAAGGTCACACAAGCTTCTCAGGATTTCATTGAGGGTGGGGTTTGAGACAAAGTCTCACAATGAAACCCAGGTCTCATGTGGACTCACAACCTTTCTGACACAGTCTCCCAAGTACTGGAATTACAGCCGTATACTGCCATTTATGGCCAATATTTCATTTTTTAAAAAATGAGGCTCTATTCTATGACAAAAGTAAGGCCAGGTCAGAGATTTAAAGAGCACGGCCAGTGGGAGGACAGTATGAGAAGCAGCAGGGCCCCATGCCCAGACCCTTTAACAGGCCTGGGCAGGAAGACAGCTGAAATCTGGGATCCAGGGGCAGTGGAAATTGCCTGGAGATGCAGAGAGGTAGGCATGAGACCCAAGGCAGAGGTCTCAGGCAGGGTGCCACTTACGCATCAGGTAGACACCAAGGTCAACACCAGCTAGCAGGAAGCCCAGGAGGAATCGAAGAGCCATAATGCCTGTTGAGGAGCCTGCAGCAGCTCCTCCCACTCCACAGGGCCCCACAAGTCCCAAGGTCAGCAGCACAATCCCACGACGGCCAAACCTGGAAAGTAGGGAGGGCTGCTGGCCACCCAGACGCCCTGATGGAGGAGGGACTAGGTGGAGCCCAGCTGCCTGCTTGAAAGCTGATATGAGCATGAGATACAGAGAACAAGCATCGTACTGACGCTAGAAAAGATGGCAGAGTGGGTGTGGTGGCGCACACCTTTGGTCTCAGCACTTGGGAGGCAGAGGCAGGTAGATCTGTGTGACTTCAAGAGCACCCTCAGGAGTTCCTGGGCAGCCATGACTACTACACATACAGACCTTATCTAAAACCAAAAAGAAAGAGAGAAAGAGAGAAAGAGAGAGAGAGAAAGAGAAGATGGCAGGTAATTGGGATGGGGGCTATGTGTGCATGATGCCTGACTACTGGGCAATGGACTCTAGCTATGGTTTTATAGGAGGGGATCATGACTCTTGGGGACAGGGCTATATGTCAGAGATTAGGACATTTAACCATGGGTTGTGAGATCAACCATTAGGGGGGAGAATGAGATCCTGCTTAGGGGATTTGGGGCCTTAATCCTTGTAGGTAGAAGCTTTCATGAGAGGGAATAGATCTTGTCTTGCTCAGATCACCCAGATAAATCAAAGGTGCTGGGTGTCACGGATCTATGCAGAGGGAGCTTCTGATCTGGGAGGTAACCAGTGGCTACTTGTACATGCAAATACTGTTTATTCATCAGTGAAGATACAGCCATTGTTCTTTGGGGATGAGACCACTGTTCATTAAGTTGGGGCTTGGGGCTAGTTAAACATATGGGTAGGCAGTGGGATGGGTCACTGGTCAGGAGAGGCGCTACTGATTCAGGGGAATGGGTCTATTGATCCATGGGATTAGAATAGTTATTTTTGGAGAATTGATCTTTAGTGGTGGAACAGCTGAAGGTCCTGGTGTAGGTTGGTGGGTGCCAATGGGGACAAATAGGTTAATCTATGAGAAGAGACACTACAGATAGAGAGATGACACTGATTATGGTGGGTACTGGTAGCTGATGATGGTCCCTGATCCCAAGCCAGCAAGGATAGGTCTACGAGGCTACTCATTGCTGGGAGATGAAGACAGACAAGGTCAATGGTATTTGGGAAGGGGCAGGGAACACCAATACCTTGGAATAACGGAATTGGCTAAGGCTATTTTTCATGAGGATGAGCTGATGTGATTAATGTGGTTAAGGCTTCTGACTTTAGGAGACTTACATTAGCAGTCATTGGGAATGAGGCTATTATTCCATAGGAATGAGGCCACTGAAGCTCGGGGTAGGCTACTTCTCAGTGGATTTAGGACCACTGGCCCACAGTTATACGTAGTTATTAAGCAGCGAGGATGGCTATAGGTTTTCAGGAACCTGATCGATATGTGGTCTACAGGCAGGACTGTAGACCACATGCTGATGATCAGTAGTCCTCGTTTTCAGAATCAAAGGCAACAGGGAGGGTTACTAGTTAGCCAGATGAACTGCTGCTCTTTGGATGAGATACCACTGATTGGTGGAAATGGGAGTTTGGTCCAAGAGGATCTGAAAGCTCTGGCCAGCCATGAAGATAGGACTGTTGGTTTGTGAGGCTCTCCTGGAGTCTGATATCCACAGGGCAGAGGCAGTGGGAGGCAGGCATGTAAGTGAGTTACTTCAGAGAGTATCTAACAAAGATAATTGACAACTGTAGGGGATGGGATCCTGGTCAGAGATGGTCTTCTGTTTGTGAAGTTAACTTATTAGTCAATGGGAATGGAGCTGGTTACATTTGGGAATTAAGTTTTAGTAATGTGGCCACTGAGATGAGCTAACAGTCTGGGTAGGTTATTAGCCAGTGAAGACCAATCTGGGATTGTAAGAGCAACGAGAGGGAGATGGAACATGAAATGTGGAGGCCTGGTTTTGATTGAAGAATCGATTGCTAACTTTTGAGATGAAGCCACTCCACTGTCTCATGGATACAGATCTTCTGACAGTGACTGGGGTAATAGGTCAAGAGTGTGAGGTCATTTCCTTGTGTGGAAGTGGGTATAGAAGGTGTATTTCTTGATGAGGGACGAAGCAGTTGTAACACAGGAGTCCAGAGGAGACTGGCAAGTATAGACAACGGAACCATCCGTGTCTTCTTGCAAACCCAGCTGCTCAAGCTAGCTCTGTCAGCAACCCCTCTTTTCTATCAGCCCTACCCCCCACAACATCCTCACCTGTCCGCGGGGTAACCGAGGAACAGGTAGCCGGAGGCAAAGCCCAAGATGAAGAGGATCTGCTCCAGGATCACCTGCCAGCCCAGGTCACACACCAGATCCCACTGGGGACGTGAGAGTGGTGCAGTCGCATGAGGCCGGGTCCTGCTGCCCTGGCCCGCTCCCACTCCAGGTCCCGCCCGGCCGCCTCACCTGGCCGATGGCATTGGTGGTGAGCACGGGCAGTCCGTTATAGTCCCAGTCCTTCAGGCAGTGGTTGAAGTCCGGTGGGGCGAAGCCACTGCACGAGGGGTCCGTACTGGTGACGACTCCGCTGGCGGCGCTGGCTGCTAGGGCCGCGCCGGTGACGCTGACGCCGCTGGAGTTGGGGGGCTGCTCCCAGCCCGAAGCGTTGGGGGGCAAGGCGCCGTAGTGGCAGTGCAGCGGGGGCGCCAGCGTGAAGATGGGGTCTGAGGCCATGCCCAGCGCCACGAAGAGCACGGGCAGGCAGCAGAGGCCGAGCTGTAGCTGCTGGCCGCCACCCAAGGCCCCCACCTGGGCGAGCAGAGCCTCGAAGCTGAGGGGACCCGGGGGCGCGGCCAGCGACAGGCTGCTGCCCAGCGCGTCGCCCTCCCCCTCCCGCCGGCGCTCCCGCTCACCCTGCAGCTGCTCGGGGGGGACCGCATCTCCGAGGCTCCCGACCTGCTGCGGCGAGGGGTGGGGGAGAGAAGGTGAGGCGGGGGAGGCCGCGGGCACGCGGGGGCCGCGGGTGGGAGGCGGGGTGCGGGGGGAGAGGTCGCCGGAGGCCCCGGGGCGCAGACACTTACTCCATTGGAGCCGGGGGCGATCTCCACGGTGCTGTCGATTTTGTTGCCGCCCCCGCCATTGGGCTCGGGGGTCCCGGTGGCTACTCGGGGAGCCAGCTTGCCGACCGCTGGGGCCCTGCGGGCCGCGCCGAAAGAAGAATGAGCTGTTGTCTGGCCCGGCTGTGTGCGGAGGGCTGGGACGCGGAGAGCCGGGAGACCCCGCTCTGCAGCTCTGCAGCCGCGGGCGCCTCCTCCGTCTCTACGGTCTCCTCGCTGCTTTCCCCTCCCCTTCCTCCAGACTCTCCTCCCCTTCCCACGTCAGCAGAACCTGGGTCCAGACTGTTCGTCAGAGATAAGGGGGGGCCAAGGCCCCCTTGGAAGGAGGGGCCGGGGTCTCCGTCGTTTGTTTCTTGGGGCTGCAGACCATTGCGGTTGGAAAAAAAAAGGGGGGGAAGGATATAGAGGGGACAAACGCCTGAGATTCCTCCTTATTCCAGTTCTTCCCTGTCACTCATTCATCCATCCACTCTCCACCCTTCCACATTAATTTTATCGATAAAATTTAGTAAGTGCCTACTGTATCCCAGGCAGTGTGCGAGGCCCGAAGGATTGAAGGACGGACAACATGCGCTTAGAGGAGGTTTCTAGGGGAGGCAGACGTGTAATTCAGCAATTGCAGTATGGTTTATGCAGATGGAGGAATCGTTGGCACCTTGCTTCTGCTCTCTAGCTTCCGGTCTCTTCAGAGGAACAACTCTCTGCTTTACCCCACACCTAACTTGGTTGGATCACCATTTTCTAGCAACATTTGGCACTGCTGACCACCTCTTCTTCTAAACTTCCTGCCTTGACTGCCAAGTCTCACCTTGTGGCTTTTTTCTCCTGTTCCTTTTCTCCATGGTAGTCACGTGCTCCTCCTCCTCCTCAGTGTTTATGCTTACCTTCTTCCCATCTCAACCGTTACCTCCGTGCTATTTGTATTAGACTCCACCGACCCAGAAAAGATGCTGCTGATTCCTATTCCCACCTCTTCTCAGAGTCCCGAGTCAGTGAAGCAACCTCTTGGTCGTCCACATAAGCGTGAATGTCTTTAGAGGACTTGAGAGCACAATCATGCAATACCCTCTCCGTAATCTGGGTGTCTTCTGACCCTTCCCTCTTTGAGAGAATGTAACCCTCACCATCCACCTGTGGTCCGATGTTCAGTGTGTGCCCTTGGAATGCCTTCATCTCATGTCAAGACCCTTTGAAAACTCTTCCTACGTTACTTCTCCACAGTTCTCTCACTCAGCGTGGACTGCTGGACTCTTAGTTCCCAACTGGTGTTCTGAGCCTACTCTGCTTCTCTCCATGTTACTTGTGGTGTGGATGGAATAATCTTTTTAAAAATGCAGGTGCTTAATTTTTAAAAAATGTAGTACTGTGTAGGTGCATGATGCGTGTGTGCAGGTTTGCATGCCATGCTGCATTTGCTGGAGGTCAGAGGATAACTTGAGAGTTCTTATCTTCCATCTTTCCATGTCTGGAGAAAAGAGTGATTTCCAGGCCTACATGCTGAACCACCTTGCCAGGACCCCAAATGGAGGTCTGATTTTGTCTCTTTCTTGCTCAACTGCCTTCAATGACTTCTCTTACCAAGAAATATTCTAGACAATGCAGCACATTTGGGCCTTCATGTCTGGTCACATGACCTCTGAGCCACATTCCACCCCCACCCCCACTCCAACTACCTGGCTTGCCCTCCTTCTCCCCCCATCCCATGAGGGCCTTTGCACAAACTGATTCCTAGGCCCAGAGGCTTTTCCTTTAAGGTTCCCTCATCCTTTGGCTGTCAGTACAAGCATCTTTGCCTCAGAGAAACCTTCCTGAGCACAACTTGCTATCCAAAGTGTGGCTGATGGGCCCACAGCATCCACACCACTTGAGAGATTCCTAAAAATGCACACATCTTGGCATCATCCAGATCCTTCAACCATAATTTTCAACTAGACACCGAGGCATATGTGGGTATTAAAATTAGGAATTTTCATGGGTATTCCTCTTAGAGATGTAATGTTTGGTAGGTATTTCACCCTCAACCCCAGGTAAATCCAGGAAGGAGTCTCAGTAATCGCTCATTTCTCCTATGAACGCAATAGAAGTCCGAGCCACAGAACACTGCTACATTACTTCCTCTGTTTAGAAAATTTCCCGGTACAGGAATTCTTCTCTAAGGCAAGTGCCCTCAGAACACCCCCACCCCCCACCCCCTGCGTCTCTTACAGCCTGAATCCCCTGGGGCGAGTTGGTCTCCATCCTTCTATCTTGGAATAGTATTTCTTTAATTATTTTGTTTGTTTTTTTGAGACATGGTCTCACTATTTTGATCAGGTACAGAAATCCACCTGTCTCTGCTTCCCAAGTGCTGGGACTGAAGATGGGATATCCTAGCTTAATAATTCTTATTTAAGTATTTTCTTGTTTTCAAAGGCCCTGTAAGACCATTTTGATCACTCTCATACTAAAGCTAAAGACAAGAGGGGCTGGAGTGACTTACACACAGAACATGACACATCTAACATCTGAACTGAAGACTCCAAGTTAAGGGTTCTTTCTGGAAAGATTATCTGAAAGATAGGAATAGTCTTCAATGTATAGGGGTGAATTTCTTGGTCCCCAAATCTGAAAATGTTTTCCCTCAAGTAGGATGAGAAAGGTGCTCAAACTTGAAGAGGCAAAAGGCATAGGGTGCCAGGATTCAAAGATTACCACTGAAGCTTGACGTGCCTTGGTGCTACTGAGCCACGGTCTTGGGGAAACAAAACCAAAGTGGTGGTTACAGTCTTGTGGTGAATGGCTAGATGGATGGTTACCTTCTTGTGGTTAGCAGCTAGACTGATGGTTCCCTTCTTGTGGTTAACGGCTGGACTGATGGTTACCTTCTTTCGGTTAATGGCTAGACTGAACATCATTTAAGCCATGGGCTGTCATCTCATCAATGTCCAGAGGACTTCTAACTTGCTGCATTCATCTGCAGTCTCGGCTTCTCTAAGTGAGAGAAGTCTGGGGAAAGTGTCCTTGAGGAAGCCTGATCAGCCTGTAGTGGCCTTTTGGTTGGCTACAGGTAGCCTGAGCAGAGGGGGTTGGGGGGAGTAAGGAGGGTGGGGATGACTGAGGTTAGCTTTCTGGTTGGGGTGCTCTTGAAAGAGGTACCTTCTGAGGCTGTTGTGGTTAAATCTTCCACATGTGCACCTATTTAATGACACTGTGTGACAACAAAGTCTGGAAGCAGAAGCAGGTGGATTTCTGAGTTTGAGGCCAGACTGGTCTACAGAGTGAGTTCCAGGACAGCCATGGCTACACAGAGAAACCCTGTCTTGGAAGAAAACAAAATAAAAAACAAACAAACAAACCAAAAAACAAAGTCGCAAACACTAGCCACAGACCCTTCTTGGTTCTTTTGTCCCATGTCAGCTCAGGAGTCACCTCCTAGCATTCCTGACCAAGACTCCTTCTCCAGCTGCTCCCTTCTTCTAGTCTCTTCATATCACCCGCTGATTTCCATCACCAGCAACTTATTTGAGACAGGGTCTCACAGTGTGGCCCAGGCCAGCCTCTAACTCACAGATGCAGACTCACCTGCTTCTGCCTCCCAAGTGCTAGAATTTAAGGTATGCAACATGACACCTGGCTAGTTTTTTTTTTTTTTAAAGATTCACTTACAGTAATTGACTTGCTGTCTATCCCGGTTTCGCTGGAAGAATGTACTCACTATGTACCTTTGGCCCATGGCAAGAGCTGAGGGCGAGTCTGAATAGGTCTTTAAGGAGCAAATTACTCCTCACAGTATGTGTCTCACAAGAATGGGAAAGGGTGCCAGGGTTCTCCCTTCAGGCTTTCAAGAAGCAGAGTCAGGAAACATATGGCAGCATTTATTGAGGTGCACACCATGCCTGTGGCCAGCTCTCCTGACTTGTGAGGGGAGAAGCTCTCCAGTGTTTCCCAGACTATTACATTGTCATCTTTAGCCAAGGAACAGGAGAGAGGCTCTGTGTGGTGCCAAGTTTCAGCCACCTGATTTTCTGTGTTCCAAACTCCCAAAGGCAGAAGGCAGTACAGCGACCTCCACCCAGGATGATGAGGAGAATCCAGTCCCTCCCTACCCCAGATGGCCTGATGCCTGCCTGGACAAAGCAAGAAATATTAAATATAAATAATTTATACAAAATGGCTCATACAAAAAGCAGTAGGTATGGGGGAAGAGATGCCTCCGTGAGTGGCTAAAATGACCAAGAGATGAACCTTTAGCCACCCTCAACATGGAGTGCAGGGCTGGCAGGCATGGGAGGGTAAGGCTGGATGAACAGGCCCTCAGGGGAGCAGGCCAGCGAGGAGGGTGGTAAAGCGTAGGGCCTGCCCTGCAAGCTCTGCCACACATCTCGCCATCTCTTGGACTGCAGTGTCAGATGGGTAACCTAAGGCAGCCCCCTTGACAGCAAGCACAGTGGCCCGCAGAGTTTGGGCCAGCACTGTACCTGCAGCCCCAACCTGAGCTCGGAGAGGTGCAGAGGCTGCCAGGCGGCCTAGGGTGTCCCCAACAAATACCAGTCGGTGAGCAGCCACTACCACTCGTTTGCCATGGGGCACAAAGAGACATGGAGGCTGGTTGGCCTGGGTACTGGACATGAGAGCTGCCACAGCAGTCTGCAGAGCTGAGTAGTGGCTCTGGCATTGCCCTGCATAGAACTGCAGAAGTTGTAGGTCTCCAGTGGACAGGACCAGTGGTTCCTCTGGGGACAGGGCTTCCTGTGGATGGAGAGGAGGGTCAGTGAGGACAAAATGATCAATGTCACCTCCACTCTCGCTGCCCCTCCCTCCCTCCCTCTGTTTTTCTTTGTTGAATGCAACCCCGTATCTTTTCTCAGCATCAAAGAATGTAGACTCTGAGACAGCAGCAGTAAAGTGCCCAGAGCTGACTCCAGAAAGATCGGAATTCAAATAATCCCAGGCAACTTCAGAGAAGTCTCTGAACTTCCTTAGTTCCTTATCTCAGAGTAGCCTAGTGCTGGGCATGGGGCTTTTCATTTTAGACTTGCGTAGCATGTGTAAGGCCTGAACTTGCTTCCACCAGCATGAGAACAAACTACAGTAAGCAAAGCAAACCAGGGAGCGTGGTTCTATACTGTCCAACATGAGCACAAGGTAAGCCATGTTTTACATGGCTTTAAATAGCCACAAAAAAAGTAAAAAATGTAGCCAGGCAGTGATGGTGCACACCTTTAATCCCAGTACTAGGGAGGCAGAGGCAGGAGGATCTCTTGAGTTCAAGGCCAGCCTGGTTTACAGAATGAGTTCTAGGACAGCCAGGGTTATACAGAGAAACCCTGGCTTGAAAAACAAAAAACAAAAAATGCAAAACCAAAAAACCCAAAACCAAAACAAAGCAAAAAAACCAAGCCCCTAAAAATGTTATCTACATTCAAATGTTTAAGAACTCAGAGCATCCATATATAATCAATTTAGTTATGTTCATACCAACACTACAAAATCAATCCTGAGCTGGGCATAGTCGGTTGCTCACACCTGTAACTCCAGCACCTGAGAGAGTGAGACAGTAGGCTTGCTTTGAGTTCAAAGTCAGCCAATGCTACATAGTCAGATTCTGCCTGAAAATACCAATAACAAGAACCCTGATATATTTTAATTCTTAGACATTTACTGTGAGGAGTGTGAGAGAAGTGTATGTGTGGTGCAAACATGCCATAGCATGTGTGTGTGTATGTGGAGGTCTGTTCTCCCCTTCCACCATGTGAGTGCTCAATTAGATCCATCTCACTCGCCTTGGCAGCAAATGCCTTTGTCCACTGAGCCATCTCTCCAGACTCTTGATATATATCTCATTTTAATTCAGACTAGCCACCTTCCACGTGCCCTAGCCTGTATTTTGGAAATGTACTGTATACACTGATTGAGAGAACATGTTGAATTGGCTTAGCACAGCATACTGCATTCCATATAAGCACCACCTGAACATTACCTGTGACCGTGACAGCGCAGGATCCAGCACTCAGGAAATACCTGATGAATGGGGGTTACTTGGGAAATACCTAAGGGATGGGGGATACTGTATTATGTCCTTCTGGCCTTTGGCTAAGATCTGGCAGAGTGGAAACTGCCTCACTTTGGACATCCAGAAAGATAAAGCAATTGCTACAGAGCCCCAGGTTAATCACTGGTGGAGACCAGCTTAGTAGCCAGTCTCTTAGGAACCCAGAAATTCACTGCTGGAGAGAAGTCACCTGGCTGGCTTTGACCCATTGCCTAGAAATTCCTTCAGCTCTCCTGGCTACCCGACTCCCTTCCAGCACAGTCTTTCCTGTCTCTTCTATGTTCCAGCACCTTCTGTTGACTCCCAGCTCCTCTCTGCCCACCCTATCTCACTGATGGCTTGGCTTAGAATATTCATTCCCCCATCTTCTCTAGCACACCCCTCCAGGTTTACCTTCTGTTCCGCCAGTCCCCTTTCCAGCAGTTCAGGTTCCACTGGGAAAGCTTTATCCAGGGGTCGAGAACCCTGAGCTTTATCCACACCCTGCAGAGGGATCACCTGTTAGTGTTAGGGAAAGGGAGCTGAATACAGGCCCCCTGTTGCCTCTGGCTCAGTCCTTCAGGAAAGTATTCCCAGCATCAGAGCTTGTAGTCTTTGCCCTGCAGGGGACAGCTGTCCACCTTCATGCTGGGATTAGGGCATGTGGCATTCACCCAAGTGGTGTGGGCTAGTGCTAGAGTCCCAAGCTACAGGGCAGGAGGCCAGAAGAAAGGGAAATAGATGGGAAGAGCCTTCTGGTGGGGTGGCCCAGGATCTCACCTTAAGATGCACGTAGTCATATTCCTCGGCCATTGGGATGCCTTCATATTCATTGTGAGGGCCTGCTGAATCATTGTCTACCTCCCTGCACTCTGGATCTCCATCAGATTTGAGGCCCCCATAACCAGGCAGGCAGGGTGGGGGAGGGGGTAGAGGCCTGTCCTGGATACTGCCCTTTCGGCCTGGGGCAGGAGAAGGAGCTGGAGAAGGAGCAGGAACCTCAGAGACAGGGAGGGCAGGCAGAGGGCGGCGGGACAGGCTCTCAGTAGATGGTAGCCTGGGCCTGTGTTGGGGTGGAGAGCTTCTGGTCAGAAGCTGGGCCACAGTGTCCAGGTCGGTGGAGGAAGAAGCTGCTGGAGGCTCTGGAGATGGTGGCTCTGGCCCCAGCAGAGGCACATCATAAATGCCTTCATCTGCATCCCTGCTTTCTCCATTTGCCAGTAGTTCCTCAGGTGCTTCATACAGGTTGAGCAGAGCTGAGGCCCGTTTCAGGTTGGAAGGGGCAGCATAAAGGGGAGGCCCTGGTTCCCGGCCCCCTTCCCACTCCAGATCTGGATCCAGCTCTGCAGGTGGCTTCAAGGCCAGAGGCACATCGTAGGGAGCTTCATCCTCTCCAGCTGACTGTGGGACAACTGGGTCCACAGGACAAGAAAAGGAGGCTGGGGAATCATAGGGACAGTTGGAGGGAGCACGGAGGATGTTGGGAGGCACATCATAGACCTGGTGGGAGGGATCAGCATTAGCCTTCAGCTCAGGGGTGGACTAACCCTGAGGATTCTGGCCCTTACCCAACATACACAGAACTCTAACCTCTACCATATCTGTGGAGGCAGCCATCTGTATCCCATTGACTCTGGGGACCTTGTAGATGGAGTCAGAAGAGGGTGAGCAGGATCTAGCTGGAAGTCCCGAGGCAGAACAGGGTCGAGCTGGTGGTGGTATCACATACACCTAGGGGATGAAGAGGTGGATGTGTCAGGAGTAGAAGTCATTGAAACAGATACACAATTTCGGGAGTTTATAGACCTTCTAACCTCCTCCCTCCACACTTCCTGGGCTGAGCTTAGAAGGTGGCAGAAAGACATAGATCAGTGAAAGGTCAAGGATCAAGGTCTCAGTAGGATCTCCCTGCAAATCTGTCCCCAGGCCCTGGAGAGGGCAAAGACTACCAGGCCTGGGGATGGCTGGGGATGAGAGGCTCTACTTCTTACCTCCTGCTCCTCACAGCCATGCTCTGGGGTGAGACATGATGAGCCAGGTTGGGTGGGAGGTGCTGGGCAGAGGCTAGACTTAGGTGTTGGGCCAGCAGGAAGGAGCTTCACTCGGTTAGCAGGGACAATACCCTGCTGGCCATGCAGGGAGCAAAGGCACCAACCATCAAGTCCACCAGCACCCTCTCTCTGCAGGACACGAAGAACATCCCCTCGGCGGAAGGACAGCTCCTGGGGGGACTCAGCAGTGTTGTCATACAGTGCCCGGGCAAGCTGGGCCTGACGGGAGAGGTTAGAGAACAGTTCTCACACACGGATCAGGTCATGTGGGAACGAGACCAGCCTCTCCTTCCAGTCACACTAAAAAGTCTTACTCTTGACTCAGCTGCTCCTGATTAGGCTCTGCCTTGCCAGCATCATGGAGGGCACGTTCCTCCTCCTCTTTTCTTAACCTATCTCTTTTCCATCTTAGTGCCTTTGCACTTATATTTCCTCTACTCCTTGTACTCTTTCCTGACTCCATCTTACCAATCCTTCCTTCAGTTCTGAGAAAATGTCTCCTCCAAGGAAGAGGCTTCTCTTTACTCTCTTCCCCATCACATTCTGTGCCTGGGCCCACCCATTGTTTCCTTCAGAACACTTTCTATTACTTAGGTCTTGTTATTATTGAGTTCTGCTATTACAGAACTATAAGCCCTGCAAAAACAAGAGCTGTTACACTCCATGATCCTTCCAATAGGGTCCCACCCAGAACTGGTCCTCAATATGCATTTGTTAAAGAATTTCTTTAAAGCACATGAAGAGGTCTTTCTAGCATCTCCCATAGACTCTCTTTCATGTTCCCTCTGTCCTCCAGTGACTACTTCCCGTCTTTCTGAGAAAGCATGAAAGACATTTAGACCAAGTGTTAAGGCACACTTGAGAAAGAAAACAAATAGAAGCCCTTGCTTTGTTCCTAGCCTGAACAAATACAGTACTACTAGAAGAGGCTGAGGAAGCACGGAGAAGAGAAATGTATATGTACTATAGTATGTGTCCAGAGCAGGGGGGGGGGCGGGGGGGAGTGACAGCTCCTGCTTGTAACCCCAGCAATTGGGAGAGCTGAAGCAGGTTTGAAGGTTCGAATCCAGCCTGCAGACCTGTCTAGATAGGAACCTAAGCTTTTCCCCATTGAGGGCCTGAGTTTAGGTACCGAGTCACAAACACAAAGTACCCAGAGACTTTTAAAGTCTTTACACCAAATCTAATTCTCAAAATCTCTCACAAACACAAAGTATCTGGAGACTTTTAAGTCTTTACACTAAACCTAATTCTCAAAATCTCCATTTTAGAAGGCAAACTGGGGCACAGGTTTAGGCTTGGTCCAGTGGCATATGGCTGGCGTGGGCAGAAGAGCACAGTTTGATGTCAGAGCTTGTACTCTCTCAAGGGCGCTTCCTACCACCTCTGCAACCACTTCGGTTTTCTTTTACATCATTTTGTTTGTGTGTATGTGAGCCACATTGCACAGGTAGAGGTCAGAGGTTAGCTTGCAGGAATCGGTTCTCTCCTCCCACCATGTGAGTTTTGGGGATTAAATGGGTCCTCGGACTTGTCAACGAGCACTTTTACCTACTAAGTCACCTCACTAGCTCATCCTTTTTCTTTTAGTTTAAAATTTCATTTTACTGGTACAGCAGGAGAGAGGGACAGTGACTCTGAGGTTGAGTGAGGTGCTTATATTCAACTTCCTTCGATTCTTACTCCTCGGTGCTTCCATTCCGTAACATCCTTTGGGAGAATCAAGCTCACTCCATTCAGAGCACACTTAGCTTCAGTTGTGATTGCTAAATGACTGCCTGCCAGTAGGATCCCAGGCAGTGTGGCTCACCCAGAAACATTGGAGAACAGCCAGTTAGACACTGCTGGCCAGGTAGCCATGTGGACTAATCAAGTTAAGTCTCCAGGTGGGGGCTCAGTGGTTAAAAGTGGATACTATTCTTCCAGAGGACCCAACTTTGGCTCTCAGCAGTCATAATGGATGACTTGCAACTGCCTGTATCTAGTTCCAAAGGGTCCAACACCTCTAGCACCTGCCCTTATATGTACAGACCCCCACAGATATACATATACATAATTAAAATAAACAAATACCAAGTATTTAGTTACACTGAGTCTGGTGGTAGAGGCCTATAATCTCAGCTGCTTGGGAAGCTGAAGCAGGAGGATTGAAAGCTTGAGGCCAGCCTGGGCAACTTATTAGATCCTATCTCGAAGTGAAAAAGGCTGGAGAAGTGGGGACGGAACTCAGTTGGTGGAGTAATTATCTTAGCATACAAAAGGCTCTATCTTTATCCACTGGGATTGTGGGGGTACATACCTGTTACCCCTGCACTTCTGAAGTGGAGGCAGAAGGATCAGGGTTAGGCTACATAAAACTTTGCTTAAAAAAAAAAAAAGGCTGGGTGTCTGAGTATGTAGCTCAGTGATAGAACACTTGCCTAGGGTGTTTTGAGGCATTAGGTACAACCTCTAGTACTATAAAAACTAAACATCATCATCATCATCATCATCAAATAAACAACTAAACGTCCAACTGTAGCAGGGATGCCACTGGACTGTAGGGGAGAAGGATGCTCAGCTCACTCAGACATGCTATTCCTCTGGGACCATTTTGTACTAGGAAGCAAGTTGTGCAACCCTTGTGCTCCTTTCTTCTGCTCCCAAGCAACCATCTACCCTTCCTTCCTTCTTCAAGGTGTTGGGGTCAAACTCAGGTCCCTTTGCATGCCAAGCAAATGTCGACCACTAAGCTACATGCCTGACCCTCATCACACTATCTCTGATTATACACTGACTTCGGAAAGAAGCACGTTTACAAAGAACAAGGCATGCTAAATGGACAACACAGATGGCTGGTTGGCTCTGTACTCTCCCTCCCTTCCATGTGTGTGCACATGCGTGTGGAGGCCAAAGGTTGTGAGTGGTTATCTTCGGTAATCATGCTCCACTGTTTTTCCTTTAAGAGAGTCTGAACCTTAAGCTCACTGACTTAGCTAGACTAGCTGGTCAACAAGCCTCTGCAATTCTCTTGTTTCTGCCTCCCCAGTGCTGGGGTTGCAAGTGAGTACCCTGCACATGGCTCTTTATGTGGCTGCTGGGGTGGGGTGAGGTGTCAAACTCAGATCCTTAATGTATGCAGCAAGCACTTTACCAACTGAGCCATGCCCCCCGCCCCTGTATCTTTCCTTCTAATTGAAAACTAGAAATTAGTATTTTGGATCTAGCCAATGGTTAAAGGCAAAGTTGTAAGCGAAGGTGGACTTGGGGCTGAGTCTCTCTTGTTTGGATGTCTTTTAAGGAGAGTTTAAACATCCCTGGACTTCGGTTCCCTCCGTTGTAGAATTTCCTTATCTCTAGCCAAATACCTAACTTTGAATGATAATATGTCCCCGTAGCGTTGAAAGCCGCATGAGACAATGCATCAGAAGATCGGGACAACGTTTAGCAGGGGAGGGGGCAGGTGTGTAAACTATAAATGTTACAGTCCTGTGAGCTTCATTAGCATAAATACTCCTCACCCAAATACCTTCTGGACTTCAAAAGTGACAGGAACTCCAGGAGCCTGACAGCAGCTTTGGGTCTTCCAAAGGCATCCTGCCTCCAGAGGACTAAAAGGTCTTGTCTAAGGAATGAGAATCGGATCCATCCTCAAGGTGTTCTGTGGCTCCAGGCTTTTCTTTCACTTTCATAATTTTTCTTCCCACAGCCAGAGTCCAGGAAAGCAGGTGGCAGCCTGGCTTTCCCTGGGAATCCCCAGCAAGGGCTGGAGAAGCTAAGGAATGGATTTCTTCTACAGACTCCAAGACAGTAGAGGTGCGGCTGTATGGCTCCTCCCTGTATTAGGTTTGAATTTTATCCAATGGGGCCATGCTTTGCAGTTTGCCTAAACCCAGGCCAGAGCTGTTGATAGGATGACGGATTCTGGGTGTGATCGATCCTGCTATCTCCTCCTAGGGGCCCAGCTGACTTGTGAGGCAATGGCTGACTTATTCCGGATGGCACTGTGCCACTGCACTTTCTGGTAGACCTCCCGCAATTCCAACATGCCAACTGTCCCTGTCTTTTGTCCCCAGTCACCAGAAAGTGGCCCGAGGCGGGCTGACATCATCTCCCCTCCTCTGTATTATTTCCCCCTGCCTGTTCGCGTGCCTGTTTCTCCATTTTCCCCAGTTCTTTAGAGTTGGGCTTCCTTGACCTTCCATTTTCCTTGGGCTTCCTGGTCTTTGTCAGAAAACTCCTTTTACTTACCTCCCAATTACAAGTCCCTGCCAACCCCCAGTGGGCATCTGTTTTCACCCAGCAAAAGCAGATAGGATGGGGTTACACTCCGCCCTTCCCCCACCCCTACCCCCCATCTATCCACAGCCACTATGAAGAAAGACTAGGGAGAAAGGAGGAGGGGCCAACCCAGAACCAGAAGGCATAGGGGATGAGAGCTGAAAGGGAGAAAGGAACAAAAGAGAGAGGACACGGCTTCTGGGAGAGGAGATCACAGAGTGGGTAGAAATAAACGCGACAGTACCGTAGTGCAGGTTGGAGGTCTCTGCCTGGCAAACCTCCTTTCCCTGGTGAACTCACCGACGTGGCAATGGCCATGGCTCTGGCCTCCAGCGTCGTTGCCTGCTTCAGACCAGGCTCAGTTTAGCTGACTTCAGCGATGGCTGCCCCACACCATGGTTCTCGGCCTCCAAGGCCTCCAAGCCAGAAGGTCACCCCAAACTGTAGCGCTTGAGGAGCTGCCTCCCCCAAAGTTGGAGGAAGAGAAAGAAAACCCACAAAACTTTCCAAATAGGAGGCAGCTTGGCCAAGCTGGAGGAGGAGGAGGGCGGGCCTGGGCGTCGCTGCGGGACCTCATCCAAGGGGCGCGCTCTAAACTGTCCCCAGGGTCTCTCGGGGCTCCAGGCCCCCACAGCTGCCGCTGTAAGTCGAAGAGGCCTCCTGGACGCACATGGGCCCAAAGCTCACTTCCCAGGCTAAGAGACAGGAGATGTGGCTGCTTTCGACGGCTCTCCAGGCAGCTCAGGCTAGCCCCAGGGCTGGGAGAAGCCGCCTGAGTGGTTGGGCTGGACGAGCGACTCTAGGGGCCAACCCTCCCCCAGCGATGCAGACCGGTGCTCCCAGGGCTGTGGTCGTGGCAGCCGGGACACTGCGGCGGGACCCGCGGGGAAGGAGGAGGAGCGACAACTGAGCTGCGTGTCGCCAAACTCGCTCAAGTCAGCGCAAAGGCCGGCGCCAAAGGCCTAAGAGCGCGTGGCGGTGAAGCTGGGCGAACTGCCCAGGCCCGCGCCGAGGCGGGCTCTTCTGGCCACACTCCTTCTCAGCACAGCCGGGTCTTGGAGGTGGCCGCCAGGCACCTCTCAGTCTCAGTGCTCAAGGGAGCGCAGCACCCTTTGCCCCGGACACCCCACTGGCCCCAGTCCCGGCTCACACACCCTGGACCCGGCCCTCAGCGCGTCCCAAAGCTTAGGGAAGCTCCAGGTTGTCTTGGGGAACGAAGAAAAAGGCCACAGAGCATAGGGAACAGAGAAGGGGAGGAGCAGTCCTGAGGGCTCGCCTAGGGTCGAGGTGGGGACACTGAAGGTTAGAAAAGGTCTGGGGTCGCGTGTGGCCCCCGCTCACCCCTTGCACTCCGCGTCCCTTCCCTCCCCTGCCCGGGTTCCGGCTCCCCCTTCTGCAAGCTCTCTCTCCCCTCCCCTCGGGCCCACTCCTCTCGCGAGGGACTCAGGCCAGGGGATTAATAGAAGGGGGAGGAAGGGGGAAAGGGAAGCTGCAGAGAAAGGGGACGATACTTTCCGAGGCGGTGTTGAATTTCAGCTCCCGACCCTCGGGCCAAACTGCGCGCCCCAGCCCGGCCCCTCTACCCCGCACCTTCCTCCTCGGGACCGCGCAGCAGACCGCCGGGTGGTCTGGTCTGCGCGCTCCGGGGAGCTCGGCTCTGCCCGCCACGCCCCCGCTCTCCCCCTCCAGCCCCACGCCTCTCCCTGCCTCCCTTTCATTAGCCCCACATCTGTCTTTCCCGAGGGAGGGGACGCGCTGCTTCCGCCGCGCCAGGGACCACGCTGACTTTGCAGGGGGCGACGGGAGGTCCAGAGGGCCACAGGCTTGGAGTCTGGTGTTGAACAAAGATCCTGGCCCTTGAGAGAGAGCGAGAAGCCCTAGCGTCTGGCTCCAGATCCCAGGCTGGCCGGTTGCGCCGCCTTTTAGCCTCCTTTGCCAGTCCGGGCCTGTTTCTCTCTTCTTCAGCTTGGCCCTCGCTGCTCCTGGAGTAGTTGGATTAGAGACCTTGGGCAGAAGAGGACAGAACTACTTCACAGGGGCTGGAATCGGGAGTTTCAGCTGAATCCGAGCTCCTTGCCTTCTATACCTGTCCAGCCGGCCTCCCTCAAGTCACCCTCTTCTCCGGCCTTTACTTCGAGGAGATATACATCAGAGCTTCTCAGAGGGTTGAGGGAGACCTGTGTTCTTAAAAAAAAAAAAAAAAAAAAAAAAAAAATGGGGGGGAGTGTCCCGGTATTTAGAAAGCAAGCTTCTAACTAGAGGTGGGAAGCTGTAGCGTTTCCCCAGTGTTTACGTTTAACAAATGAACATTTAAAAGCACAAAATAGACAGCGATCTTAGTCGTAACCTCTTTAGGAGAGAACATAGCTTACTTAAGGATCTTTGTGAGCTGGAGACTTTGAGAGGACCACTGTTCCTCCACCACATCGCAGTGTTCCACAGGCTTAATCACAGCATTTTCCAGAACCACCTGTGGGGACAGTTTACTCCCTGATCACCTAGAACCCTCTGCTGAGGGGAGAGGTGGCACCTAAGGGGTGGCTCAGTGAAAGTTTCTGGATGAACACAGGATGAATGGTGCTGGCTCTGGGTAGTAATGCTGGAGGGCAGACCTCATGCTCCGACTGGACATAAGACATTGAACATAAAACTCCATTAGAACGAAAAGGAATGAAAGCTCCTAGATCCATCTGGAGTGAGAGTTCTGTCCCAGTTTCAGTTTGGCTGGAGGTGGTCACTAGGGATGGTTTTCTAACCTCCAATCCTGGGGGAGAGGATCTGGCCACCTTGGCACTGCTAGGGACTGAGTGAGTATGACCCCTACCCAGAGTTCTCAGCACAAAACAAAGGTAAACGGACACCTTGGTCCCCAAACATAAACACTCCGACAGACACAGAGAAATAGATGCAGGCCAGAAGAAGCTAAGCAGAAGGATGTGAAAGGTCCAGGCAGGGATGCAGTTTGAGAGATGAGTGGGATCTCAGGACTCGAGGATTGACTATAGGTAGAGACAGCTTCTGATGTGGGAGTGAATCCTGGTGTATTAGCTCTGTTACCTTGGTCACGTCATAGACCGTCCCATGGTTTTAATTCCTCCTGTGTAACAGTCGATTTGGTGAGGAGAACATAGGTGAGAAGTGCCCCTTCTTCCTCTAAGCATGCTTCCGTGAAAACCGGATGTTCTTAGCGGAGGGAATGGGAAGCTTTTCTGCATCTGTAAGCCCTTACTTCTGCCCACTCCTTTAAGGTTGCAGGTACTCAGGTACTCAACTTAGGAAGAGTTCTAGTCTCAGAGTGCGGTTGGAGAAAACGCAGACTGGGAAGGGGTGATGTCTTGCTTAGAAAGCAGCCTCGTGTGGTCTTGCACCATGGTTTGACTTGGCCACATTCAAAGAGTAGCAAAGAAGGAAGTCTTCCCAGCAGGATCCAGCCATCTTCTCTCTTCCTTGTCTTATCCCCACGTCCCTCCTCCTCCTCCTCACATCCCAGTCTCCTCTTCACCCCTAGTTTTCCATTCACATCATCCTATTTGCTTCTGAAATGTGTCAGAGCCTCTAGACCCTTCCCCATCGCCATGACAAAAAGGCCTTCCAGTTAGTGTTGCCTTCCCACCCTCTCCAGTCTGTCACCCACAGCAGGTCTGTGCCCTTCCTATGCTGGAGCACTGTCTCATTTTCTTCATTGTGCTTTTTGTTATAATTGGAAGGCATTGTTCTCATTGTTTATCATCTGTCTCTTAAACTGTAAGCCTCGGGAGGAATCGGCCCAGTCTTTCTTATCTTCCTCTTCATTCCCAGCACTTAGAATATCCATGTCTGGTGTGCAGTAGATGCTCAATAAATATTTGATGAGCGGATGAATGAACACAGGAGCTATGAATATAGGGCAATATTGGGTTAGCCTTGGAAGGCAAAATTGGGTTAGCCTTGGAAAGATGCCATCTCTGGATCCTTTTATTCTTTATCTGATAAGTCCATGTGTTTCCCAGATCAAACTAGGTTCTCTTTAAAGGTAGTCTCCTGAGCTTGATTTTTCAGTACTTAACAATTGTATTAAAAATAATTAGTGTGCTGGAGAGATGGCTCAGTGGTTAAGAGCACATACTGCTCTTCTTGAGGACCCCAGTTCGATTCCCAGTACCTACATCAGGTGACTTACCTATAACCCTCGTTCCAGGTGGATTTCTCTGTGGGCACTTGAATTCATGTACACAACCCCCTACACAATACACATAATTAAAATAATAAAAACAAACCTAGAAAAAAATTTGTATCCAGGGCCATTATCACTTACAAATCAGAATGTGGGAATACTGTTCTAGAGGTCTCCATCTTTGCTGTTGCTGGGTCTCTCAGAAAAGTGTGATGGGGATGCCCATTGCCAAGAGCAGCTTCTGCTTACCAGCAGGTACATGGGGATTTCAATATTTTAATAACCCGAGTCCTGGCTTCTAAGGTGAATAGAAATAAACCCAATCCTGTGGATGCTGCACTGTTTTAGGACCTTAGGTCCAGGGCAGCTAATCTTTTTGGCACCTCTAAGTTCACTCACTCCAGGGACACACACACTATTTCACATACACTCCTACCAACAAGGAAGCATAAGTCAAAGAGCATCCAAGGTCATGAACAGATCATGAACAGACTAAAATCTCAAGGCAGCAGGCACCCTTTTGATGGGTTGTATCTGAACTCCCTGCAAGCCCCAATTGCTTTTCTGAGCGTAAAGTAGAAGACATAGTTCATCATATTTCTCCTTCCCTTTCTGGGCAGGTGCTGACCTCTTTTCTCAGAGGCACGAGATAGGAAATCTAGCCCAGTTTGGCTGCCAGGCAAGTAGAGACATGTTGGGAGGGTATTCTGTAATGTCAGATGTTGAGCCAACTTTTCTTTGCTCCCACCTCCAGCATTCTCCCCATTGCCACCCTCATACCCCTCAAGGATTCCCTGGAAGCTGAAATGACTCAGGGATTCCAAAAGTAGTCACCCCAGGAGGAAACCCTCTGGAAAATGTTTCTCATGACAGGGAGTCACCCTAAAGTGTCCCACAAAGCTTCTACCGAGATAAGGACAGAGGCTGAGCAAGCAGGGTTGGGTGGGAGCCTGTAGCTCAGAGAATAGGTTCATGGGTCATCTTGGTCATCATGGTATGGGTAAAGACAACCCTGGGGAAGACTGTAATTGAAGGGATATTCCATCTTCCTTCCAGAGGCTTCCTCTAGCCTGAGGTACAGAGGCAGAGAGAAACCCCAAAAGCCTCACGTGAAGAACAATGTCCCCGTCACCTGGGCTAGTTCCATTCTGCAGTGTCAGCAGTTGAGACAAGAATCTGGGTCATTTTCTGTGCCTAAGAGTATCCATTCTGCACTGGCCAACGTCTGCTTCCTAGGGTTGTGTTGGGGGAGACCTATAGGAATCCTTCTCTTTGAAACAGCACTGCCAGCTAAAGGACCCTACTCTGGGCTTGGGGTTGCTAAGGAACATTACAAGCCACCCGAGGCCACGAGGCCACGTACCAGACAAAAGGCTGAGGAACAGGAAGCTGGAACAATGGATCCCAGCCAGTGGGGCTGGATGCCAAAGAGGACAGGAATGCCCTGTGGTCTTTGGCAGGTGCAAATGAAAGGTGTCCAGGGCAAGTCCAGGGGAACAGAGACACATTTTCTCTGGGGGCTCCCCTTCCATCCACAGTCACCTGAGGATTGGCTCACGCTAGGAGCTTAGGTTTGGAGTTACCGAGGGCTGGAATGGAAAGCTAGCTCAGACTCTTTCTAACATGTAACCTTGAATAGATGATTAAATTCTGTTGGGTCTCCCTTTCCTCCTCTCCAACATGAGAATTTTAGTTTTTGGGTAATGGTTTTATTGTCAGGATAATAAGATTATGTGTCTAGGGCTCTGCACCAAGTCTGGCATACTCAAGAGCACAGAAGCAAGACCAGCAGAGCGTAAAGTGAGATGGTATCCAGGAGCACTGGGGCAGGGTGGGATGCTGGGGCAAGAGTGGGTATGGCATTGATTGAAGATATTCCTGGCCTTATTCTTCCCATGTGTCCTAACCCTGGCCACCAATGGCTTCTCCTCAATGCCTCCCACAGTTCCAGGCCCTTAAGATTCACCCAAAGCAGGTTCTTCCAACTTTTGAGAATGCCTTCTGTTGTCATGACACCGCTGCCTCCAGACTGTTTTGTCCCACAGCATCTGAAAGAGTGGTCCTCTATGGTATGCATTATTCCTGGCTCCCTTTGTTTACTTTCTGATCCCTTGGTTACTTCAGGAGTATTTTTCTGAGGGAAAGCACATGCAAATCAGCACACATTATTTTAGAGACAGTGTGTATGAGTGTGTTGGGGTGGGGCAGAAGGTCCCTGGGCAAACAGAGAAAGGCCTGGAGGAAGCACACTGGCCAGTCTCTGCACGATCCTCCCCAGCAGGCTGGACCTTGATTGGCCTGTGTCTTTGGAATCTGTTTTTCTGAAGTATACACACACCCACCTGGCCAATAGAGCCCCATGAGAGTGCAGAGGCTGCGTGGGCCCCCTATGCTGGAGAGTGGCAGCTATACTTGTTGTGAGCCTTGTCCCTGAGGCCCTGTGAATAGGGATGAGACCTCCTATTGGATCTTAGGTACCACAGTGTTCTCTTCATGTTCCACTCTCTCACTTGTGCAGTGGAGACAGTCACCCATAGCTTCTTCCATAGCTCTTTTCCATCCAACCAGAAAACTCCTTCAGGCATATCCTGGTAGCATTGTAGGGTGAGGGCTGCATCCTCATCCCAGGAAGAGGTCAGGGAAAGTCTAGGGACAGGGATGGGAACAGAGTGGCAAAGTGAGAAGGCAAAGGGAAATTGGGGACAGTAATGGACAGTGAGGAGAAGTCATGCTCAAAAAAAGTCATGTTCTCTGGGGTCAGGGAACAAAGGGGATGGCGGACAAAGAAGCTGAAGAGGAGGGAAGTGTTTATTACAGGTGGTTGGAGACTTCTAACAAGAGGGACAGCTGGAGGTCAGGAGTAGTTGAAGTCTTGGAAACGGTGCCCCTGGAAAGGAGACCACAGGATATTCTTTAATTTGAGGTAGCAAACATCAGGGAAATTCCGATCATGCCAATCCACAGAGACCAAATTGCAGAATGCTATTACTACGACCCCCACCCACCCGGAAAGTGCAAGGAACAAAATTTACCCAATCAGCTGACAGGCTGATAATGATGGCCATTACACTTCCATGAGGGTAGCACTTAAACAGCTTTTGGGAACACTTCCAGGGCTGGGTATTTTTGTTGGTGGTGTTTTTTGTTTTGTTTTTTTTTCTTTTGGTTTTTCTTTTCTTTCTTTCTAATCTCAAGTCACTCCCTCTAAAAGATAGTGGAAATAAATTTGAATAAACAAAACAGGTTTGCTGAAAATAAAACCAGGACACCTCAGCTGCTCCAGTCAGCCTTGCTTCAGAAGGCCTGTCAGGCAGGGCAGCACCTGTGGCTGGTGAGCAGTGTCCTGCTTCAGAAGGCCTGTCAGGCAGGGCAGCACCTGTGGCTGGTGAGCAGTGTCCTGCTTCAGAAGGCCTGTCAGGCAGGGCAGTACCTGTGGCTGGTGAGCAGTGTCCGGCATGCACCAGGTGAGTGGCCCTGATGTCTGGCAGAGGACTGGCTGAGAGAGAAAGGAGTAGAGATGGTACTGAGTGTGTAGGAAGGCTAGGCTTCCAGGCTTCTGGTCTCAGGGAGCTGCAGGGGGTGGGGGCGGGGTTCGTATAGGATGGGGACCTGAGAGTTGCTTTCTCATTGGCTTTTGCTCATAGGCTGTTGCATTCTTGGCAATGATTGTGGGAACCCACACCTTCAGTTTGCGGATCCAGGAGGACTGCAGCCACTTGCCCAGCTGCTGCCCCAGCAAAGAACAAGAACTCCCAGAGGAGTGGCTGAAGTGGAACTCTGTGTCTGTGTCTCCCCCAGAGCCTCTGAGCCACACCCACCACCCAGAATCCTGCAGGGCCAGCAAGGATGGCCCCCTCAACAGCAGGGCCATCTCTCCTTGGAGCTATGAGTGAGTCTACTTAGCCCCCTCCTGAATGCATTCATGTATCCTCCATTGGATGTATGAGGAGCCAGGGAGTTCCACCAAATTTGACCTACCAGCCTCTTTTAAACAGACCAGAGAGGTCTGAGAGCTACACAGGCCTGAATTTGAATCTCAGCTCTGCCCTCATTATGTTAGGTGATGTTTTCAAAGTTCCTTTGTTCCTTCCTTCCTTCCTTTCTTCTTACCTCTAGATTATATTCTAGAGGTTAATATATAGGTCAAATGCAACAATGTAGGTAAAGCCTGAATTTACATTGATTCTGTTTCTTGTTTGCTCTTGACCATAACTCATATTTCTCTAAAGTATCAAGTAGTAATATGTGACACAGAGACAAAGCACCACTATGCCACATGCTGTTACTCAACCCTTGTGGGGCAGGTGGGAGGTCAGCTCCCTAGGCTTGTTATCTTTAACCAAAACCATAGTTCTCTGTCTTTTACACAGTTTGTCACATACATACTGTAACTATTTATGCCATGATATGAAATTGGGAGAGAGAAACAATTTACAAATTAGGGTCTTAGGGATTCCAAACATATGTTTTTATTTCTGTATATTCACATGGTTATGTGTCCTCTCCCACATGTGTCTCAGTTGCTTAGCCTTACCTTTGAGGGGTTATGGGGATATTCCTGATATAGGGAGCTGGTCAGCTTTAACTGATATTGTGTCTAAGACACCAGTTCATAATGCCCTGGAGTAGTCTCAGAGGCTCCGTGGAAGATCGGCTTGGGGGCGTGGGTGTCTCAGCTACACCTGCCCTCTTCTCGGAAAGGTAGTGATAACCCTGATAACCACTTAGCCGACTGTCTACAACACATGCTCTACACAACTTCACTATCCCAAACTGCTCCCACAAGCTGCTTCTCAGAAAAAAAAGTAATGGTGTCAAGTTAAGTTTGTAAAAGGTTACAGAGCCCCATCCCTTGAAGATTCAATGTTCTCCATACATTACAGTTGGCAAGAGGTCTACAAAAAGAAACCATTAGTTTTTCCCAAACTTATTGGATTGCAGAAGTTTTTGTTTTTTGTTTTTTGTTTTCAGACAGATAGACAAATAACAACAACAAAATCCCAAGGTATTTATTATGGACTCTACTTTGGGAAATGCTTGCAGTAGTTGGACCCCAGTTTCCCATGGCTTGTATGGGAAATGGTTCTACCACACTGGAGCTTCCTGCTAGGCTATTGGATGCAATGCTTTTTAAATATCTTCTTTCCAGTTTTTGTTTTGATCTGTTTTTGTCGTTGTTGTTGCCACAAATCTTTTCTGAATCGGTTAAAAAAAAAAGTCTTTCCCATGACCTAAATGTGCTTGTAATACATGCTTGGGCAGTGTCTGGAGTGTGGACATGAAGCAACTCTCCCTGGGGAGTAAGTAGAGCAAAAAGAAGCCTTGGTGTTCATTACGTATTCTTTTATATGTGGCGGCCAACTGTGTGGCACAGATTAGCATCAAACTCATGGCCACCTTTGCCTCAGCCTCTCAAGTGCTGGGATTACAGGCATGTGCCACCACACCTGCCTCATGGCAGTTATTAGTTTTGTAACAGCTGTAATTTAGATAAATGCCATAAAATGTAATACCTTACCAAGAAGCCTCATGTCAGACCGGTGCAGTGCTGGTCTGGTGGAAGCTGGCAGGATGCTCTTCACCTTCCTCTGTGCTGTAAGAAGCTGCCACGGCTATGGCCTGCCATTGAGGGCCACTAGGAAAGCCCCTTTTTTGTCGCCTGCCTATATGAATAGTTGGAGGAACTAAGTGTCAGAGAGGAAGGGGTAGCATTCACAGTTATACAGTATTGGGTGCAGAACAGATTTAAGAAGTTGAGTCCCCAACCACACCATTTCCTTCCTCCAGCTTCTCCCCACTACCTACCCCTTTCTTCTGGCCTGTCCCTTCAGGACTGATCAGCTCTGTTCCCACAGGTTGGACAGGGACTTGAATCGGGTCCCCCAGGATCTGTACCATGCTCGATGCCTGTGCCCACACTGCGTCAGCCTACAGACAGGCTCCCACATGGACCCACTGGGCAACTCAGTACCACTTTACCACAACCAGACAGTCTTCTACCGTCGGCCATGCCACGGCGAGAAAGGTTCCCATCGCCGCTACTGCTTGGAGCGCAGGCTCTACCAAGTCTCCTTGGCTTGTGTGTGTGTGCGGCCCCGTGTAATGGCTTAGTCATGCTTGCCACCTGCCTAAGGCTGATCTCTTGTTGGGAGAGTGGGCCAGATGTACAATCACCTTGCCAAAGTGGGCCAGGGTACCTGAATGTTCAAGCCCTCCAAAGCCCTACCTGAAGCAGCAGGATCCTGGGACAAGATGGAGGACTTGGGGAGAAACTCAGATTTTTGCACTTTTTGAAAGCACTTTTGGGAAGGAGTAGGCTCAGCTTGTGCTGCTGGAAGATGCTGTTGTGGCATTTCCTCTCAGGAACGAACTCCACAGGCCTGCTGACCCCTGCAAGCCATGCTCCCGGCTCTTCCTTTCCTCTGAATCACCCAGTCCCGCACTGGCACTTTCTCCACCTTTCCCCTTCTGCCTTTTGTCTGTGAATGACAACTCAGCACTCAGCCAGGTGTAATTACTTTGAAGTGGATAGTTCTGAGGAGAAAGCTGTTATCGATCGTGAAGAGATTTTCCCAAATAAATATCTGTATTTTAAAATGGTCTTATTTGTCTTTGGCATCCGTGGTACTTGAGCATCCTGCAGTCCCCAGCTGGGTCCTTCTCCACTCTGCAACTCTCTCTACTTTCCTTGGGTGTCCATTACATCCACCCTTCCCCTCCCCTGGTCCATCTCTGAACACAAGGGTGGGGGTCAGACAGCTCAACATGGAGGAGAGACAGAAGGCCATTGAGGCACTGCAGTAGGCACACAGCGCCCTCCTGTCTCCCAACAATCCTCCTTTGTCCTCTGGTTCTGGCTGATGCAGCTTGGTCCAGCAGGGTACTGCCTGGGCTGGGCTCCAGTTCCCACCTCCCTTAAAGGCAAAGAGAGAAAGGCCCAGCCAAATAAGAGGGTTAAGGTTATAGGAGGGGGCATAAACATCGTCAGGCTTTGTTTGCTGGGGACTCCTTGCTCTGCCTGTCTATCTCCAACTCCTCTGGTTTCTTTCCCATCCCTTCCTCTCCTTGTTCCTTCTTTCCTTCTTCAGGGTGGGTTAGGCTGGAGGAAGAGGAGGGTTAACCACCTCTCTCTCACCCCTCCCCATGCCTCCTAGGGGCCCTGCAGGCCAGAGCTGAGGCACTCTGGGCAGCTGGGTGAAGCCCATCTGGGCAAACCTTCCCTGGGTACTGCCTTTCCCCAGAGTCCTACAGCAGGCCCCAACTTTACTTTCAGGCTTCTGTCTGCTTCTCTAACCAGATTTCTGTTTCCCTTCCTGGGCTGCTGGGAATCTGGTGAGGGAGAGTCTGTTTCCTGTGAGCCTCACAGAGATGTTCAGTGCTTGGGATCGCCGGGAGCGGTCCCCAGAGGAAGGAGCAGCTGCAGGGCTCCAGGGCTTCGGAGTGGACAAGACCTTCCTGTCTTCCCTCAAAGGCATCCTGCTGGAAACTGAGCTGGTAACAGCTGCCTCCCCAACCTAGTGCCCCCATCTCTCCCATCCCAGCTCCCTGACACAGCTCTGTGCTGGCCTCCTGTGCTCACCATTTCGCAGACCCCCTTCCCAGGTTTTCTGTCTTTCCACTCCCAGGTTTACCTTTCGCAACTCTTAGTTTTCTGGTTGCTTCTCTGTCTGGAGGCAGTTATTGTATGCATCATCCACCGCAAGATGGAAGTTAGATGGAAAGATAGCTTTCTAGGATACTGAGGGAATGAGCCATGGGTGGGGGTGGGAAAGGGACAGACAGGAAGAAGGCCAGTCTGCTTCCCCCAACTTCTAGGAGGGCTTCTTCTTGACATGTCTACGTTTAAGTATCCCAAAGGGTGGATTTCTGGCAGCCACACTTATCTGTCAGTTGTGGCCCCACTATCATCTAGTCTCAGGCTTGCCCTGGTTACTGAGCAAGATCATGGTGCTAACACAGGGTGTCTTTCTTATCTGCCATCCTATATGCAGCAAGCTCCTGCCTTCTAAGCCTCTCTCAGCATGGAATCTGCTCTTGTTATCTGACTTTTAGCCGTCAGGAGTAGGGAAAGCTTTGTGGGGCAGAGGTGGTGTGGGCTGGTGTGTACCTTGTGTTCTGTGCTCCCAGGGACTCCCCTGGGGCTGATTGGCCAAGCTGATGGAGTTGCTGGGATTCCTGGGATAGCAGTGGGAGGATGGAGATGCTCTTGATGGTCCCTGACACTAGGGATGGGTCACTTCTTTATCTTCATTGAGAACTCCTCCTTTTCAGTGAGGCTGGGTAAAAATACCAGCTGAGAAGAGGAGCTCCCAACCACAGCCAAGCCATGGCCTGGTCTATGCATGTGTCTCCTCAGAAAGCTCCATGTACTTGGTCCCGCAGGCCCTGACCTTCGTCATCTTCATTTGCTTCACGGCCTCCATCTCTGCCTATATGGCTGCAGCATTGCTAGAGTTCTTCATCACACTGGCCTTCCTCTTCCTCTATGCCACCCAGTACTACCAGCGCTTCGATAGGCTTAACTGGCCTTGTCTGGTGAGGAACACTGCCTCTCCCACCCCATCTTGGTCTCTTCCTTCTCTCTGATTGCCCAGTTTTCCTTTAGCCTTGTGACTCCTCTTCATTTCCACAACCGAACTGTGACTCATGTTGTGTCCTGTGCTCAAACGTGAACTTTGACCCATGAGAGTGCCCTTGTTAAGGAGAATTGTCAAGGAGGATGTACAGACGTTAGGCCTGTTCTCCTACACATAAAAGTCCTAGCTCAGTCCTGCTCTATGTGGCATGTTTACTGGTCTCCCCTCTACCTCCTGGCTGATCTAGATTTATCTGGTTCCATCCTCTGGGTAGGATTTTGAGCTCACTTCCTTGGAAGTACTTGACATGTGTCTGGGGGCATCCCTGGGCAGGAATTAAAATCTCTGAGGACCAGACAGGGAAATAGGTAGGAATTCAATCTCTGATGATCAGACAGGGAAAGCTGACTAGTTTGGGAGATCTCCAGGTAATGATCCCTTCCAGCTTTCTCCAAACTGTCCTTCCCCTGCCTCTGGCTCCTCAGGACTTCCTCCGGTGTATCAGTGCCATCATCATCTTCCTGGTGGTCTCCTTTGCTGCTGTGACCTCGAGGGAGGGAGCTGCCATTGCTGCTTTTGTGAGTCTATTCCTACAGTGCTCTCCAGCACCCAGGACTTGTGGCTGACACTGGCACACTTCCTGTGCCCAAAACAAAGCCTGCACCTGCTCATACATCATTCTCTCACTTTTGGGCCCCATTTCCCCTCCCCTAGTCTGATAGCCTATGCTGCTCCACCCCCATCTCTTTCTACAGGTTTTTGGCATCATTCTGGTCTCTGTCTTTGCCTATGATGCATTCAAGATCTACAGAACTGAGTTAATGCCCGGGACCACGGAGGGTGAGTGTCTGTGCCCTGAGAGAGGAGATACCTCTACCTCTTGTCCTAGATACTGGAGGCATACACGGTTTCCCTGCCTGGCTGCCTCTCCACAGGGGACCAGCAGTGATTCCAGGATTCCCTGGCTCCCACGACCAGACACAAGGAACCATGGAGCCCATCTTTGTCATCTTTGAATTCACTGGACCCCAAGTGCCCACCATCTACTCCACGTCTTCAGAAATGTGTGCTTGACAAGTCCCAAGGATCTGGGGAAGTTCTGGGGGGTCGGGGCAGATTGCTGTGTCTCAAGTCACTCCCAAATTAAAAAAGGAAAAAAAAATCAAATCCTAGTGGTGGGTCTTCTTCTTCCTAGGAACTTATACAGAGTAAGAAGCCAGAGAATTAATCATGGAAACATGCTCCAGAGAGCCATGATCCCTCTGTGGGGTGAGGGAGGGCGGCTTAGATGGAGGAAACAGGAACTTTTGCACCTCAGCCTAACACCTCAGAGAAATGTGAGATTACCAAAATGCTATGTGCCAGGCTGTTCGGGAGTGAGATGTCTAGGCCTTCCTGACCCAAGCAACAGCCTAACACCTGTTAGACAACGGTCTTTTTGTGGGGTTTGTATAGAGCGCCCCCTTGTGGTATGGGGAGGGCTGGGAGGCTGACCATAGTGGAGAGGACAGCCGAAGGTCTTAGGAGAAATTCCTTAAATACCAGCACCTGAAAGAAAAGTCCTTAGGTGTGAGCTGGTCACGTGCCCTCATTCTGTGTGAAAGAAAACTGGGGTTTAATTACAGGGAAGTGGCTGGCTCTAGAACATCTTGACCTTGAAACAGTCCAGTCTTGATCCTTTCTGAGTCCTTTTGAAGCTCTGCACACAAGGGGCCCGTCCTTTGCTAGTGGATCCCCCTTCCTAGCTTGCCACATTCTCAGAACACATTTGCTGAGTGTTTCCTGTCTGCAGAGCCTATGCTCAACACCAGAGATTTAGAGGTAACAGTTGGGCCTGAAACGGCAAATCAACTTGGAAAGGAGTTTGAGACCAGAACTTCCTGGTCCGTGATAGTCTTGTCTAGACAGTACCTCCCTTCCTGGCTGGAGGAACCCACCCTGGTTCATACATGTGGTTCTGTTCCAGCTGACTTCTTGCCCCCTCTCTTTAATGCTTTACTCTTCTCCTGAAACGCCTTTCCTCCTTCCGATGGGCATTCCAGTAGAGAGCTCTGGCCTCAAGCCCTGCCTGTCCCTTGGATCTTGAACTTGGGGGATGTGCCATGCTTTCCTGTGGTGACTGTACTTCTCTTGAGAAAAGTTTTCCTGCCTCCTGTTTCCTGTCTTTCTATCTTTGTGTTCTGTTACCTCATCAGGCCTGGCAGTCATTCCAGGACAGGAGCCTACTGGACTTTGGGTTTCCCCGGACTTGGGCTTTCTGCATAGTCTGTGCTTGCGTCTAGATGACTGCCCTTGGTCAGGAGAATGGAGGTAGGTTGGGTATAATCTCCGAGGAGAGATGGAAAAGGTTGGGCTGGGGAAGTGGGGAGAAGATTGTAGGTTTGAAAGGGTAAAAAAGGGTCTGGAGAACCTTGTCCAAATGCCCAGAGGACGGCAAGGTTTGCTTTCCAGCAGGAGATCTCAGCTTTATCCCTAAGCAGCTGTGTGTCTAGTCCTCCAAGGAGAGAGAGAGAGAGAGAGAGAGAGAGAGAGAGAGAGAGAGATGGACTTGTGCCCAACTGTGGGTCTGTACATATACCTATGTATGTCTGTGTGAAGGGATACAAAGTGAGGACTGTCCCCGAGTCCTGGAATGTCCTCATGGTGAGGCCCGACTCACAGTGCTAGGGCAGATATTGGGGTGGGAAGATATACCCTGTGGGCTCCATCTAAGGAGCTGAGTCGAGGGGGTTCTCAGCTGTTTCCTGAGTGTCCCACAGCAGTTTCCTGTGCATCCATCCCCAGCACTGCAGAGACTCTTTGGGAATCAGTGGGAAGTTCATCTTGGAGAGAACACAAGGCCCGGGGCAACTTTAATTTCTGCCAGCTAAGAGGGCGAGCTGTGGAAGGGTGGCTTTCACTAAGCAGCAAACTTCCATCCCCCTGTGTCTGACTTGGCTCGCCCTTTCAATGCCTTTGTTCTTTTTGAGGGTTGTTGTTTTCTTATCTTTGAGGTGGGGTCTTACATTACCCAGGTTGGCTTTGAACTTGCTTTCTAGCTGAGCATGCCTCTTGCTTCCACCTCCCATGTGAGGCTTGGCCATCCATCATACCTGGATTTGTTTCCCCACTTTTGGAAATTTTCCCTTTCTTTACTTGCACAGTGACCAAGTGGAACAGGGACTGAACTGTGCTGCCCAGGACACTTCACTTCTTTCTCTCTGTCTCCACAGACACGGGGTGCTTTGGATTCTATAGCTCTGACAGTTTCTGCTGTGGCCACCTTCCTCCTGGGCCACCAAAATTCCCATCCCAGACAGACGATTGGTAGGAAGGACAGTGTGTACAGGTAGAGTTGAGCATTCATGTTTATTGTGGATTAGCAACAGCAAGGTTCTGTTGGAAAGGTTATTCCTCGTCATGCATTTTCTGCAGAGAAAGGAATAAGGTATGAGGCCAATGGGCAAGATGGCCTGGGGAGGAATCTCTAGGGATCTCAGTGGCTCTAGGAAGATGTCTTTGGAAAGGGAGGGGTTAAACCTCAGGGGTCTTGAAGTCTCATGATGGCAGTGCTTGTAGTTCACAACATGGATCTGGGGCCGCTTCGAGTGGGAGAGTGGATTCTCAGGTTATAGGTGTCTGTGGGATCCTCAAGTTGTATGTATTGCCTATTCTATGTCTAAGTGCATATAGGATACACATGTAGCTATTTAGAGCATCATGCATATGCAGGGGCATCCTGGTGAGAGCATGACTAGCAATTCCAGGGGAGGAACCCACCTTGGCACCAATGTCACGGCTCTTGGCCCGCAGCTTGTTGACCTGGGACTCGGCGATGTCTGCCCTCTCCTCCGCCTCATCCAGCTCGTGCTGTACCTTGCGGAACTTGGACAGGTTGGTGTTGGCCTGCTCCTCCTATAAGTGGAAAATGGGAATGGGAGATTGGGATGAGAAGAACTCTGGAATGGGCTCTCAGGTTCTCATGGTCCATATCCCTGAGCCACTCCTCCTCACCCAGTTCTTGCAACATCCCTCCCAGGCATGTCCTGCTTGGCACCCTCCTGAAATGTGTTTAGTGTTTAAGATCCATCATCAGCACCCACTGTCTGAAATGAAGCTGTGCTGCCTGGCACGCTCCATGAGAATCCACATTCACTGCATCTATTCCAGTTGTGCCTCAGTCAGATGCCTGCCGACTTGGGGTTTTCTGCACCACACTCACATGTTTCTGTCCACCCAAGTGTCTTCTCTTTTACCCTGTGTGTAGTCAGGTTCCCATCTAGGCCCAGCTCCAACTCTTGGCCCTTTCCTGTCCTGAATCTCCACTCTCTCCCTTGGTGTTATGGTATGCGGACTGAAAGCAAGTAGTGAGCAGATTCAGGGCAAGAACAGCACTGATCTTTGGAACTTAGGGTACTAGATGCAGTTCTGATCATACATGCAGAATAAATGTCTGAAGGGTAGAGCAGACCCTTGTCTCGGCCCCACTGTGGTGGATGCTCACTGGCTGTAACTAGCAGGTGTGTGGATAAAAGATGGGGAGGACAACTCTGAACTCACCGCCTCCTCAGCCTGGCGCTTGTAGGCCTTCACCTTCAACTGCAGCTTGTCCACCAGGTCCTGCAGCCGCATCAAGTTCTTCTTGTCTTCCTCTGTCTGAAGATGAGTGGGAGAAGCCAGTTTTGGAGAGAGGAGCAACTGTGGTCATCAATTCCTCCTCCCTTACTCTATTCCTCTCCCCAGGCCTCAGGTGCCTCTCCCTCCAGTGGCTCAGGTCAAGGGGTTGCTGTCTCTCTTTTGTAGGCCAAAGGGATTTTTCAGTCAGAGACCCACAAATTAATGAGTGTCCGGGTGCTGGAAGTGAGGGGAGGTTCTCAGAGCCACTGGGAATTTTGATTGATTGATTTATTTGTTTGTTTTTATTTGCATTGGTGTTTTGCCTGCATGTATGTCTGCGGGAGGTGTCTGACCTTGGAATTACAGACAGTTGTGAGCTGCCATGTGGGTGCTAGGAATTGAATCTGGATTCTCTGGAAGAGCAGTGAGTGCTCTTAATCACTGAGCCATTCTTCCACCCCCCACCCCGGAGAACCTCTTACTGTGGTCATATGGAGACATAGGGTCTGTCTGGTGAATAGTTTCCCTTGCAGTAACACGGACACTTTTGACCAGTGGTTCAAAGTGACCAGAAGAGGAATAGTAAAGAAAGCAGGCCGTATCACCATCTAGATTATTCTAACTAACATAGCCCAATATTCTGGCACATTCTCCTGAGCCAGAATTTGGGCAGCAGGGTCTGTGGCTCCAGTGCCCCTTGGTTATTCCTGTCTTCATGTCATTTAATGTTCTAGGATCCCATTGCCCCTTTGTCCACAATAGGCCTACGATCTCTAACCTAATGCCTCTTGTATCCCCTTCTTAAGTGGACCAATTCACCCATCTCCTTAGGTTTTTCTTCCCAGACACTGACAATAGCAGGCCAATGGCCAATCCCAGCTATGTAGATGGCATTCTCAGACATTTTGAAATGCTGCCCTAAGGCCTAGGTGTCCTTTCAGAGAAACTGCAGCTAGCATCTAAATGTGCTGTTGTGAAGTGGTGCCTGGCATTAGTGAGTGATGGCACAGCACAGCAGAGCTCTGTTTGAGCCCTCCAGTGGGCATGTAAAGCCATTGCTCCATCCTGATCTGCCCTGCCCTACCTGGTAGGCGAGCTCCTTGATGCGCCGCTCGCTCTTCCTCATGCCCTTCACTGACTCCGCATTGCGCTTCTGCTCAGCTTCCAGCTCATTCTCCAGCTCCCGGACCCGGGCCTCCAGCTTCTGTAGCTGCTTCTTGCCACCCTTGAGGGCGATCTGCTCTGCCTCATCCAGACGGTGCTGCAGGTCCTTGATGGTCTGCTCCATGTTCTTCTTCATGCGCTCCAGGTGGGCGCTGGTGTCCTGTTCCTTCTTCAGCTCCTCAGCCATCATGGCAGCCTGTGCATGGGAGAGGAGGGCATGTGGTCTGCTCAGGTCCTCGTGGGCTCACTGCTCAGGCTAGGGAGATGCTGGTCTGGAGTGGGTAGGCAGGGTAGGGGACTCACATCTGTGATGGCCTTCTTGGCCTTCTCCTCTGCGTTCCTACACTCCTGCACTGCCTCTTCCACCTCTGTCTGGAGCTGGGTCAGGTCTGCCTCCATCTTTTTCTTCTGGTTGATAAGGCTGGTGTTCTAGATACGAATAGAAAAAATACCAAATGCACACTTTATCACTTAGGTCCATATTTTTGTCCAGAGAAAATTAAAAGAGGTTATTGAAAAAGAATGAGGTAGAGGTGGAGGAGGAGGAGGAGGAAGAGGAGGAGGAGAAGTGGTCTAAGGCTGGGGATATGGCTCAGGCAGAAAATCACCTGTCACCCAAGCATGAGGGTCTGAGTTCAAATCCCCAGAACCCATGAGAAAGCTGATGTCATGGTGCATACCATAACCCCAGTACCCAGAGGTCAGACCCAGATGGAACTCTGAAGCTCACTGGCCAGCCCACCTAGCCAGCTGGTGAGCTCCACATTCAGTGAAATACTTTATCTCAAAAGATAAGATGGAGAGTGACAGAGGAAGATGCCAGTGTTAACCTCTGACCTCTTCACACGTGCACACACATGTGCACATGTATTGTGCACCCATGAGCACACACATGAACAAATAACACCAATAAAAATTAAACAAGCCTGGCTTCCAGGATATCCCCACTTTCCCTTCCTTTATGAGAGTGGATATAGTTCAGAAGATTACTCAGCACTGGAGAAAGACCCTAAATGGCTCAAGGTCTGGAGTTTTACCCTTGAGTGCTTAGGAATATAATTTGTATATAGAAACAGGGCAGTATGCCAAGGAAAGTGGGAAGATTTCAAAGAATAACTAGACATGATTAGAATTAGAGAAAAAGTATCCTTGACTAAAGTAGAGGGCATAGTCACTGATGGTGTCATTTACATATATGCTAAATTATGGACCAAAACCACACAAGGCACTGCAATAGTTTGGCACAAACACTCATCTGGAGCAGAACTAGATTTAATGGAAGTGTGGAAAGCAGTGTCCTCCCCACAGAAGATGTGATATTCTCTCTCTCTCTCTCTCTCTCTCTCTCTCTCTCTGTATGTGCATATGTGTATATGTGTGTATATGTGTATGTGTGTGTGCATGTGTGTGTGTGCATGTGTATTTATGTGTGAGTGTGTATGTGCATATGTGTGTACATATGAGTGTGTGCATGTATGTGTGTGTACATGTGTGTGTGTGTGCATGTGTATTGAGTGTGTGCATGTACATGTATGTGTGTGTGCATGCTCAGGAGTGTGTGAGTGAATATGCCCATGTGAGTACAGGTGCCCACAGAGGCCACAAGCCTCCGATCTTCTGGAACTGGACTTGTAGGAGTATGTGAGCCACCTACTTGGGTGCTCGAGACCACATTTTTTGGGTACTGCAAAAGAACAGTAGACACCCTTAACTGCTGAGCCATCTCTCCAGCCTCAGGTACACATCTTTAAACTCCCAAGTTCCTATCTTTACAAATCAAGTTGGAGGCTGTCTTGTAGATCAGGGTATCAGATGACAAAATGCAGTTTGTGGCTCCCAGATTTGGGACTCACAGGCACCACCATTCAGCCATGACATACTTAGCTTCTAAGTCTGTTCTTCTTGCTCGAGACAATGGTCCTCCCAGCTGCTATTAACAGACGAGAGCTGACCCAAGAAGTGAGATCCTGCAATGCTGCTTGACTTGCTCTAAAATTATCCCAGGCTCTGACTCTCAGCGGGTTTCTGCACAGGGTCCCTAACTCTGTCCTCACCTGCGAGTGCAGCAGCTGCACCCGCTCACTGGTCTCGATCAGCTCCTGCTCTGCCAGCTTCCGAGACCGCTCCGTCTGCTCCACCACAGCCCGCAGCTCCTCCAGCTCCGCCTGCAGCAGGGTGTTGCGTCGTTCTACAATGGCGATGTTCTCCTTCAGGTCGTCATTGGCGCGGATGGTATCATCCAGCTGGAGCTGGGTGTCCTATGGGGAAAGTGTGGTGTAAAGGGCCTAGACCTTAAGCCAACACACTTCCCATTTTGAGTCTGGCACACCCCACCCGATCCCATCCAACAGCCTCTTGTCATCAGGAAGATAAGTGACTGTCTCATTATCTGCTCTCTTGTTCTGAGGCTCGACTGGTCCAGAGTACACTGTTCTTTATGCCTACAAACCCATGAAGAAGGTAGTTCCCCCTTTCTCATACTTATGTTAGCCCATTTATTCTCTGTCCTTTACTGTCTCCTATTCACGCATTAACCAGTCCCAGCCCTCCTAGCTTCCAAGACCAGACAAGATTGGGTATGTTCAGAGTGGTGTGCTTGCAGACCTTTATCGTCTTTCTGGGCACTATACTTATTCCGACTCACCACCTTCTATAGGCCAGGCTCCTGTTACCTTCAAGTGGGCTTGAGCATTCTTCAGGTGTTTCTGGGCCTCTGAGGCTATTCTATTGGCCTGGCTGAGCTGGATCTCCATCTCATTGAGGTCGCCCTCCATCTTCTTCTTCACCCGCAGGGCCTCATTGCGGCTGCGTGTCTCTGCATCCAGGGAGGTCTGCAGGGAGTCCACCACCCGCAGGTGGTTGCGCTTGGCCTGCTCCATCTCCTCATCCTTCTCTGCCAGCTTCCTTTCTATCTCTGCCTTGATCTGATTGAACTCCAGCTGGGCTCGGAGGATCTTGCCCTCCTCATGCTCCAGGGAGGCCTGGAAAGGGGAGAGGAGTCAGAGATGCACAATCAAGGCTGAATTGGGCTAGGTGTGGGAAATGAGAGGATGACAGACTCTAACCAGGACTGTGGCCTAGGAAGGAGCTGTGGTGATAGCGCCTGTACCCAGACTGCTGTGGGAGAGAAAGTGCTGAACCTCCAGGGCCTCCCGACTCCTGCATCTTCCTCTGTAAAGGAAAGAATTCGGATTTCTCTAATCTTTTTGGTTGTGAGACTAGCCTTTATGGCTGAGCCATCTCTACAGCCAAAATTAGGACTTTTCACTCATCAGGCCTTTGGGACGAACATAGCAGGAGTTCCTGACCCACCAGATTAAAAAAAAAAAAAAAAAAAATCACAGAAAAGGTTGTAGTTTCTATAGCCCTAATCTGGGACTGTCCCAGGTTCTTAGAAATGTGCAGCAGTCATGGCTAATAAGACTGTGTTATCTCACTAAATCTTTGTAATAATCATACACACAATCATAGCTTATACATTAATTTCATCTTCCAGATGAGGACAGCAAGGGGCACTTGAGGAGTCTCAAGCCAGGGTTCAAACCCAGGTCATTTGACTCTGGAGCCTGTATTTCTACCCAATAGTTTGAGCTCTTATTATCATAGCCTGATTTCAACCAGGGAGCAAGCCTTCTGTCCTAAAAACCAGACTGTGGCATTGTCCAATGTAAAGACCTTAGCTTTGGAGGCCGTCATGGTTCCTGGGTATGTGACCTTCTACTAAGAATGGGAGCCAATAGGTTTTTGTCTTGTGACTTCTGTAAGGTGGGATGTAGACAGACTGGAGAGTACCGAGAGAGTCAGGGCCCTTACCTCAGCCTCCTCTAGGGCTGACTGCAGTTCCAGCTTCTCCACCTCCAGCTGTTTGCGGATCTTTTCCAGCTCGTGCACATTTTTTCCCCCTTCTCCCAGCTGTTCAGTCAGGTCTGAGATCTCCTCTGAGGATTAAAGGACCAGAAAGATCAATACGCCTGGCTCTGCTTCCCTTTCCCTGCGGCCCTTCCCTGCCCCTGAGCTCGCCCACCCTGGAGGTTCTTGTTCTCCCGCTTGAAGGTCTCCAGGTGCTCCAGGGACTCCTCATAGGCATTCTTGAGCTTGAAGAGCTCTGTGCTCAGGGAGCGCGCCTCCTTCTGGGAAGACTCCAGCTCTGACTGTGACTCCTCATACTTCTGCTTCCACTCAGCCAGGATCTGTAGGGGCAGAGCACACTGTGTCCAGAGCTGCCCCAGGCCCCTCTTCTGACTCAGCCCTCCTCCCCTGCCTCCAAGGATCATGCTCTGGCCTTGAGCTGGCACTGACCCCACCACCAGCATGCACAGTGTCTGCAGCCCCACTGTGAGCCTACTTTGTCAAAGTTCCTCTGCTTCTTGTCCAGGGCTGCGGCGGCAGCATTGGAGCGCTCCACATCTACCATCAGGTCCTCGATCTCGTTCTGTAGCCTGTGCTTGGTCTTTTCCAGTGATGAGCACTTGGCGTTGACGGCCTCCACTGCCTCCTCTGCATCCTGAAGCCTCTGAGCCAGCTTCTTCCTGTCCAGGGGAATGTATGTGACTGTACTTGGAGCCACAAGGCTGTGAGATGATCCCCTTCTTCCAAGCGTTGATGAGAAAGACCCAGATTCTCCCCACAGTTCCTAGAGGAGGTGAGGGCTACTGGTACCTAGAACAGTCTTCCACCACAGGCTGCTCAGACTTCTCCATACATACATCACATCTGTGTGGCTATGAACACCCCCTTTAACCTCCCCCATGCCCAGGCTGAATGATGATAGCTCCTCTGACCAACAAGCTTTTTGCTCGTCTTATACGTGAGTGTCAGGTATAACCCGGGCCAAAAGCTCACCCGTCAAAGGAAGTAAGCAAGGGCCAGCCAGGCGTTACAGGTTGCAGGACTCAGGGTTTCTGTCAAACACATCCATGGCTCACCAGGTCTCCCCATCCTCTCTTCTCCTACCCCAAAGCTCTTTCCTGCATCTACTCTGCCTGTCTCCATATTAGATGCTCTGCTCCGTTCTCTTTGCGAATCCAGGAGCAGTCACAGTAGACTCACTTGGCTTCCTCCAGCTCCTCCGTCCTCTGTATGGCGTCTGTCTCATACTTGGTCCTCCACTGGGCCACCTCTGAGTTGGCCTTGGACAGGACACGCTGTAGCTCAGCCTTGGCCTCCATTTCCTCCTCATACTGTTCCCGAAGCAGGTCACAGTCATGCCGGGCTGACTGCAGTGCATGGGCTAGAGCATTCTTGGCCTAGGAAGAGGTGGGTATCAAGGAGATTGGAGCAAACCCAGCCCTCCAATCTCTAGATTCTTATGTCTATTTACTTCAGTCAGGACCCAGACTCACCTACATGAGGTGATTTTCATTTGACTATCTCTCTCCCTTACAAATAAGGAGTCATTAAGTGATCAGGAGGGCCGTTTAGTAGGGAGATAGGTTAATAGGTTAGCTCTGGCATCCTTGTGCACTTCTGGAGGTAACGGTGTGTCCAGGGATGCCACCAAGCCTGTCCCACTGCCATTATCTGGGCCCCACCTTGCCTTCCTCCTCCAGCTGCCTCTTGAGGTCCTCCATCTGCTGGGTGTAGGAGAGCTTGCCTCGGGTCAGCTGGGAAATCAATGCCTCCTTTTCTTCCAGTTGCCTAGCCAACTCGCCTGGAGGTAGAATGAAGGGTTCTTGGGCCATGGAAGGAGGAAACCAAAGCTACCAGGGGCAGGCTAGGGGATAGTCAGGGGCACCCACCGTTCTCTGTCTGCAGCTTGGCTCGCTGTGTGGTGAAGTCGTTGAGGGAACGCTGAGCTTCTTCCAGCTTTACACGGTATTCATTGGCCTGGTCCTCCAGTGTCCGGGACACTTTCTCCAGGTTGGCCTTCAGGCATTAACGGGCAGAGGAAAGGTGAATGTGGGAAGGGCCAGGACTGGTTGTGTGGACCCAGACCAGAAGAAGGAAAAGAGGGCAAGGATGGGGAGAGCTCAGAGGACAGGCAAGAGGGTGACATAGAGTAGAAGGCACTCAGTCTGAAGAAGGAAATGCATTAAAGAAAGATGAGTAGATAAATGTGGGTGAAGGCTATGGAGAGGCAGGGTAGACAGGAGGTGAAGGCCAAAGGGCACTAAAGGGAATGAGAATGACAAGAGATGACACAGCTGTGAGGGGTAGGGGGAGCTGCTGAGAGGGCCCACCTTGGCCTTGATGATCTGCTCCATGTTGGAGGTGACGTCATCCAGCTCCAGCTTGAACTCACTCTTCTCCTTCTCCAGCTTCTGCTTCACCCGTTGTAGGTTGTCTATCTGCTCGCCCAGCTCGGCCACACTGTCGGCATGCTTCTTGCGCAGGGCCGCGGCAGTGGCCTCATGCTGCAGCGTGGCCTCCTCCAGGTCCCGTCGCATCTTCTGGAACTCAGCTTCGCGCTTCTTGTTCATCTCTATCTGCACGGATGTGGCCCCGCCGGCCTCCTCCAGCCTCTCACTGATCTCCTCCAGCTCCCGGGTCAGGTCAGAGCGCAGCTTCTCCACCTTGGCCCGGGCTGTGCGCTCGGCCTCCAGCTCCTCCTCCAGCTCCTCAATGCGCGCCTAGTCAGGGACACAGGTTCAGACCTGCTTCCTGGACCCCTCCACTGGGGCCCCCATTCCGGGGTCTAAAAGGCTCCCAGGTACTAGATCTCTGTCACTGGTTTTCAGCCACTAGGAATACATGGCAATGCCTGGAGATGTTTTAAATTGTGTGGAGGATGCTATAGAGGCTGTAGGTAGAAGCAAGGGGTATTGCTAAACATCCTAGAATAGACTGGCCATCATTAGGAAATTGGCTGATGCCAAAGTATGGAGGATTTCCCAAAAGCATCTGAGACTCGGCTTGAGCATCTGCAGCCTAAGTGTTGAGGATCTGTGTTTGGAATGGGATCCTGAGACCTCCTAAGATTATGAACCTCAAAGAGCTCACAGTTTCACCTGACTCAGATCCACTAACTATAACACAAGGAAATAAGCGCTCTCTCTCTCTCTCTCTCTCTCTCTCACTAACATTTGCAGCAAAGCTGCTTCATGAACAATCAAATAGTATTGTAATTACCTGAGCTAACCATGAAGTCTAATCAACTGTATTCCTCACACTTCATGGATTCCTTAGTTATGCTCTGGCCCGGACCGTAGCTTCACTGCTCCTTTCCAAGCCAGGCTCTGTATCAACAAGATGCCCTCTTCTTCATATCCCTACCCATCATCATGGCCTTAGTCTTGGTCCTGACTAAATCCGGAGCATGTTCACCTGCCATTTTGATTTTTTGTCTCTTTAGGGAAGATTTGTGAGATTCCATTTTTTGGTGCAATGAACAACTTTAATGAACAACAGGGTAGATCCTGGAATAGGAGGGAGGGGACCTACATCTCTACTTTCAAGGTAGAGAAGGTAGGACTTGAAGCACAGACCCTCCGCAGAAGAGGGAGGTACTAGAGCCTAGTGCCAAGATCTGGTGAGAATAACCACACAATTATCTCTTAGGGGCCAAAGAACCTGCCTAGATTTGTGGCAGAAGAGCCAGGGAATGGCTCAGTATTCTGGGTAAAATCAAAAAGGTGTACCCAAGAAGATGGGAAAACAAACCAACGTGAATGCAGGTAAGCCTCAGTTTACAGCCTTACTGTCATCATGTGGGTAAGAAGAATAGTGAGTGTCAAGGAGGCTGTGTGACTTACTCCAGAAAGTGGGAGCTAACTGTACTCAGGAATGCCTGTGCTTCTCAGCCTGTGTTAGAGGCTGGGGTTAGTACCCAAGGATTGCGAACAGAGTAGTCCCTGGAAAGGGGATTTGTGAGGGTTTGCCTCATCCCTGTGCAGAGAGAGAACAGAGAGGATTGGAGGAGAACTGAGCCCTCTCAGTTGTTCCATAACCAGAAAGTCCAACAGGCAGAGAACATCTTGGGGAAAAGACACCCTATTAGTAGGTATGGTTCTTCCCCAAAACAGGTTTGCTAAGAAGATGACATATTCTTGCTCAATAATGGGAAAGCTAGATTCCTGTATTTAGGAGTGCTTGGGTCCTGGACTGCCTGGAGTGCCAGACATAGTCTAGAACCTAAAACAGCCCCCTCTCGGCTTGGAGTTCCCTTCAGCCACCCTGGGAAGTAGGTCACCTGGTTTTCCTTCAGTTTCTTCTGCAGTTGAAGAGCCAGGGCCTGCTCATCCTCAATTTTACTGTTCTGCTGACTGATGTCGAACTCTTTCCTGGAGTAGAAGAGACATGTAACTGATGGTTGTCTTTCCTCTGGGCCTGTCTTATTGCTCTATGCCAGAACCAGACCCCAAACCCTGGCCCAGACAGCAAAGGGGTAGAGCCTTGACTGCCTTCCCTTTCAGTGTGTCCAAGGAAGCCAAGCCAGTAGAAATATATCACTCTGCGTCATGGCTACGAGGCCAGAAACACATCCCTTATCAGCCCCTCCTGCCCACCACAGGCCGTACTTCTTGAGCTTTTCTTCCAGCTGAAGCTTGTCATTCTCCAGGTCCATGATGCTCTCCTGGGTCAGCTTCAGGTCACCCTCCAGCTTCCGCTTTGCTCGCTCCAGGTCCATGCGCACCTTCTTCTCTTGCTCCAGGGATCCCTCCAGCTGGCAGAGAGAATTAAAGGAATAAATGCTGGAAAGATTGGAATTCACAGTGTGTGCCTTAAACTTGAAGTCCATTGGGGTTGGTACTCAGAGATTTGCATGATGCAGAATCACAAAGAACAGAGAAGCTCCTGGGGTCCTAGAAGTTAGATGCAGAGGGGGAAATCCCTCACCTATAGCATTGGCTACAGTCTTGATCTGAGAGAGGTGGAGCATGGCTCTTATCACTTACATCATCCACTTGCTGCTCCAGCTTGACTTTAGACTTGGTTAGAGTATTGACCTTGTCTTCCTCAGCCTGCAGGTCATCCAGAGCCTGCTGATGGGCCTCTTGCAGAGCTTTCTTCTCTTTAGTCAGCTTGGCAATGATCTCATCCAGCCCAGCCATCTCCTCTGTCAGGTTTTTAACCTGCCAAAAAAGGAATATAAATCAATCAATCAATAAATCAATCAATCAATCAATCCACATTGCCCTTAGGATCAAAGGATGTCATTGTGGAGATACCTATGAAGGTGTTACTAACTAGGCCCATACTCTGGTCTGGAAATCTTCTGGAGACCTGGGCTGAAGCTGAGAGAGCTGGCCTCACCTTGTTCTCTGTTGCATGCTTTTCCTTCTCCACCTTGGCCAGTGTCAGCTCCAAGTCATCGATGTCCTTTTTGAGTTCTGAGCACTCATCTTCCAGCTTGCGCTTCTTGGCAGTGAGCTCAGCGTTCATCTCCTCCTCGTCCTCCAGCCTCTCGGTCATCTCCTTTACCTTGGCCTCCAGCTGGATCTTGTTCTTGATCAGCTGGTCACAGCGCTCCTCTGCATCATTGAGGTTGTCTTGTTCCTGGGGGCAAGGAACAGAAGAAGTCAATGATTAAAGAGATTAAAGAGAGGAAGGATGCAGGATCTTGTAAAGGGCTGGAGCTTCTGAATTCCCAGACTCTGGAGATGAGATGGGCAATAATCCAGGAGACAGAAAGAGAGAGAGAGAGAGAGAGAGAGAGAGAGAGAGAGAGAGAGAGAGAGAAGAGAAGAGAAAGTCACGTGGCCTCACCGCCTGCACTTGGAGCTGCAGGTCATTCTTCTCCTGCAGCAGGGACACCATCTTCTCCTCCAGCTCCTTGCGGCGAGCCTCAGACTTCTCTAGTGCATCTTTGACTCGTCCAAACTCCTCCTTCATGTTGGCCATCTCCTTCTCGGTCTCTGCACTCTTCAGCAGCGGCTTGATCTTGAAGTAGAGCTTCATCCATGGCCAATTCTTGACTCCCATGAAGGCCCGAATGTTCCACTGGATAACCAGCAGAGCATCCCTGACAAGAAAGAGTGGAATCAGGAAGAACTCTGGAAAAAGGTCTCCTCAGTCGAGGTGGCCTCCTCTGTCTAAGCAAGTTTGTAGGCACAAAGGACGAGGGGCATTGTAGCCTCACTCTCCATCATGATTTCAACAAAAGCGTGGCATGCACTCCTCTACTGGGGCAGCAGTAGTAATAGAAGCCACTGAGAGGTCTACCTTGTTCAGTGTTCATTTTCAGGACACCTTCAAATACAGACTATGTAGCGTTTTACATCTCAGATTGGAAGCCCACCAGCTGATCAGGAGATGGAGCATTCAACCACTGAGCTGGAAGCAGGCTCCTCTCTCCCCCTTCCCTGGGCCTCTACTAGAAGCAGACACCGCTATTGTCATTTTCTTACTTTAAGAAAAAAAACTATTATTTTTTTGGCTTGGCGTGGTAGTGTACATTTTTTTATCCCAGCACTCAGGAGGCAAAAGCAGGTGGATTTCTGTGGTTCCAGGTTAGCCTGGTCTACATAGTGAGCTCCAAGCCAGTCCTGTCCGGATATGTAGTGAGACACCCATCTCAGTTTTTCTTTTTTAAATTTGTGCTTGTGTGTGTGTTGTACATAGGCACACACGTGTGTATACATACCCATGTGTGCCTAGAGACCTGAGGAGGACATTAGGTGTCTCCTTCTGTCATTCTCTGCCTTAAGGCATGGAGCCTGGGCCTTGCCGTATTCTTTCGGCTGGTATGCAGCAAACTCTATTGACCCTGCTATCTCTCTACCCCACCATGCTGGGGTTACGGATTAGACAGCCCTACCTGGCTTTTCATGTCGCTTCTAGAGAAGGAGCATAAGGGCTCATGTTTGCACAGTAAACACCTACCTCAGCCATTTCCGAAGTTCCTCGTTTTCTTGCTTCTTCAAAAAAAGTGTTTTCAACAATGTACAAAGGTCACTTTAAACAATGCACTTCTGTTGTCATAATTTCTGAGCTTCATAAATAAACACCGTGTCATACTGTATGTCTGCTTGTATGAATTGCTTTTATTCCCTTAGTGACTTATGCTTTTAAAGTTCAAATGTATTATACCATGTCAGTGAAGTTTAGCCATTTTCACTGTTACATAGTATTTCACCAAATGGCTGGAATACTATTTAGCCACTCTCTTTGGGGATGGAAATTGAGGTTGTTTCTAGGTTGAGGTTGTCTCTGCTCTTAAGATTAAAACTGCCATGAAGATTGATTTTTTTTCTTTTGGTTCCTGGTGTACGTGTGAAGGGGTTTCTCTGTGAGACTGCACTCAAGAATGGAATGGGAAATATGTGATGATAAAAAATAAAGACATTAAAATTAAAAATTAAATTAAAATTAAATTAAATTAAAATAAAAATAAAGGGGGATTGGTTAGGAATAAGAAGGGACCTGCAGGACTGGGGGTGAGGGCAATGGGGTGAGTATGATCACTGAGTTTTGTATGCATGTATGAATTTGTCAAAAACTTGACAAAATTAAAAGTATGTGATAGTTCAACCTTAAGGAAGAGGCAGGCTGGCAAGATGGCTCAGCAGGCAAAGGCACTCGTGGTCAAACATCACATCCAGAGTCTAGTCCCTGTGACTGAACATGGTAGGAGCAGAGATCTAGGCCTGCATGTTGTCCTCTGCCCTCCACATGCACCATGCCTCATGTATGGACACATGTGCACACATGCAATGCACACATGCACACACAAAAGAAACAAATAAATGCGAGGTATTTTTAAAAAGAGAGTCTTTGAGGTGGCTTGGCAGGAAGAAGCTGTCTGATGACCTCAGTTTATCCCTTGGACCCACATAGCAGAACAACATGGAACAACAGGAAATAAAAAGTCAGCTGTGGCAGCACACGCCTCTAATCTCAGCATTCTAGAGACAAAGGCAGGCAGATCTCTGAGTTTGAGGCCAGTCTGGTTTATAGAGCGAGGTCAAGAATAACCAGGGCTACACAGAGAAACCCTGTCTCAGTCAATCAATCAATCAATCAATCAATCAATTAATAGAAGCAACTCTGTGGGTTGTTCTCTGACCTTCATATATGTGACACTGCATTACCCCAATAAATAAATGAATCTAATAAAAAACTAAGTATATTAAAGAAGAGAATAAAATACTTTCCAAAATCCTATACCACTTTCCACATCTATAAACAACAGGCCAGCCTTCTTAATTAATCTGGTGTTTTCAAGTGTCATGGAGTCTTTAAAAACTAGTTCAAAATGAAATCCACTGCAGTAGACTCATTAGTCCACATCACAGCAAGCAGTGGAGCCAGGATCTGAATCCAGATCCTTGTAATTATTCGGCTCTGCTGGCCCTCCTCTCATCCGACACTTTCCCTCGTGCCTGCCTCACCTGCGTTCCACCATCTTCTTGAACTCAATGCGCATGAGCTGGCCTCGGGCCTGAGCCTGGATTCTAGTGATGATGCGGCTTAGCCTCTCATCCCGCATCTCCTCCAGCAGCCCCAGCAGTCCCGCCTTGAAGAACACCTGAGAGCAGAACCAACGAGCGTCACGGTATTAACGGAGGTGGACCAAGGTAGAGGAGGGTGGAAGAATGTTCAGTAAGCTCCCAGGGACCTATCACCTGTGCATTCTAAGTTTGACTGTGGGAATGGAAAAGGAGAGGGGTGGAGCTTGTGTGAGTCGGCCTCCCAGTCTCAGCTGTACCACTCAGCATGGCTACCTGCTTTACAGCCATTATGTAGAGCTCTAGACTCACCTTGGTGTGACCAAACTTGTACTGGTTGTGGTCAATGTCCAGGGAGCCCAGCAGCTTCTCGGCCCCTTTCCTGCTATCAATGAATTGCCCCTCAGGGATGGCTGCTGGGTTCAGGATGCGATACCTTGGAAGGGAAGTTCTCAGAGTCATTTGCATTCTGCGAGGGTCTGCTCTGCCTATAGAATTCCAGGGCCACCACAGACCCACCCAACTCCCACAAAGGCAGTCCACGCCTGGCTCTCTGAGCCCTGAGGCACCTCCTTACCTCTGCCGGAAGTCCCCATAAAGAATGCGGTTGGGGAAGCCCTTCCTGCAGATTCGGATACCCTCCAGCACACCATTGCATCGCAGCTGGTGCATGACCAGGGGGTTGTCCATCACCCCTGGGGCAGCAGGGGAGATGGAGGTCAGCCTTTAGGTAAGTGGGTGCCAGGCAGCACCCCTGACTAAAGCCTTTCCTACGGCTTACCTGGAGCCTTCCGCTCATTGGGGATGATGCAACGCACAAAGTGAGGGTGGGTGGTCCTCAGGTTTGTCATCAGCTTGTTCAGATTTTCCTGGATAAGAGTAAGGTGGAGAGTCAGGGGCCATATGAACCTTTCCTTGGGTCTCTGGGTCCGGAGTTCCAGATACTCCATCGCCAGAACCATCAAAAAGAAGCAGGGTTAGTTCAGTCTCATAGAGTTAAATACCCCAAACGATCATGTAGCTCTAGCTTCTTTCCATCCCATACACAGGACATCAGGGTAAAGTGTTGCAGCCCAGAGGCTCTGGCCTTACCCACTACAAGTGCTCTGGAATCTTAGGACTCTTCTTACCCGGTGGAGAGCAGACACTGTCTGGAAGGATGAGCCTTTCTTCTTGCCTCCTTTGCCTTTACCACTGTCACCTAATAACATGAGAAGGACTAAAGAACAGGCCCCTAAAAACACAGGCACTCCCAGGGCTGTGTGACTTTGGGCAAACAATTTCCCAAGTCTGTTTTCCATGAGGGTGGAAGTAACTACCTCTAAAAGCTGGGACAGGTGCTGGCCTCTAAGATGCAGCCTCTAAGATAGCCTACCTGCAGGTCTGAAAACACCACACATGCCCTGCTCTTCCATCCCCTAATGCCGAGGCAGGCATGCTCTTCCCATTGTCTACTCTCTTTATACTTCACCCTAGTCATTCAAACCACTCTCATTTTCTGCCTTCTCTGAGCTGGAGGCTCATTTGCCTTACCTTTTGTTCAGCGATCTTGCCAACCTGTATTAAAAACTCCTTTGTGCATGTTTCTGTGTTGGGCATCTGATGGTAAAGTGTGTGCCTCCCTTCCTGACCTCCAGTTGTTTTCAGACTTCAGGAGACAGACATGTGTAGGTAGGGAAAGGTACAGGGGAGTGCATATGGGCTGTTTTGGGCCCCTCTGCTGCCTCTGGACCCCCACACCTGTGGAAATCCACTAGCCCACTGTTGGGGCTGCCCCCTTACCTGTATCGGCAGAAGCATAGGTGGAGAAGAGTGTAGCCATGAGCTTGAGGGAGGACTTTTGGTACAAACCCACCACCGTCTCATTGAGTGGGTCCTTGTTCTTTTCCAGCCAGCCCATTATGTTGTAGTCCACAGTGCCCGCATAGTGGATCAGAGAGAAGTGGGCTTCTTGCTTCCCCTTGACATTTCGAGGTTTCTGGAAGTTGTTGGATTTGCCCAGGTGGTTGTCATACAGCTTGGCCTTGAAGGTCATGTCTGTGGCCTTGGGGAACATGCACTCCTCCTCCAGGATGGACATGATGCCCATGGGCTGAAAGCATAGAGCAAGGAGAGAAAGGATGACTGATTACACTCTCAGCTTCTTGGACTCCCACACTCTGACAAGAAGGCTCTACAGACCTGCATTGCTGAAGGGTCAAAGGGTGCCTGGCCAGAACATCTTGGCCCAAGATAGGAAGACAATATTCTTAATGAACTTAAGTCCAGTTACTTCTGGAGCTATCCCACGTATTTCTTTCTTTTGCCCCAGTAGCAAAGTAGCTATGTGTTCCTAGTCATTCCCCTTAAAGCTTGCAAAGACTAGAAGCATTCTTCTTTTTTAGGTTAGGGACAGATGTGTGTCCACAGAACTTGGCTATAGGGGCAGCCAGACCCCTGTCAGCAGTCATTTAAGGGTTGTTCTGAAAAACACCTTTGCCTTCAGAGTATGGAATTCTTAGTTTTTCTTGGAGTTAGAGTTTTTGGTTTTTTGTTTTGTTGTAATTTTTTTTTGAGAGTTTGGTAAAGTTGGAGACCATTTTTTTTTCTAGGAAGATGCATATATGCCTTCCCCAAACTTTAGGGGTTCTGTGGTGTCTAAGAGATGAGAACCTTGGTCTAGAATTTGAGTAATGACTCAGCTTGTGGGAAGGTCTTTTTTCAGTGAACAGTGACTGACGGCATTCAGGTCAGACACTTGGGTTCTGACCTATAGCAAAAGGCAAGGCACACTGCAGGTAATCATTATGCCACAGGGACACCACTCCTCGCCTGAGGAGATGGGCAGAGAATGGGTTATTTCTCAGCAAACAGGAAGGGTATGAAGCAAACATTTCCAGTTTCAGTCTAGGACTTTTCCACGATTGACATTTCTTATGTGATAGAGAAGGGTCAGGAGTCACTGGCAGGTGACCATCATAGAGTGGAATAAGACTCAAGGTTTGAGGGAAGAAGAAAGCAGCTGTGGGTGCTTGTGACCTCACAGTGCGTGAAGCTGCGTCTGGGGAGAAGCTTGGGATTCTGGATTCCTGAGGCTAGACAGGATTACTATTTTGAGTTAGTAGAGAAGGGAGAGCAGGTGGGGGAGACAGGGCTCACCTTCTCAATGAGGTCGATGCAGGCCTGCAGGTCCATGCCGAAGTCAATGAACTCCCACTCGATGCCTTCCTTCTTGTATTCCTCCTGCTCCAGCACGAACATGTGATGGTTGAAGAACTGCTGCAGCTTCTCATTGGTGAAGTTGATGCACAGCTGCTCGAAGCTGTTGAACTGTAGGGGTGCAGCAGCCAGTCAGGTAGGGCCAACTGTGTCACACACCTGCCTGACCACGGCACGGGCATGGCTGGTCCCTTCCTAGGTCATGGCAGAGAAAGGAGAGCTCTCCTCAGGGCAGGGACAGTGATTGGCTCTAACCAGTCCCCTCTGCTATCCCGTGCCTGGCCCACAGCTGGCCTTTCACAAGTGACTGAAGGTCTTAGTGGGTAGGTGAGGAACAAGTGGTGTCCCAGGCCAGGGCTCCCAGACTCACATCGAAGATCTCAAAGCCGGCGATGTCCAGGACACCTATGAAGTACTGGCGTGGTTGCTTGGTCTCCAGGGTTGAGTTGATGCGTGTCACCATCCAGTTGAACATCTTCTCATACACTGACTTGGCCAGTGCCCCGATGGAATAGTATACTTGCTGTACGCTCTGCCCCTTGGTGACATACTCGTTACCCACCTTCACCCGAGGGTGACACAGGCCCTTGAGCAGGTCGGCTGAGTTTAGCCCCATGAGGTAGGCAGATTTGTCAGCATCTGATTGGCAAGGAGAGCGGTAGCACCTTCAATACCTCCATTCCTTGTCCCAACTAACTTCTGATTAGTGTGGCTGTAGGTCTACTTGCCATGTTCTTGTTCCACCCCATCCCCAACCTCATTTCTCTATCCCACAAGCCTCAGTTCACCAGTCATACAGGGGCTTGGTTGGGATCTAGCTGAAGAGCAGGCCTGGGAACAGGGCCTAGCCCTGGGTGAGGATGTTGACCACTGCTTCTTATATTATTCTCAGTTTCTTCCTAGTTTCTGTATTACAGTCCAGATAACTTTGCTGCCAACCTAATTCCTTAAGACTTGTTGAAAGAATCACTGGGCACAGCACAAGAGACTCAGTCCCTAGTGACTGTCTTTAGTACTTGAGGTCAGTGGGTCTCTTGAGCCCATGCAACACCTAGGGTTTCCTCAACAGTGCGCCTCCCCCACACCTTCTGTGCCGTCTGGCTCCGCCTGCTCCTCCCGCTGCTTCTGTTTGAACTTCATGTTCCCATAGTGCATGATGGCGCCTGTCAGCTTGTAGACACCGGCTTTCTCCTCTGCTGTGAAGCTTAGCACATCAAAGGCGCTCTGGGACAGAGAGAGAGGATGGGTGGAGGGTGGTCCTGGAGCTCTCCAGAACCCCCAAGGATATCTCCAGGCTCCTCACTTACATCCGTGGCCAAAAGCTCCTCAGAGTCATCAATGGAGGCCACAGACACCTCTCCCTGAGAGACGAAGGCGTAGTCGTACGGGTTGTTGGTAACCAGCAGCATGTCTGTGCCAAGCAGGGAGGGCAGGGCAGGGCAGGGATGGGGGGAAGGAAGTAGAGAAAGGGAAGAAGAGGAGAGTGGAGAAAGAGCCAAGGGAGATAGGACAGGGAGAAGATAGAGAAAAGGACAGTCAGTGAAGGCCAAAGTAGTGAAGGCACAGGGGGATCCAGGAAAGAAGCCCAAGGCCCGGGTGAGAAGGGAGCATGACATGGGAGAAGGAGAAGCATGTGAAAAGAGGAAGTAAAGGGAAAGGAGAGAAAACATGGCGGAGAAGAGAGGAAAGACACAAAATGAGGAGCAAGGAACTTCACAGGGCATCAAGAGAGGTGCAGACCAGCTGGGGGAGAGAGGAGGAAGAGCAGATCAGAGGGAAGATGGAGCAAGGAGATTGGACAGAGCCAGGGGAGGAACCCCACAGGTGGGTTCTGGGAACAGCATGGGCAGTGGTCAGGTCAAGTTACCCAGAAGCTCTGGCTTCTTGTTGGACAAGATCTGGTAGAAGATATGGTAATTCCTCTCAGCCTTTAGCTGGAAGATCACCCGGGACTTCTCCAGAAGGTCTGAGGAACAAGAGAGAAGGGCGGATGAGAGAAGAGAGGTGAATTAGCAAAAGAACAAGGATCAGAGCAAGAGGAAGAGGCTAGTTTCAGTAAAGAATATTAAAGCCACGAGGTAGGCAGAGATCTAGGCAGAAGTCAGAGCGAGGAGATGAGGCTGCCCAGGAGGAGGGGAGCAAGCATGGTGGTACTCACAGGTCTCTATGTCTGCAGAAGCCAGCTTTCCAGTGGCTCCAAAGTGGATCCTGATGAATTTCCCCTGTGGGTAGACCAAACAGAGTGAAGGCACTGGCCAGAAGTATGGAATCAAAACATGAACTTTAGCCCAGCCCAGAGTGTCCTGATGATTCTAGAATATAAAAGGCCTATTTGGTGTCACAGTTCAGTAAAACTAAGAAAAGGCTGCTCACACCCGGATATCAGCAAAAAGCTGAGGGGAAAACAGCAGCCAGGCTTAGTCTGTGACAGATGCCTCCAGTCTGTGGCTCTCACCTCATTCTCCTTCATCCCCTCAGTGTTCTATGAGGTAGATGTCATTACACCTGTTTCATAAGTGAAGGACTTGGGAGGCTGGTGACTTGCTCAGTAGGTAGTAATTCAGGCCTTTGGCCCCAGAACAAATGGAAATGTTGGTAAGAGATCTCAAATATGACCCAAATCTGTGGACAATTTGATCTCTTTCCAAGGTTCCCAGAACTCAAGGAGCCAGATTTAGTAGTCAGGAGGGTTGGGTTGCTCGCTCTGTCTACCTGTCTGTCTGTCTGTCTGTGTATGCCTGCACATATGCATGTACTTAATGATACTCAAAATCCAGATGCAATATAAAGTGTATCAACTCTTGGCAAAATAGAACACCCTTTTTTTTTTTTTTTAACATGTTTGAGGTCATTTATAGTAGTGGTCCAGAGTCACTCACAAAGCGAGAGGAATTGTCATTCCGGACAGTCTTGGCGTTGCCAAAGGCCTCCAGAGCAGGGTTAGCCTGGATAATCTGGTCTTCCAAGGTGCCCTGTAGAAGGAGCAGAAATTTGGGGGTTTATCTTCTATTCACCTCTAGGTTTTGGTTAGATGGGAGCCTACGTTGATCCCCAGGGGTAGGGTGAGGCTGGGTGCACAGCTGGTGAGTCCTAAGGCCCCACACAGGTCTCAGAGCATTTGAGTCCCACCAGGAAGATCTTCTGCACTGACCCTTCCAAGCCCAGCTCTTCTCCCTGCATGTCCTCAGCTGAGCCTGTGACCCATGCTCACCTTGTTTGCATTAGGATTGTCCTTCTTGCTACGGTCACCTATGGCTGCAATGCTGGCAAAGTACTGGATGACACGTTTTGTGTTCACAGTCTTCCCCGCTCCGGATTCTCCACTTGAGGCAAAGAGGGACAATCAGAACCCAGGAATTCCACTATTGTTCATATGAAGTGCTCCACACCTGTCCTTTCCTAGCCTAGGCCACCAGAGCCCAGCACAGCATGAGATTGGCCTTCTAAAAAGAGCCCAGTCCCCTCCCCGCATATGCTTACAATTATAGACTAAAGGCTTTCCTTCCCAACTGTACCCAGGGGTCAGCCTGGCCATCCCCCCCCGAAACCCCCTTGGAGGATTAGTGCTGTTGGCTCACGTGATGAGGATGGACTGGTTCTCCCGATCTGGAAGAGAGAGGAGGAGAGGCAATGGGTTGGGGGATGAGAGTCTAGGTGAGAATTCAGGTTGCTCGGACCCAGGTCAGGGCACCAGGCTTACCTGTCAGCATGTACTGATAGGCATTGTCAGAGATGGAGAAGATGTGAGGTGGGGCCTCGCTCCTCTTCTTGCCCCGGTAGGCAGCCACCACTTCCGCATTGTACACTGGCAGCCACTTGTAGGGGTTGACGGTGACGCAGAAGAGGCCTGAGTAGGTCTGGGGTAGAAGACAGGGCCAGCATGTGGTTGGTAAGGGGAGACTAAGACTGGCAGTGGTGGCAGTCAGAGGTGCCCCTGGCCACTTGAGCTGGCTCCCTTCATTCTGCTAGGATCAACTAGGTGGACAGGGTGAGAGGACACTGGGACTTTGGGGAGCTGTTTTACCTCCTCTTTTTGAGTCCCCTGGCCTGGGTAGGCCTCTACCTTGTCCCAGAAGTGTGTAGCAACCACTCACGTAGATCATCCAGGCCGCGTAGCGCTCCTTGAGATTGTACAGCACAGCCGGCTCGTGCAGGAAGGTCAGCATGGCCATGTCCTCGATCTTGTCGAACTTGGGAGGGTTCTGCTGCATCACCTGGTCCTCCTTCACGGTCACTGTCTAGAGAACGAGAATGAGTCATAGGATGGATGACTGCCTTCCCATGGGCTCCTGTCAGATCTCATTTACCAGCCTTATGCTCTTACCTAGTCCCTGGCTTGACCTCACTACCCTAGTCCTTAGTTGACAAAGGTTTCAGCTTCCTACCCCTAAGTCCCCTAGGATTCAGTTCCCAGGTAAGTTTCCTGCCTAAGCTTTAGAGGTGTTCCAGAATTCCTTTCTCCTGCCAGCTCCTGACCCTGTCCAGTGATCATCTCTTTTCTGCCCCCATGTTTTAAACATACAAAGGCAAAGCTGGGGACTAGAGGCTCTAAAATCTATGTACACTTGTTGCACCTCTGGGTCTCCTGAACATAGCTCTCATGAGCACTATTGCTCCAGGAAAGTCTTTTCCCCTGAGGGACTAGCAGCATACCCCAACCCTGTACCCGTCAAAATTGGGGGTCAATTGCCATCCGTTTGATGTCTCTTGTTTTCCTATTTTATTTATTTACATTTCAAACGTTATCCTCTTTCCTATTTTCCTCTCTGCAAACCCCTATCCCTTCCCCCTCCTCCTGCTTCTGTGAGGGTGCTAGTTTGCTCTATCTTGATGTCAATAGCTTCTGCTAATAGGGATTCAAGTGGTTTTTTTTTTTGTTTGTTTGTTTGGTTTTTTTTGTTTTTTACAGTGGAAGAGGTGGTGGCTCTTAACAGCTAAACATTGTGCCTTCATAGTGACCAGAGCTCGCTGAACTGGAATAGATTACAATCCTTTGTGGGTTGTGGCTATCAATCCATACATCCTGGGGAAGAAACATCCAGGCAGCAAACCTGCAAGGCACACAGCTCTGAGCCCTACTGGTGAGCAGGGGAAATTCTCATGGCTAGACTGAGCACCCAGGGAACAGAGTTTCCTGTGCATATTGCTGGCCTCAGGAATCAGTCCTCAGCTCAAAAGTTTCTGCTCTTTTTGTTCATCTGAGTCTGAATTTGCTCTTGGTTTGGGAGAAGAGAATTTGAGAAAGAGAACTCTTAGGGGAAAGGGAGGCACAGATAGGAGGGATGCAAGGGCCAGGAAGAGGAGCTGCCTTTAATGCTATGCTGGTGCCTTCATCTAAAGACCTCTCCAAGGAGGAAGACTGTGTCTTTCTGGCAAGAGAGCATCCCCTGGGTGACACCCTGGTGCACCTGCTTATGTCCCCTTGAAAAGGTTCTGATCCTAGGGTTCTCAAGGGAACATATCCTGGCATCTCTACCTCTTCTCAGGCTCCTACTCCCACTACAGGAGTCTCCGCCCCGACCCCTTTCCTCAAGTCTGCCCTTCCCTGTCTTGCCACTATTGTACATACCTTGCCATTTTCCGTTTCTGCGGTGACCTTGCCCCCCTCCCGGGACATGATCTTGGCCTTGACATACTCCTCCTTGTCATCAGGCACAAAGCATTCTGTGCGGATGTCAAAGGGCCGGGTCTGGGCCTCTAGGCGCTCCTTCTCTGTCTTTCGGAGGTACTGGGCCGCTTCCCCAAAGTCAGCCATCTGGGCATCCGTCATCTTGTCACTCTTAAACTCTTATGGGGGAGATAGGCAGGATCTGTCATTCCTGGTGTGGGCCTAGCTTCTATGTGAAGTCCTGTCTTTTCTACACCACCACTTCCCTGCCTCTTCTATGCCATATCTTATGGCTCTCCCACCGGGACTCCATGTAAAGTGCCTGCTTTCCCACCACAAAGAATTCTGCTTTCCTTGCCTCTGAAGTCGTCTGAAGGAGGCTCTCAGCAAGAGGTCTATGTGGGGTAAGGGTGACTCAAGTTTGCTAAGAGTACAGGGCTGCTGAGCCGAGAAAGAGAGGGCTGGAAGCCTGGCTTCCAGGAGAATCAAGATCTGCTGTCTACAGGGGAAACTGGGGGCATTCTCACCTGGTTAACTTTTCACAGAGAATCCTGAAGAATTTGGACCACAGCTGGAATGAGGCACCACAGAGGTGCAGCTGGACGGAGAGAAGAACAGGTAGGAAGAGAGCAGCAGAGGTTGAGAGATCGATCCGGGATCCTGACTAGGGTGCAACAGGATAAGACAGGGAGTGAGGCAGGTAAGACAGCACCCAGCAGGACTGAAGCTACGGCTCACTGGTAGATTGTTTATGTAACATGTGTGAAACCCTGGGTTTGATTCCCAGCACTCTGACACAGAAAGAAAGGAAAGATAAAAATGAGAAGAGGGGAAACTCTAAAGTGAGAAAAAGGTAGAGAAGGAGAACATACAAGAAGGCACAGAGACAGGAGAGAGAGAGAGAGAGAGAGAGAGAGAGAGAGAGAGAGAGAGAGAGAGAGCAGCACAAGGGAAATCTTGCTGAAGACTAAGAGCCAAGATCAAACCAAGACGAGGGAGGGGGCATCCCCAGGAGGACAGACGGAGGAGGCAGTGTATGGGAAGGGGAATCCAGTGTTTCTTGTGGAAACTCCCGCCACTGAGAACTTCCCAGGCTGGTGGAAGGCCATCCTCACAGATTCTGACTGACCTGAACCCCACTTCCAGGGAAGGCAGTTTCCTTCTAGGTGGGGACAGGTCTAGTATGGATGGAGATCACCCACCCTAAACTCCCTCTTACCTGAGTTGGAGAAATCTCTGTCTGACAGCTCTCAGCACTCCAGCCCCTTTATATTCCATTCCCGGTGCCTGCTGCCTAAATTTGGAGTCATCTGCTGGGACCCTCCCTCCCACTTCCCTCCTGTCCTGGCTCCTCCTCCTTTGATCCCTTGGCTCTGGAGGTGACAGGAGGACAGCAGGGCCCGAGGTTTGCCCATGAAAGGTCTGTTGCCCTCGCCCCTCTGGCTCTGTGGCCTTTTTTTAGTCCTTGGGCACATTCCTCCTCCCCAAAGGGCTGATGGGCAGATAGAGGAGAGACAGGACCGTCTCACGCCACCTCCCCTACCCACATGGCCCTTACCTCAGTTATTTTTAATCTGAAGGGTGAGTTGAACAACTGGGTAAGGGTCACCTTCTCTTACAGGCCTAATATTTGTCCCCTGCCTCCAACACACAAGCTCCCATCCCAAGCTCTCCCTCCCCCCTTTCTAACCTGGCTATCTGCACAGCTTCAGGCTGAGGGGTGCCTCCTACTCTCTCAGACTTGGAGTTCCACAGTGCTGGCTCCCCAAGGACGAAGTCATGATGTCCAGGGAGAGCATCCATTTTGCAGGTGCATGACTCAGTTTCCCTTTGATAGTAAGAGAATTCTACCACTCCCCTCCTCTCCTTACTCTGTGCAGATACTGTCTATGGTCTCTGTTGCCCATATCTCTAGACAGGTGTCCTCCAAACACCTTGCTACCTTGCTTTAGGGACATGTATAGAGACTCCATTCTATTTTCGATGGTCCCTGAGATGCCGGGTCATCATCCAGTCCCTTTAAACCATGGGAGGGATTCGCCAACTGTGCCTTGGGCAATTTTCATACAAACCTGCAGTCTAGTAACTTCACAGACAGAATGGAACAGCTGCTGCACATCCATGCCCACTTTCAGTGAGACACATACACATGCACGCAGACTTCACACATTAACCCAGTTAAGCCTGCAGATTTTCTTTCTTGCTTCTACATATACTGATGCATATGTCATGGGCAATCATGCTTGGACATGTAGGTTTTTACCCTCCCTTTGCAACTCTCCACTCCTGATGGGAGGGGGGAATGGGGGAAGGCCAGAGGTGTTAATCCTGGGGCTGAGGGAGAAAGGGTGTAAGTGGAGGGTTGCTCCCTTCCGCCTCTCCAGGCTGCCAGAGGATGCAGGTGCTGCTTCGGATGCCTGGCAGGCCCGGAGATTTACACCAGTTGGCCCCAGGTTCCAGATTCCATGGGTAGGGGCTCTGCAGACTGACCCCTTCCCAAATGCCCTTCTCTAGCCCACACTCACACTCACACACATGTCCTCCGTTGTGGCACCATCAAGTGCTCAAGGCCCAGAGGCAACCTTTTTCCTCCAGGGCTGCTGCTTTTTCAGAGGTTGTAGGTGTTGGGTCTTTAGCAGGTCATGCCTGTTATAACTCAGTAGACATTGTGTTCAGGAGACAAAGCCAGACTTGCCTGCTCTGGCTTTTCCCTACACCCTCACACCCAGGAACACTCTCCCTGCTCCAGCCCCCACCCTATCTACTGTCACCTCTCTAGAGCGTGGAGGTGGGAAGGACACACAGCGGTCAGATTTTCTGGGTACAGCACTCTCAGTGATGTGGTCTCTCCCCAAGGTAGCCAGCCCCCTAGGATACTTCACATCCCTTATGGTGGGTGGGCACAGGAGCATACCCTTCTCTCCGGGGGTCTTAGGTCTTGCATGCAGTATTCTTGAAGGGACCCGATTCAACCTTGCATTCCCATTGGCAGGCGCCTATGCCAAGTAATTGCGCTTAGAGGATGAAGGCCACCTGTCTGCAGCTGTGTCCCTGGGGGTAGCCATGGCCTAATATGTCACTGCCTGGTTTTCAAGCTCTTGAGGGCATGATAAGGCACTAAGAACATTGGGTCAGCCTGGGTCAGGTCCATGCGACAAAGGCCAGGCTCTGTCCTCAAGGAACCTAGTATGCTACTCAGGCCAAACTTGGTCTAGGTAGTGCGGGCTCGTGGGGGATGGTGGGCACGGATTTCTCATCACCTCATAGGGAAGATGCAACGAGGAAGGAGTAACTCAGTTCTGGGCTCTGCCCTCTTGTGTGGCCTGGTTGCCCTCTTTTTCCTTTCCTAGGCCCCCTTGTCTCCCCGGGCTCTCACATACTCTTTTCAGCTGCCCCCCAAGCCAGCCCTGCAGTCTGATGAACATTCTAGAGTACATGGACCCAGATGGACGCTCTGGTCACAGGTGAGAGGGACCATTTCTTTGTTACCTGGCTTCCCCCGTCTCGGTCTGTTCCCGTGTCTACCTTCTGTCTTGAAAATCAGCCCTAGCCTCTGCTGATCTGGCATTCATATCCGGCCTCTGCCTTCGGCAGGCTGATCTCACGGAACACTCAACCTGGCCTGTTCTTGCTTCCATGTCTTGTCCCAGGTTCTCCCTCTATTCTCTCTAGCTTCCCTTCTCCCTGACTTTCATGATTTACATCTAAAGGTAGCCTGGGTTCTTCCCTTTTCAGTATCGCCTCCAGCACTTCCAGGTTCTCTGTTCTAGGCTCCTTCTCCTCTTCTCTCCTCACCCATTCTGAGCATCATCCTTCTCCTGAGGCTCTACCACCAGTCCTTGACCCTCTGTGTGTGCACGGCCTGGCCGCCTTTGCAGCACCTTTATCTCTTGCTCTTTTAGGCGCTGGCTCTCAGCTTCCCTGGGCTTCTCCACACATCTCCTTCATCCAGTGTGATCCTCTTTAACTCTACAGATCTCTTCACTGCTGCTCAGGTCTGTTCTAGGGAGAACGGGTGTAGTTGAGAGGTGGGATAAGGAAGCCTGGGGGAAGCTGGGCTCTTCCTGTGGCCTCCTTATGCCCAGAATCTCTTCCTTTTCTGTTTCTTCTGCTCAAGCCATATGTTGGTTTCCCATCTCTTCTGACTGCATCTGATTGGGCCGTTCTTTCTTCCTTCTTTATTTCATGTCCTCCCTCACCTGCTGTTTTTGCTATTGGTAACCAATCCCTCATCCTCAGCACAGGGCCCGTGCTCTGCTTGCCTAACTCAATGATCAGGACACACAGAGAGCTGTTGAACAGAAGTCTGGCCAGGCACAACTGTGTCTATGGGTGTGGTTGAGCGGAGATTCAGCCCAGAGCTGAACCGGGTTCAAAGAGATGTCTTCAAATCCTATCATCTTTCAGACCCACATTCCTAAACCTACCCTCAGCAGCCCAGCTGTGGCAGAATATCCTGGGAACTAGCTTTGCTTAGCTGGAGCAGACTCTTTTTCTACCTCCAGACCCTCCAGTGATTTAGTCTCCCTCCTTCCAAAATCTGGTCCCTCTGTTGCCTGCTTTCTCTTGAGATGGCTTGCCATATATAGGGCCAAACTCCGTCTTTCAGCTGCTGCAGAGGTAAAAAGCCTTGCAAATGGAAGCCATAGTGGGGAAACCGAAGAAGAAGAAATGACTACCATAGACCAGGGGTTGGGTCCTGGGAGGATGGGCAGGAAGAAAGAAAGGTAGGCTATGGCTGCTGTCCTCCTGGCTAAGTGGAAGGGGCAAGGGCTACTGTGGCTAGCTGTGTTTGGAATGCCATGTGACTACATATGTCATCCTGTGTCCCCTCAGAGAGCTACCTGGCATTGGGTCTGAGGGGACATTACCACATCTGCCGAGGGAGTCATACCTCTGCAGACTGAAAAGTCACTGGTCAGTTCCTACACTCCAGGCTTTCTGTGGCCCAGCTCTGCATATTATCAGTGTAGGATACTGATTAGCACTGGCATGTAGGTGTGTGATAGATGGGCTCAGCGCTCCGGGTGAGTTCGGAGGCTTCTCTAAATTCTGTTTCAACCTGACAGGCACTGGGCCTGGGGAAGTCACAAAGGAGGTGTCACTTCTTGCTATGTTTGGCTGAAGGAGGATCTATGGGCCAGTGCTGTACCAGGAAGGCTCAGAACTTCACAGGGTCCTGGAGAGCGGCCTTTGCAGCTTCCCCTAATTCTTCCAAGCCCCACCTCCCCACCTTAGAGCCCCAGGGACCAAGGTCAGTAAAGAAGAGTCTAGAGGCAGGATTTTGGCTTTAAGGAAAATTGCTTTATTCTGCTTCCGCCTATGGGGCTGTTTCAAAGGCTCCAGGTCTGAGGGCTTCACCGGCACCCTTAGGGTGGGTAGCACAAGATCTACTCCTCATTCAGGCCCTTTTGAAAGAAAAACAAAGTCCAAATTAGCTTTGGGGAGGCCAGCATTGTGGTGACAGCGCTTGGAAACTGAAGTTGAGACTAGAACACCTAGTAGGTGGAGACCCTCATGTGACCTTGCAGGATGCCCTCTCTGGGCAGGGATAGGTTTCCAGGGGTCAGTGTGGAAGGAGGAAGTTCTGGAGATAAGGGCTCTTGACTAGGCAGGAGGGAAGCTGCCTTTGTGAGATCAGTGTAACTCGTAGCATATTCTTTACATGGTTGAGCTTCAAGAGTGGGAGCCAGAATGAAGCGGGAAATGGGCATGGTAACTGGAGGGAACTGGATCAAATGGGCGTGTATAAATTGGTGTTGTATAGGGTTTCTGATTCCTCTTGATCTGGGGTTCCCAGAATCACTGCAAATGAAGTCCCAGAGAACCTTAGAAGTTACTGAGAACTCAATCATCTTAACCTTTGGGGTTTTGTGGTTCAGCTGGGGACTAAAAGAAACCGTGCTGTCTGAGGGGACAGAGGAATTGTGTCTGCTGTGGGAGGTGACAAGTGAGGTCCAGGGGAGGAACCCACCTTGGCACCAATGTCACGGCTCTTGGCCCGCAGCTTGTTGACCTGGGACTCGGCAATGTCCGCCCTCTCCTCTGCCTCATCCAGCTCATGCTGTACCTTGCGGAACTTGGACAGGTTGGTGTTGGCTTGCTCCTCCTATGAGTGGATAATGGAAATGGGTAAGAAGGGTCTCTTAGCGTTCCAGTCTAGGGGGGGCTGGCACCCTATATCCCTCCTCCTGGCTTCAACCCCAGCAGGGTCACTCACCGCCTCCTCAGCCTGGCGTTTGTAGGCCTTCACCTTTAGTTGCAGCTTGTCTACCAGGTCCTGCAGCCGCAGTAGGTTCTTCCTATCTTCCTCAGTCTGGAGGTCAGAGGAGGGCAGGAGGTGAGAGTGCTCAGACCTAGGAGGCAGTGCCCCACCCTGGCTTCTCTTGTCTTCTTCATTCCAAATGCTACATTCTGAGCCAATGTTTGCTCTCTGGTCCTCACAGAATATTTGAATTTGCTTATAATTTCTTACTCAGGAGCATCATTTTTTTGAGACATGGACTCTTTATGCAGCCAAGGCTAGTCTCAAACACATGACTCTCCTGCCTCAGCTTCCTGAGGATTGGGATTATAGGCATGAACCACTAAGCTCACTTGGAATGTGAATATTTTAAATAACTCTATAAAGAGAGAACCCAATAAGCTAGTGGGATGCTTGAAAGAGTGCAGTGACTTGTGTACACTGTCCTAGGGAGCAGGATCCTGAAGGCCCTGGAACACCACGGAGCATAAACCCACTGGCTCTGGGCCCAGCATGTACTGGGAGTGATTCTGGGACTGTGAGCATGATGGCATTTCCTGAGTTGCAGTGGGCTGACACGAACTTAGTCTAGGTTAAGGACAAAGCGTGCTTACAGGGCATAGCATGCTAGACAGAAAGACAAACAAACTCTAATAGAGCACTACGGAAAGCTGGCTTTATGCTGCCCTGGGTACCTGAAATGTTTTGAGACTTATTTGAATGGCTTTGGTGTCTTTGGTAGCAGACCTGGCTATAAATTTTCTGCTGGAAAATGGTATTGCTGCTTGCAGCCGTGCCTGTCTAAAGCATATCTCTGGAGGATGGGCTGAGGGTACATGTCAAGGTGGAACACACATGCTCTGAAGCTCAGTCATGGTCCTCTGGGCCAGGGGACAAGAGTCCATTACTGGGCAGAGTGGAAGTACATCCAGGGGCTGCGCGCCAACTCTGGCCAGGGAAAGGTAATAACATCCCTCTGTTCCCCTTGGTTGTTGTCACTGTGGCTCTAGGCCATTGTGTAAGGGTTGTGATTATCGTACTGCCCTACCTGGTAGGTGAGCTCCTTGATGCGCCTCTCGCTCTTCCTCATGCCCTTCACTGACTCCGCATTGCGCTTCTGCTCAGCTTCCAGCTCATTCTCCAGCTCCCGGACCCGGGCCTCCAGCTTCTGCAGCTGCTTCTTGCCACCCTTGAGGGCGATCTGCTCTGCCTCATCCAGACGGTGCTGCAGGTCCTTGATGGTCTGCTCCATGTTCTTCTTCATGCGCTCCAGGTGGGCGCTGGTGTCCTGTTCCTTCTTCAGCTCCTCAGCCATCATGGCAGCCTGTGCATGGGAGAGGAGGGCATGTGGTCTGCTCAGGTCCTCGTGGGCTCACTGCCCAGGCTAGGGAGATGCTGGTCTGGAGTGGGTAGGCAGGGTAGGGGACTCACATCTGTGATGGCCTTCTTGGCCTTCTCCTCTGCGTTCCTACACTCCTGCACCGCCTCCTCCACCTCTGTCTGGAGCTGGGATAGGTCTGCATCCATCTTCTTCTTCTGGTTGATGAGGCTGGTGTTCTGAGAAGAGAGTGGCAGAGCAGGAAAAACACTGGGCATCTCTGAGGAGGTCCTTCTCCTGTCTGTCATCTACTGAGCTCAGGAATGTACAGGGTACTCCCTCACCTGCGAGTGCAGCAGCTGCACCCGCTCACTGGTCTCGATCAGCTCCTGCTCTGCCAGCTTCCGAGACCGCTCCGTCTGCTCCACCACAGCCCGCAGCTCCTCCAGCTCCGCCTGCAGCAGGTTGTTGCGTCGTTCTACAATGGCGATGTTCTCCTTCAGGTCGTCATTGGCACGGACGGCATCATCCAGCTGGATTTGTGTGTCCTGAGGACCAGAAAAATGAGTGTAAGGCAGAGAGCCAGCTGTGGTGCCTTCGTGAAGCTGTCACATAGAATTGGATGTGGGTGGAAAGTCCATTGTAGTTGCTCAGGGTTGGCCTGCCAGCTATCTCTACAATGATAGCATAGCAAGAGAAAGCCAGTGTTCCTACCGTCTAATTAGCCTTGAGGTGACCTCCTGTTTCTAGAAATTTCTGAGTACCTTCAGCAAACTCTGGAGGCTCTTCACTTGTTTCTGGGCCTCAGCAGCCATGCGGTTGGCATGACTGAGCTGGATCTCCATCTCATTGAGGTCGCCCTCCATCTTCTTCTTCACCCGCAGGGCCTCATTGCGGCTGCGTGTCTCTGCATCCAGGGAGGTCTGCAGGGAGTCCACCACCCGCAGGTGGTTGCGCTTGGCCTGCTCCATCTCCTCATCCTTCTCTGCCAGCTTCCTTTCTATCTCTGCCTTGATCTGATTGAACTCCAACTGGGCTCGGAGGATCTTGCCCTCCTCATGCTCCAGGGAGGCCTGGAAAGGATGTGGGGGAAAAAGTTTTACAGGCATATAGTCAGAGACCAGGGCAGAAGCAAGAGTCTGTCTAAAAACCATGGTACAGAGAGCATTCGGGAATGGTATACATGACTCAGTAAGAGATGCAGAGGAAGAAAATAAGAGAGTATGTACAAGAAAAATGAAAGCAAGCTGAAGAAAAGGGGATGCAGACTCCCAGGGGGGTGGAGGGAGCCAGCTTTGAAGACAAAGGGGAAAATGAAATGTGTTGCCAAGGAAACAGAGGCAATCAAGCAAAGAGTGTTAAAAAAAAAACAAAACAAACCCCACAGGCAGGCAGAGGTGGAAAGGGGAATGAACAGAAACAGGAGCCCCTCTAAGGTACAGTAAATAAAATGTTTGCATGAAGGAACTTGAGTGACCTTGAACTCATCTGACATTGACAAATGTTTGCTGGTGCCTGCTATATCCAACACCATCCTAGATCCTGGCAATGGACCATTCAGGAGGAATTCAGGCAATGGTAAGATGGGAGTAGGGACCAAAGTCTAGATCCCAGTCCCTACCTAGCCCTGCTCCCTCCTGCATGCCCACCTCAGCCTCTTCCAGGGCTGACTGTAGCTCCAGCTTCTCAGCTTCCAGTTGCTTTCGGATCTTCTCCAGCTCATGGATGCTCTTCCCAGTGGAGCCCAGCTGCTCAGTCAGGTCTGAGATCTCCTCTGTGGGGGTACATAGTGACTCAGTCAGGAATTTCTGTAGTCTCAATAGGGTAGGGGTTTGCTTCTTTGCTTGGACTGCTGTTGGAGACTTCAGAGATGGGGACATGGCCCTTCCCTTTCCCTGTGGCCCTTCCCTGCCCCTGAGCTTGCCCACCCTGGAGGTTCTTGTTCTCCCGCTTGAAGGTCTCCAGGTGCTCCAGGGACTCCTCATAGGCATTCTTGAGCTTGAAGAGCTCTGTGCTCAGGGAGCGCGCCTCCTTCTGGGAAGACTCCAGCTCTGACTGTGACTCCTCATACTTCTGCTTCCACTCAGCCAGGATCTGTAGGGGCAGAGCACACTGTGTCCAGAGCTGCCCCAGGCCCCTCTTCTGACTCAGCCCTCCTCCCCTGCCTCCAAAGATCACGCTCTGGCCTTGAGCTGGCACTGACCCCACCACCAGCATGCACAGTGTCTGCAGCCCCACTGTGAGCCTACTTTGTCAAAGTTCCTCTGCTTCTTGTCCAGGGCTGCGGCGGCAGCATTGGAACGTTCCACATCTACCATCAGGTCCTCGATCTCGTTCTGCAGCCTGTGCTTGGTCTTCTCCAGTGATGAGCACTTGGCGTTGACGGCCTCCACTGCCTCCTCTGCATCCTGAAGCCTCTGAGCCAGCTTTTTCCTGCAGCAGGGGAAGTAGGGAAGGTGGCCGGAAAGAGAGGGATGGGGAGAACAGAGGAGGTGGGTTGGACAAGAAGAAAACATGTGATTTTCAAAAGACTATCCTTGACTACCTAGAAGCATTCAGAAGCCTGGGGTCAGGCTTCAGAGGTTGGGCACTTGGCAGGCAAATCTCAGTAGCTGAGCATGAAGACATATAGCACCTGTGAGGACCATGAGCCTGATCCTTCTAGGCTGCATCAGTCACATTCCCTAAAGCACTGTACCCCAGGTGGAGCACTCAGCCCTCAGACAAACCTTTTGTTCGTCTTATATTCGGATGAGAAACATAACGCGAGCAAAAAGCTTCCCTGAGAGGAGCAGGAGGTGGGGGTGCCTAAGAGTCCCCTACTGTGGACTACTGAGCATCAGACTGGGCTGCAAAGGAGCCTAAGCCAGGGCTGGCTACCCAGGACTCACTTGGCTTCCTCCAGCTCCTCTGTCCTCTGTATGGCATCTGTCTCATACTTGGTCCTCCACTGGGCCACCTCTGAGTTGGCCTTGGACAGGACACGCTGTAGCTCAGCCTTGGCCTCTGTCTCCTCCTCATACTGTTCCCGAAGCAGGTCACAGTCATGCCGGGCTGACTGCAGTGCATGGGCCAGGGCATTCTTGGCCTGGGAAGAGGTGGGCATGAAGGAAGTGGGTCAGCTTTTTCCTCTGCTACCCCTTTATCCGAGTCTTAACATGCTCCCTTGGCCACATCTACCTCCAACTCTCCAGTGAACCTGGTGTGGTTTGCTGAGCAAGAACGACCCTAAATAATAAAGCAGTGCTGCACTGTTTACCAAGTTCTTGTGCTCATTGCAAAATGCTTTTTGTAGCAGATCTGATCACCCAGTGTATTTACAGGTGCAAACAGAGCCATCAGGAAGTTTTCCTTAAGATTGCCACACTGTAAGAGGTAGGTTAGTTCTAAGCTTTGGGGTTTTATGGGGAGGATTTGGGGTTTTTTTTATTTTTTTGGTTTTTCGAGACAGGGTTTCTCTGTGTAGCCCTGGCTGTCCTGGAACTCACTCTGTAGACCAGGCTGGCCTCGAACTCAGAAATCCGCCTGCCTCTGCCTCCCAAGTGCTGGGATTAAAGGCGTGCGCCACCACTGCCCGGCTGAGTTGGGGTATTTGTACACGTATAGGGAGGCCTCAAGTCAACCATGGATATCATTTCACAGACACTGTTTACCATATTTTTTGAGACAAAGTCTGTCACTGAGACCTAAGGATCACCAACTTGGCTGGGCTGGCTGCCAGTCAGTCCCAGAGATCTTCCTGTGTAGTGATAATTTTAGGATTTTGGTTTCTTTTAAAAAAACAACAACACAGAAATATTATAAGAATGTGTGTTTGTTTCAATCCCAGGTGTGGGGATATGGGGATACTTCAGATTGTCCACAGCAGCTGACTATGATTTATTTGCCTCGTGATCTGGCAGGGGTGTAACTTTGCCAGCTGCAGATAGTTTCTGCAATTGTGTGACATTTGGAATTCTAGGGACTTTTCAGAGGGTATGTAAATGCTAGGGCCCAGAGAGGTAGGGTTAGATGTTAGGGGTTGTTGGTCGCTTTGGTTGCTGTTGGTCACTGCTGCTCATGGTTTGTTAAGTAGTCATGTGCAAAGAAGAAAGTAGAAGAGGAGGAGGAGAAGGACAGGAGGAAGAGGAGAGAGCAGAAGAGGAGAAAGAAGAAGGGGAGGAGGAAGAAGAAAGAGAAGGAGGAGGAGGAAGAGGAGGAGGGGGGAGGAGGAGGAAGAGGAGGAGGAGGAGGAGAAGAAGAAGAAGAAGAAGAAGAAGAAGAAGAAGAAGAAGAAGAAG
>JADRCH010000170.1:1738480-1762487 GCA_019843965.1 Rhynchomys soricoides | reverse complement strand
AGAAGAAGAAGAAGAAGAAGAAGAAGAAGAAGAAGAAGAAGAAGAAGAAGAAGAAGAAGAAATTAGATGTTTTGATGGTGAAGGTTAAACTTGCTCCAAGCAACTCAGACTCAACGTCCCTAATCAGCAGGAAGTAGTCGAACAGTAATGTCTTCCCCCCTTTCCAACTTCTGACTTTATTCATGGATCTTTCCTTTCCATCTTTTCTTCTCTCTAATCTAGTGTTAGGGGGTTGAAAGGGTGGAAGAAAAGGGGTGGAGAAGAGCAGGAGGAAAAAGAATCCACAAAGTAGTAAAGGCAAGCTACACGTCTGTCTCTGCCATCCTGGAGCTGGTATCACAAGTGCTGGGGATTGAACTCAGGCCCAAACACCGCCATGCTCCTGCAGCAAGCACCTTACTGACTGAGCTATCTTCCCAGCCAGAGAGCCCTGTGAGTTTTAAGAACTCATGGTCTTATCTCTTTACCTTGAACTCAGTACTGTGCTAGGGATAGGCTCCGGCTTTCTTTCTCCAGGCTTCAGATTGCTCTCGTAATCCTAGGACCCCTTTGTTAGTCCCTGCACCCCCTATCTGCACCCAAGAGGCCAAAACCCATCTCCTCAGACTAGTGGCTCTCAGCCTTCCTAATACTGTGACCTTTAATACAGCTCCTCACGTTGTGGTGACCCTCAACCATAAACTTACTTGCATTGCTACTTCATAACTACAATTTACTACTGTTCTAGATCTTAATGTAAATGTCTGATATGCATGATATCTAATACGCAACCCCCAAAGGTCACAACCCAGAGGCTGAGAACACTGCCTTAGATAATTTCCTCTCTGCCTTCTTACTCTCTCATCCCAACCCCTGCACAGCAGTAGGAGGTCAAAGGGCCACTCTCAGCCTGGGGAACAGATTTTAAAAGATACTTGGTGAAGGCTGGGTTATTACTTCTTTTTTACAGTTTGTTGAGAATTGTGGATCAGACAAGCCTCACTCTTAGAGAAGAAAGAGATCCAGATTCTAGGCCAGTTGGTGCATTCAATGCTTGGGCCAGGCCGTGAGTCCAAGTCTTACCTTGACCTCCTCCTCCAGCTGCCTCTTGAGGTCCTCCAGCTGCTGGGTATATGTGAGCTTGCCTCGTGTCAGCTGAGAAATCAGAGCCTCCTTCTCATCCAGCTGCCGGGACAGCTCCCCTGGGGAGGTATCAAGGTACCTTCAGTCCCTCTCCACCCTCAACCCTGCCCTTGACCCTTAGGTTTCCTTCTCTGGAGAGGCTGTGGGCATGTGAGGAGCATGTACACTCAAGGCCAGGATGACTCAGGAGCTTGGTACTCGTGGAGCTCCAGCCCTGGGCTCACCATTCTCTGTCTGCAGCTTGGCCCGCTGGCTGGTGAGGTCATTGACAGAACGCTGTGTCTCCTCAGCTTTGCTCCGGTGCTCATTCATCTGGTCTTCCAAGGTCCGGCACATCTTCTCCAGGTTAGCCTGAGAGAGGAAGAAGTTACAGAGTAGGTGCAGGAAGGAACTAAAATGGAGTAAGGATGGCAATTAAAGAGAAAACCACGGAAGGTAAGGGGATAACCAGATGAGCCATCAAGGAAGAAAGAGGACTGATACCAGAAGCAGATGGAGGGGATTAGAGGAGGGAGCTGCTGAGAGGGCCCACCTTGGCCTTGATGATCTGCTCCATGTTGGAGGTGACGTCATCCAGCTCCAGCTTGAACTCACTCTTCTCCTTCTCCAGCTTCTGCTTCACCCGTTGTAGGTTGTCTATCTGCTCGCCCAGCTCGGCCACACTGTCGGCATGCTTCTTGCGCAGGGCTGCGGCAGTGGCCTCATGCTGCAGCGTGGCCTCCTCCAGGTCCCGTCGCATCTTCTGGAACTCAGCTTCGCGCTTCTTGTTCATCTCTATCTGCACGGATGTGGCCCCGCCGGCCTCCTCCAGCCTCTCACTGATCTCCTCCAGCTCCCGGGACAGGTCAGAGCGCAGCTTCTCCACCTTGGCCCGGGCTGTGCGCTCGGCCTCCAGCTCCTCCTCCAGCTCCTCGATGCGAGCCTAGTCGGAGACACAGGTTCAGACCTGCTTCCTGGACCCCTCCATTGAGGCCCTGCCCCGGGACTCTAAAAGACCCCTGGCCTATGAGAACAGCAAGTAAGTTACTGGAGAGGTGGACATTGGAGTTGGGGGAAGAGCATTGCACATTCTCTTTATTAGAAAGAAAAAGATCTCTTAGAGAAGGCCAAAAAACCCAATCTGTGTCTCATTGGTTTTTGCAAGCAGTTTAGTGGGAAAAATGTAGCAAAAGTGTAACTGAGAAAACCACACATGTTTGATAAAATAGCTGAAGACTTAATTCAATGCCTGTTTCAGAGGAAAGAACCATAAAGGCTGAAGGGACCTCAAAAGTCACCAGGTGACAGGGCAGGCATGGAGACTCAGAGATCTGCAGTGGAGTTCTGTGATCTCCTGATTAGACAGACTGAGACAAGAAACCAGGAGTTCTGCCGTCTAGACCTTTCCCCCCTCCCAGGCTCTCTTCCTGTGCCTTCCTCAGATCATGCAAGCCCCAACTGGAAGCCTTGTTCATTTTATCTCCTTTCACAGGCACACAGTTCTGTGATGCAGGAGTAGCATACCCTGGAGGGGGATCCAGGGAAGCTGAGAGCCAGCCAGGGGTGCCACATTCAGCTGGAGCCCCTGGCCTTACCTGAAGCTCTTTGAGCTTTTTCTGCAGCTGGCTGCCCAGGGCCTGCTCATCCTCAATCCTGGCATTGAGTGCATTTAACTCAAAGTCCTTCCTGTAGGGAAGAAAGGGGGTGGGGCAGCAGGTCAGGTAGGCACCTGAGTATTCTCTAGAAATTGGAGACTATAAAACCAATAAAGTGCAGGCAAAAATATGTCCAATAGTGATTTAAGATTGGCCAAAGGGTAACACCTGCTGTTGGGTTCAAGTCCAGTAAAAATGTAATGAAAATCCCTGTAGCAGGGTAGTGGGGTAGGGCTCTGTGGGGTTTTCCCCTCTTTTTAAAAATTATTATTTATGTATTTACTTATTTATTTTAAATATGAGAGTACAGTGTCAATGTCCTCACATACACCAGAAGAGGGCATCGGATCCCATTACAGATGGTTGTAACCCACCACGTGGTTGCTGGGAATTGAACTCAGGACCTCTTGAAGAGGAGTCAGTGCTCTTAATCACTGAGCTGTCTCTCCAGCCTAGGCTTTCCCCTCTTATCCCAAGTTTTTGTCTCTGTGAAGTAATGAGATTATTGCAAAGGCCTTTTTTTTCCTTCTTTCTTTCTCTTTGGTGCTAGTGGTCTTTAACTTGACATTGTTAGTTTAGGAACTCAGTTGCCTTTTTTTTTTTTTTTTTTTGGTATATATTCACTGTACGTAGTGCTGGGATCATAAAGACAGTTTCTCACACTAGATCATGTGCCCTGATCACGCTTACTTCCCTCTCCACTCCTTTCCGAGCCTTAGCTGTCTCTTTGGTAAAGTAGGATGGTGAACCCCATCTCTGTAAGGATTCTGAGGAGGCTGCTGAGCAGAGCAGTCCAGAATACTGCTCTTCCAGAACAAGCAAGATCAGTTCTCAGCACTCACACCATGCAGCTCACAACTGCATCAAAGACCAGCTCCGGGGGGTCTGGGGCCCTCTTCTGACTTCTTCTGACTTCTGTGAGCAACACACTCACATGCATGCACACAGAGCACACATACACAATTAAAAATTACATATATATATATATGTGTGTGTGTGTGTGTGTGTGTTGAAAAACCATTAGGACTGTAGGCCATTCATTCATTCATTCATTCATTCAACAAACTCTGTGCCTAGAGAAATGTAAAGACTCCTATGCAAATACAAGTTGAAGTACTATAAGATCCTCAATATCAAAGTACGTTTTTGCAGCTCACTATTCACCAACTCTGTGTGTGCACCTCTGGGCAAGACTTGCATAAAGAATGGGACTAGAATCTACCTAGAAAAAAGAAATGACCTAACCCCTTCATTTTTTTTTGAACAGCCGAGCAATTCCTTTGGAATTATGTGTAGCCTTCCTCCCTATCCAATCAAGTGCTCACAAAGGAAGCAAGCTTTGATGTTCACCTCTCCCAAGGGCCTAGCAGGGACAAAGGGCTTGAGAGATCCAAGGGAGACTCCTTGCTAGGAAGGACCATGGGACCTGATGTGTGGATTAGGGAGCCTTTGCCCCCAGTTTGAGCATCTGTTGCCTCTTAAGATGTCCCTTGCTTGGGTCAGCCTGTACTGTGTGAGCTAAGCTGGGCTGGATAAAGGGCCCTGGCAGTATGGAACACGGTACTTTTTGAGTCGCTCATCCAACTGTTGCTTGTCATTCTCCAGGTCCATGATGCTCTCCTGGGTCAGCTTCAGGTCACCCTCCAGCTTCCTCTTTGCTCGCTCCAGGTCCATGCGCACCTTCTTCTCCTGCTCTAGGGATCCCTCCAGCTGGCAGAGAGAAGGGCCAGCTATGAACCACAAGGTAGGACATCCTGACTTAAGTTTTGTTAATCTATATTTTAGAAATCCTTAGAGAATCCAGGACTTTGGCCACTTCCCTAGAAAAGACCAATGTTTCCAGGGAACCATGAGAATGTCTAGACTGAAAGGTTTGCACAGTAGATTAGTTTGTGAGTGAATGAATGTGGGATAAGATTCCAATGCCATAATCATTCATTCAGCATCCTGTAAGTACCTACGGGTTCCAGGCTCTGTGCAGGGTACTGGAGACACAAAACTGAGTAAACTCAAGTGCCCATTGAGGGGAGCTCTTAGTCCTGCGACTGAGACAGATATTGAGTTATGAGGAGAGCAGAATCATCAAGGAGTCAATGGACAGAGACACATCTGAGGGAGCAATGATCATTTGAGAGCAGACTCTGCAAAGAGCCTCCTCAAAGAGTCTAACAATTACCAAAGAGATATACAGTGTTCCTATGAGATAATCCTCTAAACCCTGTGGTCAGAGAGCTACGTGGCTTTAAATTTTTAACTTTAATAAAAAGCCAGCTCAGGCTGAGCATTGTGGCACATGCCTTAAAGCACCCAGGAGGCAGAGGCAGGAGGGTCTCTGTGAGTTTGAGGCCAGCATCGTCTACAGAAAGAGTTCCAGGACAACTAGGGCTACACAGAGAAACTCTGTCTTGAAAACACAAAAACAAAACAAAACAAAAAAGCTACCCCTGTTCTTGATCAGTGAGATTAGATACATTTTTTTTGAAGTTGATAACCCTCATGCTTTCTACCCCTAGTTTTATTCTGGGAAGATGTCAATAGGCTAAAGGCTTTCCATTTCCCCCCCCCTCACCCCCCAAATACAGCCATTCACACACACCTCTCAACACAGAAAGACACCATACATCTAAGCCCATTATGCCCAGTCTGCTTACGTCATCCACTTGCTGCTCCAGCTTGACCTTGGCCTTGGTTAGAGTATTGACCTTGTCTTCCTCAGCCTGCAGGTCATCCAGGGCCTGCTGGTGGGCCTCTTGCAGAGCTTTCTTCTCCTTGGTCAGCTTGACAATGATCTCATCCAAACCAGCCATCTCCTCTGTCAGGTTTTTGACCTGCCAAACACAAATCCCACATCCCCTTTAAGTCAAAGGACACCATCCTCATCCTGGGGATACCTAGAGGAACCTGCATGCTCTGGTTTGGAACCCGAGAGAGCCGGCCTCACCTTGTTCTCTGTTGCATGCTTTTCCTTCTCCACCTTGGCCAGCGTCAGCTCCAGGTCATCGATGTCCCTCTTGAGTTCTGAGCACTCATCTTCCAGCTTGCGCTTCTTGGCAGTGAGCTCAGCGTTCATCTCCTCCTCGTCCTCCAGCCTCTCGGTCATCTCCTTCACCTTGGCCTCCAGCTGGATCTTGTTCTTGATCAGCTGGTCACAGCGCTCCTCTGCATCCGCCAAGTTGTCTTGTTCCTGGGGCAAGGAACAGAAAGGGGAGGCTGGTCAGAGAGGATGGGCCCTTGTCCTCACAGGTGGAGGGGAGAGGTACAGTAGCCAGATAGGAGAGGGACCCTGGCTTGTTCTCAGCTGAGAAGAGCCTCAGGAGGCCAAGGAGGCAGGTTTAGGATGGTCTGGCTTGGGAACAATAGGGAGAGGAGCAGAGGAGGGAACTCAAAGTCTTTACATGGCCTTTCTCTCTAGTCTCCTCGATTTAAGGAATTGCACATGTTGTTATTCCCTATGAATTTTAACCTATGAGACAGGCAGGTGGCTCCTGTCTAAAATGAAGAAATTTAGGCTCAAAGATGATTTATAGTTTCCCCTAGGATCTCTCTTTCTCTCTGTCCCTGTCTCTGTGTCTCTCTGTCTCCGTCTCTCTCTGTCTCTGTCTCTCTGTCTCTCTGTCTCTGTCTCTGTATCTCTCTGTGTATGTGTGTGTGTGTGTGTGTGTGTGTACATGTATATGTTTGAGATAGGATCTCTTACAGCCCAGGCTGGCCTTGCACTCACTCTATAGTCAATGCTAACCTTGAACTCCTGATTCTCCTGCCTCCACCTCTCAAGTGCTGGGATATCAGGGGTGTGTTACGATATATGCCTAAGCCTGTGTATTTAAAAAGGGATTCTTTTTTATCTTTTCTTCTTCAGAGGAGATCTTTGAAAGTGTGCTACCAGAATCCTCAGCCTGTGAGCAACAAGATTGTACACTCCTAGCGAGAGAGAGAGAGAGAGAGAGAGAGAGAGAGAGAGAGAGAGGTGGGATTGTGGGGAGCATGACCAAATCACAAGGGAGGAGCTAACAATGGCCTTGTGGCCTCACCGCCTGCACTTGGAGCTGCAGGTTATTCTTCTCCTGCAGCAGGGACACCATCTTCTCCTCCAGCTCCTTGCGGCGAGCCTCAGACTTCTCTAGTGCATCTTTGACTCTCCCAAACTCCTCCTTCATGTTGGCCATCTCCTTCTCTGTCTCTGCGCTCTTCAGCAGAGGCTTGATCTTGAAATAGAGCTTCATCCATGGCCAATTTTTGACCCCCATGAAGGCCCGAATGTTCCACTGGATAATCAGCAGGGAGTCTCTGCAGACACAATGACAAAAATGGTGTGGGAAGGGAGCTTCCCTGTCTCTTCCCATCTGAGGCCCTTATTCCCAGATAACTACCCGCCCTCCTTCATTTATCTTGCCCTCCCTGGGGTCTTCAAAAGCTAAGGACCAGCTTGTGTTCATAAGATCCCTCCTAATGATTTCTTCCTGCTGGGCTCACTGAAGTCTTTCCCTTGACTCTGGTCACTGAATTAGCCTGAACCTCAGGAGGGCTAGGGATCTCCTTTAAAGACCCCTCACCTGCGCTCTAGAAGCTTCTTGAACTCCATCCTGGAAAGCACACCTCGGGACTGGGCCTGGATTCTGGTGATGATGCGGCTCAGCCTCTCATCCCGCATCTCCTCTAGCAGCCCCAGCAGCCCCGCCTTGAAGAACACCTGCAGAGAAGGCTTTGTGTGTCAGGCATGACTAGGATGGGGTGTGAGGGGGGAGTAGTGGGCATTTGGGGACACCTGAGGGAGGAATTGGAGGGAGGATGCCCTTGGCAGCTGGAGATGGAATGGGAACGTGGTTCTGGGAGTGGAGAGCTAGCTTGTGATTCAGAAATAGCCTTGAAGAGGGTGGGAGGGAAAGATGAAGAACCAAAGGAAAAGAGATGTCTGTAACTAATTTGTCTCTTTCTTTTCCTCACCTTGGTGTGACCAAACTTATACTGGTTGTGGTCAATGTCCAAGGAGCCCAGCAGCTTCTCGGCCCCTTTCCTGCTATCAATGAATTGCCCCTCAGGGATGGCTGCTGGGTTCAGGATTCGATACCTTGGAAGGGAAGTTCTCAGAGTCATTTGCATTCTTCTAGGGTCTGCACTGCCTATAGAATTCCAGGGCCACCACAGACCCCCCACCCAACTCCCACAAAGGCAGTCCACGCCTGGCTCCCTGAGCCCTGGGGCACCTCCTTACCTCTGCCGGAAGTCCCCATAAAGAATGCGGTTGGGGAAGCCCTTCCTGCAGATTCGGATACCCTCCAGCACACCATTGCATCGCAGCTGGTGCATGACCAGGGGGTTGTCCATCACCCCTGGGACAGCAGGGAGAGAAATGATTAGGGAGAGTGTTGGACTAACACCAATCCTCTGGGTTCTCATCCAGGCCTTGGTACATATTATCCGCTTACTTTAGCAAGTCAGTCAGCCAATACCAATTCTCCTTTGTTTCATTTCCCACTTAGCCACACTTCTAATAGCAATCAAAATATTCTCTCATCTATTATTTTATATAGTTTATATTATTTTATATAATTTATATAAATTTTATATAATTTATATTTTATATAATTTATATAATTTATTATTGTGGGTGGTTTCAGGACAGATACATCTCTTATCCTATGTGAATGGGTTAAGAGATTGAACGTTGTGCAGGTCACTGAGCTAACTGAAATCTGAGCCAGCCTCTGAACCTGGGTCTCCTGATATTCTGTTTCCAATGTTTAAAAACAGATAGACATTCCTTAGATACCTCATCAAAGCCTGGAAGTCACTCATAAGGTGCCTTAGGTATTACTCTGAGGTGCATTCCCAGCACAGGGTAATGCTGGAGATTATTCAAGATCCTGCCTCTGAGACAGTGCGTGTTCAGAGTGGGCTAGCACAAGTACGTGGCCTCACCTGGAGACTTTGTCTCGTTGGGGATGATGCAGCGTACAAAGTGAGGATGCGTGGAGCGCAAGTTTGTCATAAGTTTGTTCAGATTTTCCTGTGGCAAAAAAAGAGGATGAAATAAAGAGCAAGGAAGAAGGAGATGTAGGAAGTGAGGAGGAGGAAAAGAAAGGAGAGAATACGGGAAGCGAGGAGACAGAAGGAGCTGGAGAAGACACAGGTGATGGGAGAGGTTGATGGAGATGAGAAGTGAAGAGGGGTGAGATGGATGTAAGGTTAGAGGCCGGGAGATGAAGAAAGACAGGCACATGGAAAGGGCCAAGGTTGGACCCAGAAGAACTGGTGTTGGGAGGAGCTGGGGATCTAGGACCCAAGCGGGGTCCCAACGGGGAGCCATGGTAGGCTGGGGCCGGGCACGTGCTCACCCTGTGCAGAGCGGACACGGTCTGAAAGGATGAGCCTTTCTTTGCCTTGCCTTTGCCCTTGTCCACAGCTGTGGGAAAGGAGGCCAAGGAAAGGGGATTAGTGGGTGTGTAAAGAGGCAAGAATAGCAGGCACAGACCTATAGCCTCTCCTAAAGACATTTTGTCTTTCCTGGCCACCAAGGGTTTTCAATACGGCTGCTTTAGTGTCTCCACCCAGGTCTATCTCACTGAATCTATTCCGTATACCTTGGGGCATACTGTGAAAAGGAAATGGTGAAATTTTGCAATCTCTGTGCCTCAGAACTGTGGCATAAACCTTAGAGCACTAATGCCCTGGGGTGTTTATAAACCTTAGAGCGCTAATGCCCCGGGTACTTACGTGCATCAGCTCCAGCATAGTTGGCAAAGAGATTGCTGAGCAGCTTGAGGGAGGACTTTTGGTACAAACCCACCACTGTCTCATTGAGTGGGTCCTTGTTCTTCTGTAGCCAGCCCAGGATGTTGTAGTCCACGGTGCCCGCATAGTGGATCAGAGAGAAGTGGGCTTCTTGCTTCCCCTTGACATTGCGAGGTTTCTGGAAGTTGTTGGATTTGCCCAGGTGGTTGTCATACAGCTTGGCCTTGAAGGTCATGTCTGTGGCCTTGGGGAACATGCACTCCTCCTCCAGGATGGACATGATGCCCATGGGCTGAAAGTGTAGAGAGAGAATCATTGAGCAAGCTTCACTTGGTGGAGATAGTCTTTTGTATATCAGTATTTGCTCAGACATGCCCGTAGGGTAATGAAGAGACCAGGCTCCGCTCAAGGATAGCAGCTGTCTACCATTTGACACCTGTCAAGCTTTCCCCAAGTGGGGATTTTTGTTGATGTCAGAGGGACTTTTTTTTTCCAAATCTGAGTTTGTGGCTGTTTCTGTGATCCCTGTGATGCTGAGTTTAAAAATAAGTACGCTAGCCAGGTGTTGATGGTGCACGCCTTTAATCCCAGCACTCAGGAGGCAGAGGCAGGCAGATCTCTAAGTTCAAGGCCATCCTGGACTAGACAGCCTATTCCAGAACAGCCAGGGCTACACAGAGAAACCTTGTCTTGAAAACCCAAAAACAATATCAACAAGAACAAAAAACAAAACAAAAAAACACTCTTATAAACCTCCATACCACTGTCCCATTTCCAGATCCTTGGATGTGTATACCCCAGAGCCAGTGGCAGAAAAGACCAGCTTTTAGATGTCCACCCTTCATGTGTCCAGTCTCAAGCCCCTGGGAACAGAGCTATCAGCACTCTGTCATGGATATCCTGAACAACACAGAACCCTGGAAAATAGAGTCCCACTTCTGATACTTAGACTGAACTCCTCAGAAGGGAGATGAGCCATCACTTTATCTGGAATTCTGAAATGTTCATTTAAGGTGCAGGGGAAGGCTCAGGTGGGGGAGACAGGGCTCACCTTCTCAATGAGGTCGATGCAGGCCTGCAGGTCCATGCCGAAGTCGATGAAGGTCCACTCGATGCCTTCCTTCTTGTATTCCTCCTGCTCCAGCACGAACATGTGATGGTTGAAGAACTGCTGCAGCTTCTCATTGGTGAAGTTGATGCACAGCTGCTCGAAGCTGTTGAACTGTAGGGGTGCAGCAGCCAGTCAGGCAGGGCTGACTGTGTCACACATCTGCCTGACCCCGGCACAGGCATGGCTGGTCCCCTCCCAGGTCATGGCAGGAAAAGGAGAGCTTCTCCTCAGGGCAGGGACAGTGATTGGCTCTAACCAGTCCCCTCTGCTATCCCGTGCCTGGCCCACAGCTGGCCTTCCACAAGTGACTGAAGGTCTTAGTGGGTGGGTGAGGAACAAGTAGTGTCCCAGGCCAGGGCTCCCAGACTCACATCGAAGATCTCAAAGCCGGCGATGTCCAGGACACCTATGAAGTACTGGCGTGGCTGCTTGGTCTCCAGGGTTGCGTTGATGCGTGTCACCATCCAGTTGAACATCTTCTCATACACTGACTTGGCCAGTGCCCCGATGGCGTATGCCACCTGCAGGGTAGGGAAGAAATCCAGATGAGATGGGCTCTTGGGAAGGATGAATTTGAAAGCTCATATTCTACCATGCCGTGATCTCATCCAAAGACAACCCACCTGCTGGACATTCTGCCCCTTGGTGACATACTCGTTGCCCACTTTGACTCTAGGGTGGCACAGCCCCTTAAGCAAGTCAGCTGAGTTTAGCCCCATGAGGTAGGCTGATTTGTCAGCCTCTGGAAGGAAAGGGCAGGTAGCGAAGTTAGTACAGGGATACACAGTCTGCAGATGTGACCCTCAGTGACTCCGTGGCTTTCTTGCTTCTCACCTTCAGTGCCGTCTGGCTCCGCCTGCTCCTCCCTCTGCTTCTGTTTGAACTTCATGTTTCCAAAGTGCATGATGGCGCCTGTCAGCTTGTAAATGGAGTTCTTCTCTTCTGAAGTGAAGCCCAGCACATCAAAGGCGCTCTGTAAGCAGCCCCCATATCAGTGAATCCCAGAAAAGGAAGTGTGACCAGTTAATGAGACCCACATATGCTGGAGAGAGAACTTAAACTTGTCTCCCTACTCCCTGAAAAGCATGAGACTCTGAAACAAAGACAGATACTAGAAGATCAGGGTCCTTATCACCATCACTGTCAGTGATCTTAGCTGTTCCCTGTAGCTGCTTTGGGCTACACTCCAATGTTCCCAGCCCTTTCCCTGCCTAGGTTTTCATACCCGTGTGTATCTCTCCTCCACCCAACAGCTCACTTCAGCTCTCAGGATCTGTAGGGCTCTCCTTCCTGTTTCCTGAGTGGTGTTGTTTTATTTTTTACTGTTCCTGTCTCTGTCCATGGTTCTCCGCACACTGTGGTTTGACAACACCAAAAACTGGCTACTCTTCTGTTTCATAGCACATGGTGCATTGTAGCTCTCCAGGAGGGTTGCACTGCTTTAAAAGTCAGATAGCCAGTATCTTGGCTTTGTTCCTAAGCTGGCACCATGTGCCACCACTAAGTGTCCGCCTCGTGGCTGAGTGCTCACATACTTACATCGGTGGCCATGAGCTCTTCAGAGTCATCAATTGAGGCCACAGTCGTCTCTCCTTGGGAGATGAATGCATAATCGTAGGGGTTATTGGTGATCAGCAGCATGTCTACAAATGGAAGGAATGTGGTTTGGATGGTACAACCCCTGGCTATCCTGGGGACTGCTGCCTATAGCAAACGGGACAAGGGAGAGGCTCGGATAGGGCTCGACTTGACCCCAAGGTTGAATCTAGCAGTATCATAGGGCCCAAGGCATACTGCCAGAACCCAGCCTTAAGCAGAGAGGACCAGGTTGCCATGGAAATAGCTGGTCTCAGTCTGACTCACCTAGAAGCTCAGGCTTTTTATTAGACAGGATTTGGTAGAAAATGTGATAATCTCTTTCTGCTTTCAGCTGGAAAATAACCCTGGATTTTTCCAGAAGGTCTGTGAACAGGCAGATAGAAGGAGAGGAATGAGAGGTTAGAATGTAGGTACAAAGAAGCAAAAGGAAAAGGATGGGGACCATGACAAGCAAAGGACAGAGGGAGAGACCAGTGTATGGATGCAGAGGTCACACATGAAGGTGGAAGCAGAGACCCAGAAGGAAAGAAAGCATCTTAGAGAGAAACCCCAAAGAAACAGGCACTGATAGCAGACAGAGGAAAAGCCAGAGAAAACCCCAGGCAGATAGAGACAGAAAGAAGAAATGCATACTGTGGGAAGAGACTGAGATCAGGCTGTAGAAGCAGGATGGGCTCAGCCTAAATAAGCCCCGGCAAATTCATGGAACTTACAGGTCTCTATGTCTGCAGATGCCAACTTTCCAGTTGCTCCAAAATGGATTCGAATGAATTTCCCCTGAAGAGATGGATGGAAGAGAGTAGCAATGAGCCTGGGAAAGGGTCACATTGAGGCCGTCTTTCAGCCAGCCCAAGTCCCAAGTTCAAGGTGGAGTATCACTCACAAATCGAGAGGAGTTATCATTCCGAACTGTCTTGGCGTTGCCAAAGGCCTCCAGAGCAGGGTTGGCTTGGATGATTTGATCTTCCAGGGTGCCCTGAAAGAGGTCAAGAAGGTTGAGAGGTCAAGGCTGCCTACTCTTTTTCTGTAATGCAGGCCCGTAGGTGATAGCAGGCCTACCTTGCCTGGGGTCTGGTCCTTCTTGCTGCGGTCCCCAATGGCAGCAATAACAGCAAAATATTGGATGACCCTCTTAGTGTTGACAGTCTTCCCAGCTCCGGATTCTCCGCTATTGTGACAAGCAAAGGATTCATAGGCAGTAAAAACACTGGCTAAGACCAACAAGGGAGGGGAGAGCACCCATTCTAGTGGAGAGGAGGTGCTCTGACCAGGAAGTTGTTAGGGACTGACACATAGGGTCAGGTTAGCCAGCAGGAAGATGGTACCACAGAGGACAAGGCGTCAATCAGAGGGGAGGGCTGTTTGGGAAGAGTAGGTGTGGAGGAAAGAAAAGGTTTTGAAGGGAAAGATAAGGAAAATGAAGAGGGGAGATACATGGGCTTTTCCAAATGAGCTTATGCAGAGTTAGAGGAAAATGGGCGAGGAAGCAAGAGGAGAAAACAAGAGAAAGATGGAAAAGGAGAGAGGCACAAAGAAAAGAGTTAGAGCAAAGATCAGAGAAGAAAGAGATGGGCATGTGGGTGGAGAGAAAGAGGACCATAGGTTCATGCAAAGAAGTCTGGGTCCCTCCCTCCAGGGGCTTCTGGGATCGGGGATTCTAAAGCTATGCTCACGTGATGAGGATGGACTGGTTCTCCCGATCTGGAAGAGAGAGGAGGAGAGGCAATGGGTTGGGGGATGAGAGTCTAGGTAAGAATTCAGGTTGCGGGGACCCAGGTCAGGGCACCAGGCTTACCTGTCAGCATGTACTGATAGGCATTGTCAGAGATGGAGAAGATGTGAGGTGGGGCCTCGCTCCTCTTCTTGCCCCGGTAGGCAGCCACCACTTCCGCATTGTACACTGGCAGCCACTTGTAGGGGTTGACGGTGACACAGAAGAGGCCTGAGTAGGTCTGGGGGTAAGGAAGAGGAAGTGAGGGGTGTTTGTCAGAATTAGAGAAAGACCCCAGGAGATGAAGGAAGCAAAGGGTGAAGCTCGGAATCGTTCCGGTGTTATAACTGAGCCAAAGGAGCAGGGGCTGGTGTAGAGTGCCGTGCTTCCTGGACACAGAGCAGGCAGGTAGGTGGCTTGGCTGCAGGAGACTGCTTTTGCCCAGGAAGCTCTAGGTTCTAGGGGACAGCCTGGTGCTGTACTCACGTAGATCATCCAGGAAGCGTAGCGCTCCTTGAGATTGTACAGCACAGCCGGCTCGTGCAGGAAGGTCAGCATGGCCATGTCCTCGATCTTGTCGAACTTGGGAGGGTTCTGCTGCATCACCTGGTCCTCCTTCACGGTCACTGTCTGTAACAGCCCACAAAGGTTCTCATGTCAACCCGTGTCTACCCTGCTCTATCAGCATGAGGGCAGTGTGGTGAGGTATGGAGTAGGGGAGACGGTGTAGAGCTGAGAAGGGACTGGGAATTAGATGTTGGGAGTAAGGAGACTTTTGGGAGACTTTGAACCCCTATCCTACCCAAAGGACAGGAAGCTTGGGGGGAGGTCCTCAGGTGTTGCATGCATGTCCCCTCTCTGGGGCTCTCTTGAATGGTCTCCCACAACAGTAGCGACACCTACCTTGCCATTCTCTGTCTCAGCAGTGACTTTGCCACCCTCTCGAGACACAATCTTGGCCTTGACAAACTCTTCTTTGTCATCAGGCACAAACACATCTTTCTTGAGATCAAAGGGCCTGGTTTGTGCCTCCAGCCTCTCCTTCTCAGACTTTCGCAGGAAGGGGGCTGCGGCCCCAAATGCAGCCATCTCTGCATCTGCCATGGCTGAGCCTGGGGTGAGGAGCAGCTGTTACCTATGCGCCTCCCCCCACCTTGGCCTCTCCTCTCAGTGACAGCTCTCAAATCTGGTACCATGCTCAGTACTCAGGAGCTTACCCTTCTTCAAGCTTTGCCCCTAAACCAGAGAGCAGCCTGGAAACTGTGTCAGGCAAAGGGGACAGCTTTACTTTTGTTCAATTGGGACAATCTTCGGGTGTGTCCTGACCTTCTTGAGGGACAGAACTCTGCATCAATCTCTGACTGTCAACAGCCCCTGCCCCTCACTGGCTATGAGTAGTGGAGCTTCTGAGAACCAGGTCATTGTCTCTAAGCATGCAGAAAGGAACATTCCAGGTTTTGAGCTTTGGGCAACTATGTTCAGTTTTCCCAGATCTCCCAGCATTTAGACGCCAGCTTTTCTCACCTTGGATTCTCAAACGTGTCTAGTGATAAAGAGGTAGGCCCAGGCCTGCAGGAGAACTGGGGAAAGGAAGAGACTGTGTCAGGGCAGGCTGTGGCCCAGCCTAGCTACGGGCACAGCCCTCCTCTCTGCCTCTGTTCTTCAGCACATGGAAGAGTGATTAGCACTACTGGTCAGCCTTCCTGGTCACTGTCATCCTTCCCTTTCGAGCTCTAGTTCCTTTCTCCCAAAGACTAACAATGTTTGTGTCTCTGAACCCCAGGCTTCCTCCCTTAGGGTCTGTTCTACCCTTACCTGTGCCGTCTGCTGAGGCTTCCTTTCTTTGAGCCACCTACAAAACAAACATGGTCACATTTGTCTAGACAATGCACTTTTACTGTTTTACTCAGTGGTTACCCCTTGGACACGTGAGGAGTTCAAGGCTAAAGGACTTATTTTTCTCAGAGCACAAGACAAGTAGCAGAGTCAAGACTTCAGACTCAAGTGTCATGATTCCAAGGCAAGTCAAGATTCAAGTGCACTTCAGATTCAAGTGCAAGGGTCTCTTGCACACCCCAGCATCCCCTGCACACGCTCTGATGAATATACATGCCTGCTGCTTGTGCACACACTTGACTTGAACATAAACTAACTTCCATCTTCAGCACACATGCTTCTCACAGTGTTCATGTGCAACAGCCCAGCACATAGGTAGGCTCCTGTGGCTGTGTATTCTTCAGCATAGGAAGACCAGAGCCCCACACACCTGCATGTCTGTAAGCTGCTGCTTCAGAGACTACATGCAGAGTCATAATAGTAATAATTCCTCCATGTACAGTCAGACACTTCCACAAATATGACCAGGTTCTAGTATTCACAGAACTGGCTTCCTCAAGAATTATTCTCAGCCAGGCAGTGATGGCACACGCCTTTAATCCCAGCACTTGGGATGCAGAGGCAGGCAGATTTCTGAGTTTGAGGCCAGCCTGGTCTACAGAGTGAGTTCCAGGACAGCCAGGGCTACACAGAGAAACCCTGCCTCGAAAAACCAAAAAAAAAAAAAAAGGATTATTTTCCACCATTCTGTCCCAAAATGCTTGTAACCAGGCATGATGTATCTTATGTGATAAAATATAAACTGATCCTTACATTTAAGACATGTGTGCTTGTACTTGAGCACGCACACACACATACATACTGCTATTGCATTCTGGGCCATATACACATATAAATATCTGCCCCCATTGGAACACTTGGGCTCCCACAGTCCTCCGGCACAAGCATGAGTATTTAGATCTGCACAGGAGTGTTCAATAATAACCTGGTACTACATGCCAGAAGCCTGCTGTTCTAGAGGAATCACTTCCTGAACCTGGAGCCCCTTATCCCAGAGGAAGGCCTCCAGTTCCCACTCCTACCTGAGGGCAGCAAGTAAAGAAACAGCAGGAGGATGCTCAGAACCAGACCTGGTCTCAGGGGCTGTATATATGGGGCAGCAGGGTGCCCCATCCCCCACCTGCACCCAGTCCCTAGCCAGATTTAGAAAGGGCTGTTGTCACTAAAAGCATTTCCCCCGACTCTCCCCCCCCTTCCCTTGTCCAAACAGTACTTCCCTCCCTCCCCCTTCCCCCAGCTAGGAAACAATTGGAAGTGGTCGTCATTGTTGTGGTATGGCATGTTCAGGGTCTGAGTTCCAGGGGGTGGAGTGGCTCAAAGTGAAGCAAAAATATCTCTTACATTCCACAGCTCACTAGAGAGTAAGCTGACCAAGACCACCATGACCTCAAGCAGGCAGGGCCCTGGCTGGCCTGCAAGAGGGCCCTGCTGACCCTGGCATTGCTGCCCCTTAGAAGCCTTGCCCCCAGGACTAGCCTGGTCCTATTTCCAGAATCCTCCCCGCTCTCCTGGCTTGAGTCCTGCATCTGACTGAGATGGGAAGGGGTTGGGTCACAGCATCAGAAAGGGGCAGGGCAGAGTTGGGGGCATGACCCTGGTATGGTGGTTGGATTGGAACAGATAGAAGGTAGGTTCCTGTTAGACACAGGAACTCGGCTCAGGCGCTGCTTTCCTTAGGCCAGCAGGCAACGTGTCTCTGGGATCATTTAGCTTCAAAGCCAGGCAGATCTTTAGTGAGCCATCTAAGTGCTTTGCTTTATGGAGGTGGGGGTGCTTCCTCTAAGATTACACAGCTTCAGGGGAGCAAAAGTCAAAGTGGGGAACCTCAGCAGATAGGAAATTGATCCCAGTCAGGGGAGGAGGGTTAGGGCTTCCAAGGAAGCCCTGCTAAAGTTGTGGAGGAGGATCAGTGCCTAATGGTCCTGCTTTACAGCCCTTCATGTTTTCCCAGTGTTGTCCTGCAGATTTGAGAGGCACAAGGCCTGAGCCTCCCAGGGCTATAGATAATACAGCCAAGGTTGCCTGGTCCACCTGGTCTCTGTCTAGATGTGGATGCAACCTTTGTTCTTACTAGTTACAGAGAGAGGGATAGGACAGGAAAGATCTTCCCTTTCCCTGCAGGTCCTGGGAACAGCGCTGGCACCCAGCCTTGTTCTTGCTCTTCCAGCATGAGCTATGGAAGCTTCCCTGCTTGGTGTCTAGGCAACAGATTCATGGTTTAGTTTGAAATCCCCTTTCTTCCCAAACACAGCTCTGAGCGCATGCAGATTAATCCAGTTGATTAGATGTCAGTTTGAAGGAGAGAGGCAGACCTGGGGGGTGGGGTGCAAGCAAAACAGGTACATTTTGAAGGTGAGATGGGCACAGCAGGGAAGGGAAATTCCAGGAAGGGCTTCTGTGAGGTTTTTTGATAACCAAAGTGCACGGGGTGAGGATGCTGAGCATCTGTGTGCATTGTGCAAGGGGGGGGGGGAGGCAGACTGTAGGGGTTGCATCCCACTGCGGCTGCAGCTCTGTAGACCTCAAGCATGTAGATGCAATTGCTGAAGGGCTGGTCTTGCTGCTAACATGCCCAGCAGAACAAATTCTGGGGGTCTCTTCCAGACCCTGCCAGGTCTTAACAGAGCAGCCTCACTAGGAGGAACCTCCAGGATGGAGGGAAGGCAAGAGCTCTTTCATAGTCTTCTAGCTTTCTCAACATAGGAAGGGGCCTTCCTGCCATGCACAGGGATAGCGCTCAGGCACAGGTGCTTGCAATGAGGTGGATAAAGAATGCTTGGGACACAGGAGAGCCATTTTAAAGCCAATGTTTTTAAATGGGGCCAACCTGTGCAGCTGTGGGATTGGGTAGCCATCTCTACAACTTAACCACACCCCCTTTCAGGTTTGGAGGGCTTTGGTCTATAGATGTTTTGGTGTATTGTTCCCAATGATGCAAGGCAGAGTATAAAAGCCACTTTCCTAATTTTAAGTTCTCTGTCTCCTATCCCAGATGTTTGGGTCTTCCTTCTGCTTGCTGCTGTTGGCAGTTGGGTGGCTCTTCTCATCCTTTCCTAAGTGAGTATTTGTTGAGGGACAACTATGAGCTTGGCGCTGTTGTAGTCAATGGGGATGTCTAACAATGAACCAAAGCAAAGATCCTGGCCCTGGGCAGCTTTGTCCAACTGTTGGTAGCAGTAGACCCAGGCTTCAGAGCACAGCCTGTGCTTTGCATGCGTGACATTCCTAGTGGGGAGATTGGGGGCCCGAACCCATGTGAGGAGTGGGTGGTGATTGTGGAGCACACTACAGAGTGACAGGAGACAAGACAAAGGGACAGCAAGTGCTAAAAATAAAGTGGGACTGGGCTGGAGGCTGCTTCGCTGAGGTAGACCAAATAAGGGCTGGATAGAAGGAAGGTGATCCACCTCCCTAGCCTTCCCTCCCCAGGCATTGTGTCTGCTTTGTCTGGGCTCTGTCACCACACTGATCAAATGTCAGGCCCAAACAGGAGCCATTTGCTGTGAACATGCCAGTGGAGACCAGTGGAAAGTTTGCTAAAATTACTACTGGGAATTAGGGTGAGGTGGGGGTACACAGGCTTAAACTAAAAGAAAGCTGAACGTGGACAGAGAGAAATCTGAAAGGAATCTCAAAACCCAAAAGGTCAGGAGGAGACAAAAGAGGTAGGGAATCTGGCACAAGGGGAAGAAGGAGGCCTCAGTAGTTTGAAAACAGGAGAGGGGACCCAGGAGTGGAAGCCAGTGCTTTCTCCTAGCTGTCTGAATCCCTGACCTTGGGGAGCCTATCCCTGGCTCCACACATGCCAGGATTAGGGAGCTGAGCTCTGCTCTCTCAGGTTTCTCTTTTACTAACAGCTGTTCTTCTTGTCATTCTTTTGTATTCAGCTGGTTCCAAAATGCTTTGTAGTCTGCATACTGCCTGCCCACTCAGTACACCAGACTCTCTTCCCTCCAATCTCTGCTTTCCTACAGACAGGGACTAGCTGGGGTGGCAGACCAGTTTCAATTAGAGTGTTTGAGGCAGGTAGACCTCTCCTTCAAGAGTGTTTGAAGGGGGCACTGTACGGAGTGGCCAGTCTAGAAGCTTGAGGGGCTTTCTGGGAGCACAGAGATCCCCTTGGAGACCCAGATCCACATTTTCTAGCTGTATGGTCTAGCTAAGTCACATAACCTCATGAGCCAAGTTTTGCCATCAAGGTGTTTTTTTGCCAGGATTCTGGAGACTATTCACAGGTGAGGGGCCTAGCACACATCAGCACATAACAGACTTCACAGTGGGAAGTTTTTATCCCACGGAACACCGACATCAGGGATCCAGACTGCTGACAGCAGGGCTAGTCATCAGCTGTAAGTTTTTGGACCCTAGAATTTTCCTCAACCCACCAAGTCTCATTAGTTGAAGATAAGACCTTCAGGTGGTCCTGGACCCAACCCATCTCCGCAGGATAGTCTTGAGTCAGGAGACCACTGCCCTGCTGCTGTCTGTAAAACTTTTCTCATAACTAACGTGTACCCCAAGCCCACCAAAAGCTGGCCCAGCAAAATGGCAATATTGTCAGGAAAACAAATGGGAGCTGAGGAAAATGAAGCATTAGCTAAATGCTTTTTGTGTCCAGAGAGCATGCAGACAGCTGCTGGTGGAGGTGGGCAGCCAGGCTGAGGGAGAAGGCAGGCTAAACTGTGGCCCTCAGGAGATGGGCTGGCCAGGGACCCTTCAGATAGTACTGATCTTAGGGTCAGCCAAGGATGCAGAGGGTCTAGAAACCTCTAAAGGAGAATGTTAGAGTATTTTGGTATGAAAAAATGAGGCAAACTTAGCTTGGTGAGGTGGTATAGGTCTTTAATCCTAGCACTCAGAAGACAGAGGCAAGCAGATCTCTGTGAGTTTGAGGCCATCCTGGTCTACATGGAGAATCCCAGGCCAGTGGAGGAGACAAAGTAAGATCCTGGCTGTGAGAGATAGTCACTATGGAACTAGTCTGACTGTTAAGGCACCCAGCTTCAAGGACCAAGTAGCTGCCATATTCTCAGCTCTTGGGTGTGATTTGCTGGTATTACTATCTTCAAACTGACTTAGACAATTCTTTAGTATATGTCTCAGTTAGGGTTTCTACTGCTGTGATAAAACACCATGGTCAGAAGCAACTTGGGAGTAAAGGGTTTACTTCAGCTCCCAACTCAGGTCACATTCAGTCGCTGAGGGAAGTCAGGACAAGAACTCAAGGCAGGAGCCTGGAGGCAGGGACTGAATCTGCTTACCGGCTTACACCCCAGCAGCTTGCTCAGTCTGATTCTTATAACATCCAAGAGCTCCTGCTTCGGGGTGGCACCACCCGCAATGGGCTGAGCCCTCCCGTATCAATAGTTAATTAAAAGGCCATTTTTTTTTTTCAGTTGAGGTTCCTTCTTATCAAATGAGAAGCTTCGTTGAGTGGACAACAACAAAACTAACCAGGACAGTATTTTTAAAAGTGGGAAAACTGGAAAAGAGCAAAGGATGGGGATAGAGAGATGGTTCACTGGTTAGAGCACTTGCTGTTCTTGCAGAGGAATGGAGGTCTGATTCCCACAACCCACGGGGCAGCATAAAACCCTATGTAACTCCAGCTCAAAGGGATCCAATGCCCTCTTCCGACCTCCACAAGGAACACACATAAAATACAAGCATGCACGTAGGCAAAAACTCAGATGCAAAAACAAAAGCATATGAATCTTTCTTTAAAAAGAAGAAAAGTGCTGGGCATGTCAGTTCTAACACTTAGGAGGCAAAGACAGGTAGATTTCTGTGAGAGACCTGTCTCAAAGAAACAAAACAAAACAAAACAAAAAAAAGAGGTGAGCAGAGAGATGTTAAGAACACTGGAGGTGCCGGGCAGTGGTGGCGCATGCCTTTAATCCCAGCACTCAGGAGGCAGAGGCAGATGGATTTCTAAGTTCGAGGTCAGCCTGGTCTACAGAGTGAGTTCCAGGACAGCCAGGGCTACACAGAGAAACCCTGTCTCGAAAAACCATAAAAAAAAAAAAAAAGAAAGAAAGAACACTGGAGGCTCTTCCAGAGGACCCAGGTTCAATTCCCAGAACCCACATGGCAGCTCACAATTGTCTGCAATGAAATAGAGCCTAGATCTAAAATGAACCAAGAACTTAGAACTCTTGGTCTATGGGGCTGACACAGACCTTTAAGTGTCTAAAGGTGAGAACACAGACCTGGAATGTGAAGGCAATGTGTTCCCAGCAGTGGAAATCAATGTGGCCCAAAGTTGGGTCTCTGAGCTAGAAAGGACATGAGGGAAACCTCGCTTGTCAGAATGTGCTGTGTGGTTTTGGAGGTGTCAGATGGAAAGAAAAAAAGATAGGAGGGTCCTATTGTCTCTATGTTAGCCCCTCCCTGCTCTACACAGAATCAGACACATCTTAGTCAGAACAAGCAACTGTCTGTCACTCAAAATACATTCTGTGTAGGGCTGGAGAGATGGCCCAGAGGTTAAGTGTACTGACTGCTCTTCCAGAGGTCCTGAGTTCAATTCCCAGCAACCACATGGTGGCTCACAACCATCTGTAATGGGGTCTGATGCCCTCTTCTGGTGTGTCTGACAGCTACAGTGTACTCATAAATAAAACAAATCAATGTTTTTAACAAGTACATTCTGTGCACAAGCAGTGGGGTTCAGAGGGTGTATGATGTTTGTTTGCCTAAACAGGCAGAGCCTGTGCTATTAGGATTCAAGTCCAGGCCTTCCTTCTTCTAATACTGATGTGCTGTATCTCTCGGACCAACAAAATGGACACTATCCTGAGATCAATGGAGAGACTGCCGCCCGAGACTGTGGCAGACAGTGTGCTATCCCGAAAGCACAGTTTGAGGGGCCAGCTGGGTACCAAGGGGAGTAGAGGCTAGAGACAAGGAGACTGTAGCAATCGAGGTTGACAGATATGAAAGGGAAAGGACCAGACTGGGGAAGTGCCATAGGAGTGCTTTTCTAAGGAGGGGGTAAAATCATTTCAACAGACTGGCTCCGGGAAATTGGGAAGCACGTCAGTAAGAACAGGGCAGGCACAAATGGGGCAATCCCTTAGACAGGAGGGCGGAGACTTGGTATGAGTGAGGAGTGAGTTAAAGATAACAGTGGAAACCCAATGGAAGATGGCTTTGTGTCCCGGTAGGCGGTGAGAATTATGGGCTGGCAGGTAGGGCTGGTGGGTAAGAGCTGGCTATCCTATGGTGATGTAGGGCATGATGATCTTGGAGAGAAGAGGAAGGGCTTGAGGGAGACCACAGCCCAAGGACGGAGGAAAGGAGAGAGGCTCACAGAGAACAGGTGAGATGGTACAGTGAGCAAAAGGACTTGCCTTGCAAGCCTGACCTGTGCTTGATCCCAGAGCCCACTTTAAAAGGCTGGATGTGCGCTGGAGACGACCCAACGCACTGATGCTCTTCCAGAGGACTCAGGGTCAGTTCCCAGCACCCACCTGGCAGGGATGGTGCCATCAGTAACTCCTTTCCTGGAACCTATGCCCTCTTCTGGACTCCGTGGGCACTGCATGCCAGTGGTATACAGGCACACATCTCACAGATGCGTGCACGCGTGCGCGCGCATACACACACAGCATAAAAATAATTTTTTTAGTAATAAATACAGGATGTAGTCTCAAGCATCTGTAATCCCAGCACTCCTATGTCAAAATGAGAGGCGAAGACAGGAGAATATTCAGGAAGCGAGAAAGTTCATGGAACAGCCAATCCTGGAAACTCGACAGAGCAGAAGAAAAACCTTGCCTCAATCCTATGTGGAAGGAGGGAACCAATCCTGACAAGTTGTGCCCTGACCTCCACATGTGCACTGTGACATGAGAGATACACACATCCACCACACGCATTAAAAATTAGGAAGAAAGAAAGAAGAGGAGCCAGAGGGAATAAGGTGAGACTCGTTTCCTAGAAATCACAGAAGTCTTTCAAGAGGAGCAGGTGGCTGCTAGTGTCAGATTCCAAAGAAAGGCAGAGTGACAGGAGAAGTGGACTTGGGTGGCCTTGCAGGAAGTGGCTTCCAGAGAGTCATAGGGCAGCGCCAAGCTGCTGTGGTTTAATTAATAAGGACGAGCAGGATTTAAGCAGAGTGGATAGGAGTTAATAAAGGAAAGGAATCGGAGGTGCAGGCAGTGGGGGTTACAGCAGGCAGTGGGGGTTACAGCAGGCAGT
>JADRCH010000170.1:1617215-1738470 GCA_019843965.1 Rhynchomys soricoides | reverse complement strand
TGAGCAGCCTCCAGAGGTCTCTGCTCTCAAGGTAAAGTGTGAGGTCCATAGCAGACTGGGAAATAAGCCATGCTTAGAGACTGGGGGTTAGCCTTTGCTTGTGATTTATCCTAGAAAAACAATGTTTGAAGCCAGAAGTGCCCCAGAGCAGTGATTCCTAACCTTCCCAAAGACCCTTTCACACACTTCCTCGTGTCTGTGAGCCCCAACCGTAACATCATTTCTGTTGCTACTTCCTAGCTGTAAGTTTGCTACTATTATGAATTGTAACGAAAATATTTTTGGAGATAAGGGTTTGTCAAAAGAGTCATGACCCACAGGTTGAGAACCACTTCTCTAGCGGCTCACCCTATAACCCAGACCTGAGATGACTTTCTGATCTCTGGGCTGGGCCCTTGCTGTTCTTTAAGAACATAGTAGAATGTTCTCTGATGTTCCTGTGCTGCACAGACATGTAGCCCACCACTGAGTATTGAAACCTTGGGACAGGAATTAGAAACTGATTAAGTCAGCATGCACGAGCACACACACACACACACACACACACACACACACACACACACACACCGACTCTTTCCTGGATGTGGGAAAAGGTAGTAAGTCACCCCCTGATCTGAGGCTCCTAAGTCATATTTGGAAGAAGGGTCTGCAGGGTCTGGCTGCTGCTTTCTTCATGAGATGATTTTCAGGAGCTGCAGGCAGCCTGAGAGTTAGAGCACCTGTGGGGTCTGTGGACAGACTCCCTAAGTCTGAACAGATGAGCCTTTATAAAAGGACTTGGAACTAAGGAAGCTGGAAGAGCTGATCTGATCCGTTCTGATCAGGGAGAGTGGAGAGAGAGCCGGAGAGAGTGGTTAGTTGGTTGGTTTTGGGTTTTTTGTTGTTGTTGTTGTTGTTGTTGTTGTTGTTGTTGTTGTTGTTTTTGAGAGTGGGAGAAAGGAGCAGAGAGGCCATCTGCAAAGTTGCAAGGGTGGGGCTGTCAGAGGTAGGCCCAACTGAGATCTAAGACAGTATCTGAACAGGACAAGACTGTAGAAAGAATGTCTCCGATGGTTGCCACTGTGTGTCCTGGGGGAGGTGACCTTGCCCAAGGGCAGTGCCTCCTGGTAGAGAGAAACCAGGGCAGAGGTTTAGGCTTGTGCAAGGGGCCCATGCTGGGCCCCTTGTCTCTGAGATTACAGTCTTAGCTGCCAAGAGCAACTCTGTGGGGGCGGAATGAAACAAAGCAAAGGCCCTTTTGTGGTGCTAGGTTCCTAATAATAGCCATGGCTGGGTTCCAGGAGGTGCCGCCATAGCCTGTCCCTGGTCGGTCTTGTTCTGAGGTGGTCCTGTGCCTCCTGCCCCCGCACTAAGTGCTAGGAGCTCCTTAGCCCCACCTCAGCCTCTGTTACCTGTGTTTGCCCAGCTCTGCTGTAAGAGGAGGCAGAGGGCAGAGGAAGAGTGGGCGCAAAGTTGACACACATGTGTTAGGGAGGGAGACAAAGGGCCCAAGCCTGGAAAACCAATCTGGAGCCACAACTGGAAACAGTGATGTTCCGGGAAGGAGAGAGGGTAGAATGGAGGAGCCAGGACTGGCTAGACGTGGGAACCGAGGGCACCAGGGGTGGAAAGGCTTGTGGGAAGTAGTGGAAGGAAGTGTATCGAGGAAGAGAAGTGGGTTCAGGAAACTTGGGGTGGGGTGAGGAACCGATGGGGGTGAAGCAGATAAGGGTGGAATGACATCGGCTCCTCAGCCCCACAGCAGAGGGGGTGGCACGGCTCTTGGGAAAGCTTAGGAAAGGCTCTTGAGATAACAATGCACTTCAAATCCTTTCCCCGGTCCTAATCTCCCCTCCTATTATTAGCCCTGAGTCCTCTCAACTGAGAGGCCACTGGCTCCTGGGCTCTGTCCTTTCTCCCATGCCCTTGACTAGAATTAGACAGTCGTGCCTGCATGATCATCTGCTGAGCAATGTCGTTTTGGCTTCTGGGTGGTGTCACTAGAGAAGAGTGTGGAAAGATGGTGGGAAGGGGTTGGAAGGTCACTGAACACCCCCCACACTGTGGACGTGGAACACCCCCTGATAGGAGGAGCGTTAGAAGCCAAGACCCACACTGAGTTCTCATATCAAGAAATAAACACATCTTCAATGTGGTAACAGTTTTGGGTGGCAGCATAAGCCCAGAAGCAGAAAAGCAGAAGCAGCCATGCTAGAGGGTGGGGCAGAGGACGAGGGCTCCTGGCAGGTGAGCTGGTCACCGAGGGGTCTTCAGAGGACTGGACTTGCAGCTGGCCAGTGCTGTGAGCATTCTGGAGGGAAAGAGAGATAGAGATAGAGAGAGAGACCCAAGACAGGGGCTTCTGGGTCAAGTCTTGTGGCCTAAGCTCTAGAAGACTAGATCCCATGAGATTAGATAGGGAGCCCCAGACTCCATGTTTTCTGGGGAAGCCAGGGACTTGCCGAGTTTCACTAGAAATGACTGTTGTCTTTTTGCCCCGTTTTCTCCTTTTGTGGTTTCCCTGTGGCCTCCCTCCCGCCTTAGCTTCCTTAAGTGTTGCTCATTGTTTTCAGGATTTTTAATATATATATTAGACAAAGCTATTGCATGTATTTTATCTGGAGCTCTTTTGCCTCTGACAAATCTGAAGAAAATAAATGGATGATAAATAAGGTACCAAAGACGGCGAGCAGCTGCTGTTCCAGTGACTCTGCATGCTGCTGCTGGGACATAGATGGGATTCTCTGGAGCTTACTCAGGGAGCGCATGGCAGAGAGGGTACAGCTTGCTTGTGATCCTCTGTGTCTTTCCCTTGAATCGCTTTCTTTCTCCTCTTTCTCTTCCTCCCTCCTTCCTTCACCTCTTTGTTCTTTATTCTCAAAACAAAAGCAATACTCATTTTAAAGATGAATGGATTTCTCAAAAACAAAACCAAACAATAACCTAAATAACAAACAAAAAACCCAAACAACAGAAACAGAAAACCGCACAAACACTCAAGATAAATTTTTAAAAGAGAATCAACCAGGCCAGAAAAGATGCTGGCAATACCCACTTCTTTTTTTCTTTTCTGTTTTTGTTTTTTCCAGATAGGGTTTCTCTGTGTAGCCCTTACTGTCCTGGAACTTGCTCTGTAGACCAGGCTGGCCTCGAACTCGCAGAGATCTGCCTGCCTCTGCCTCCCACCACCACCTGGCACAATACCCACTTCTAGCAATTCTTATTTGCCCATGGACTTTCTCCTGGAGTCACTTAGACAGTCTTTGCCTAAAGTAGAAGCAACAGCGAGCCCTAGGCTACCAGGAAACTATCTTACCATGGCCTAATAGGGCTTCCTTCTGTCGTAACAGTATCAGCAACTTAGTGAAGTGTGATCATGGCTTTTGAAAAGCCCATTCTGAAACATTACACTTTTCACGCTCAGAATGTATCTAGTCGCTTTTCTTCTTTGAACTCTAACTTGTGCCAAAGGTCCTTCTTGCATCTCTCCTTTGTTGTGGAAGTTTGAAAGCCTCCTTTAGCCTACAGTCAATCAAAAGTTCTAAGATTCTGATACAGTCGCTGATGCAGGAGCAGCCTGTGAGCTCACAGCTGGCACTGTGCACTTTGGATAACTATGCTCCTTGGGCAAATGCATTCGAAACACCCTGTTCCCTGTGCCCCTTGCTCTGTGCTTCTTCCATGGCCCACCTCATACTGAGCTAACTCAGGCCTCTCATTGTTTCTGGGGCCTCTCAAGAACCCAAGGCAAGGCAGAAAATGAAAGAAAACTATAAAGCAATTATTACAGAGCCTGACAGAGTTCAGCCAATATGATCAGGCCCCAAGATGTATAACAATCTTGTCTTACAAACATGGAGTGTGTGAGAACCCGGTGTAAGAGGGAATCAGATATGAAGACCTGGAAAGAAGACAGTGCAGGGGTGCAGCTGCTATGCCCAAAGGGTACTGTTTAGCCTTAGGCAGACCTGGCTTCTCTGGGTAGTGAGAATGAGCCTGGGAAGCAGAACAGGAGGTGTCTTGACTCCTAATCCCTTTGTCCCTTCCAATAATTACCACAAGCACAGTGTCAGTCCTAGCCTGGTTTCTGGCCCCATTCCTGAGCCCAGAAGATAGGAGGCGACAAACCCACCCTGGAGTCTCAGCATTAAGTTGCTGCTGTGCTCCTAGTTCTGGAAATCTGCCTTCTATTGTTCCTGAGACTTGGGTCTCATCTTGACACAATCTGGAAACTGAGCTCTAGCTTTTTGGGGGGCCGGAGGGAGTTTCCAGACAGGGTTTCTCTGTGTAGCTCTGACTGTCCTGGAGCTTGTTCTGTAAACCAAGCTAGTCTTGAATTCAGGGATCCACCTGCCTTTGCTTCTGCCTCCCCAGTGCTGGGATTAAAGGCAAGGACTATCACACCCTATTTCTGAGCCCTAGTCTAGTTTCCTTTGCCCAATACCTTATACCTTTTCTTGCCTAGTTTTTCTGGCTTCTGTGTACTTCTCTGGCATTATGATTTTCTAAGCCCCAACCCAGAAGCTGGGACCCTGCTTTCTACTAGACTGAGGCAGAATGATTTAATGCCTCAGAGAAGAGGCTTCAGATATTAAAAATCCCAGCTGTACTATGTGATCTGGGTGAGTTACTTCTGGCCTCCATAGACACTGAATGTACACGGTACACAGATATACATGCAGATAAAAATGCCTACACATGTGAAATAAATATGTAAATAAAATCTTTAAAACAAATAAAATTTTCTTATATATATTTCATATATATATATATATACATATATATATATATATATACACACACACACACACATACACACACACAGATATATCCAAAATTAAAGATGAGTGTGACAGCACATGCCAAAAGTCCTGGTATCAGGAGGTAGAAGCAGTAGGAAAAGATCCAAAATTCAAGATCAGCTTAGGAATGAAAAAAAAGGATAAAGAAAAATTGACCAGGAGGGAGGTGAGTAATCCGACCGCCTTTAGATTACGATGACTTTAACAAAAATTATCAGGGGTAAAGTGTGGCATTAAATAAGGACGTCAATTCTCCCAGAAGACAAAATGGTTTCTACTGCTAGCAAGGGACGTCCGGGGGAAGCCTCTCCTCTGCTAGAGACTCTGTTAGGCCGATGAACTGATTAGAATGTCCGTGTTTGGGGGAGAACTTGGAAGGTTGCAGGTATAGAGACAACTTATCTTAGCTATCATTAGACCTATTAATAGCCACTTATAGCCCACTCTGTGCCTGACCTGGCATCCTGATGACTATCAGGTGACATCCTTGTGGAATATACAGTTTCCACCAACCCAGTGGCAAGAACATTCCACAGCCTCTGTGACTCAAGCAGAGACGTCTCTGCTGGACCTGCCTCCCTGATGGTCACCAGTGTATTTAAGAGTACCTTGATTTATGATTTCCTTTTCTTCTGTTACTGGAACAATTCCATTAAACCGTTACCATGTTGAAACCCAGTACTGGGGTAACTGAATCCTTGCCCACCATGGCCACCCATAAGTGGTTCCAGAATAAACCATCTCTTACGCCCTTTGAAGTGAGAGCTGTGTCCTTGTATCAACACCTAAGGAGAAAGGCTCAGACTACTCAAGGCAGAAGCATACAGAAGGGCAAGGAGATCTAGATAAATCCACTAGCATAGTTGAAGATTTCAACTCCCCTCTACTAAATGATAGATCTCAGAGGCAGAGTCACCAAGAGCATATTTGAACCAAACAGTAATCAATTGGTTGGACCTAATTGACATGTAAAAAATTCTCTATCCAATGACAACTCCCTTTACTCAAACTCACGAAGATTCATCAAGATGCTGTAAATGCACCTGACCATTGGAAAGAAGGCACAGAGGACTGAATCAGGAATCAACAGCAGCAATTAAATAGAATGTTTCTAAATAATATATAGGTTAAAGAATAAGCCGGGCCGTGGTGGCGCACACCTTTAATCCCAGCACTCGGGAGGCAGAGGCAGGCGGATTTCTGAGTTCAAGGCCAGCCTGATCTACAGAGTGAGTTCCAGGACAGCCAGGGCTACAGAGAGAAACGCTGTCTCGAAAAAAAAGAAAGAATAAGCCCCGAGGAGCTGGCATGTTGTGGAATATATATATCAGAATCAAGAGTTCAAGGCTAGCCTGGGCTATGGTGTGACCATGTCTCAAAAAATAAAACAAACAAAACAGGAAACTATTTCAGTTACAGCAATTCTATCAGAAAATTGTGAGACTAAAAAGAGATTTTTAAAAAAAAAAAATTGAAAGAACTGAAGCTAGGTGTGGTGCCACACACCTTTAGATCCACCATTCAGGAAGCAGAAGCAGTTGGATCTCTGTGAGTTCAAGGCCTGCCTGGACTGCTTAGTGAGATTTAAAAAAAAAAAAAAAAAAAAAAAAAAAAAAAAAAGAGGAGGAGGAATGAAAAAGAATCTGGGCTGAGGAGAGGGCTCAGCAGTTAACATGCACTGCTCTACACAGCCACAAGGCAGCTCACAACTGTTCATAACTCACGTTCCAGTGAATCTGGTGCCCTCTTCTGGCTGCCTCAGGGATCAGGCAAAGATGTGGAACACAGACAAACATTCATCCATACACATAACGTGTGTGTGTGTGTGTGTGTGTGTGTGTGTGTGTGTTAAATACATACATATGCCCAAGTTTTGAAATTTTGAATCAGTTGAACTCTAACATTGTTAGAAATGTCCTGGAGTATTTTATAGTGACTATTTGATGGCTGAAGAATATATATATATATATATAATCTCCAACGCCCTCTTCTGGTGTGTCTGAAGGCAGCAGCAGTATACTCACATATATAAATCTTTTTTAAAAAGACAGGTTTATTTTCTCAGATACTGTAATCGTTTGTCCATAACACATATGACAAACTTCAAGTTCCAAAGAAAGCAAAATCTTATCTATGTTGGGAAGAATAGTGTTAAGACAGGAGTTTTACAGCAAATCCTAATAGATACACAGAAAGTGATGGCAAAATGGCGCTTGCCCACTAGTCTGACCAACTGAGTTCTAGTTCCTGGACTCACAAAATGGAAGGAGATCCAACTCCCAATCCTCTGACCTCCACATACGTGCTGCACATGTACAATAAATCAATCTTTTTAAGAAAGACAGAAAAATTTAAAAAACCTCTTTACTAAGTAGGCTGTTACAGTGCTCTGAGACTCCCACTGGACCTTAAACAGCAAATAAATATCATACGCAAATCCTCTGCCCCATTTTATGTAGTTCTCAAATATGTAGAAACTAGAATGTAGCACCCAGAATTCAAGATACAAAAGGATTACTCTTTTTTTTTTCTTTACAAAAACAATCACTTTTATTTATGCCTATGACTGTATATAAGGAAGTCAGAAGGAACTAAAAATTCCCCTGGGGCTGGACTTAAAGGTAGTTGTGAGCTGCCTTGTCTGGGTGCTGGGAATGGAATGTTGGTCATCTGCAAGAATAATTTGTGCTCTTGACCTCTGAGCCATCGCTCCAGCCCCCTTTTCATTTTGTTGGCTTCAAACTCATGGAGATCTGCTTGTCTCAGGTTCGCTCTTCTGCTGCCGAGCCAGCACCACCTTTCTAGCGCGGTAAGGTGTAATGCAGAGGGACGGTGTGAGTTGTTACTCCCACCTAATCTACCAGCCCGTGAGAGGCGAGGGAGTAGGCGTGTTGGAAGATACTGAGAAAAAATGAAGAGGACACAGGAAATATGCATGGCCTGGGTTTTAACCGAGTTCTGCGGTGGACGAATGGAGTAGAGAGGAAGGCACGCAGGTTGAGCCGGCTCCTCGCCTGTCGATTTTTCTCTCGAGAGGAGTGCTCGGCGCACTGCGGCCTTTGCGCAGCGTCCTAGGCGTACACGGAGAGGGTGGGCCAGTGATGCGGCCGATGGCTTCTGAACCGTGGCTTCAGACTCCTCCATCCCAATCATCCAAATCATTGATGAAAAGGGCTCCACTGTCGTACAAAGACATTCACAGAATCAGGAAAGGCGCACTTGGAAGTCCTGGGGGCAATGGCGGCCCATCAACCCGGCCGCATCAGAGAATAGCCGGAATCCGCCACCCAGCGGTCTGTTTAGGTACTACACGGAAAACGGCGTGGAAATACTGGCTCTGCGGCATCTGGGAGCCAATGAACTCTCGGGCTGCATAACTAATTTCTTTTTCCTACTGGCTGCTCTAGATGTCAATCAATTATTTGCGCAGTATTTATTGGGAATAGCATCAATCATTCTCTGTAAACCACGAATTACCTGCTTCTGTCTCCGCCCATCTTTATGCCGTAAACACGCCTCTGCGTCTGACACATTTAGGCAGTTTCTTTATTCCATTGGCTAGATGAGGTTCCGCCTCTCTGATTAGCGGAAATGAAAGATCTCTTATTTCCATTGGCTGAAATTTGCAAACTATGATTGTCTATCAAAACTATGAACTCACGTTAGCTCCAAGGAAGTTCGGGCCCGGAAAGGGTGGGCTTTGCGAAGATGGCGGCTCCGGTGAGTTCTGTCTGGTTCCTTCTTTCCGGAAAGGAAGGAATCTGTGGACGTTTCCTTTCGCCTCCATGGATCGAGGCAAACCATTGGCACCATGGAAGAGTAGTGATGAAAGTTGTTTCAGGGATGCGCTCGCCCCGACACAGCAGTAGCGTAGGTCAGATGAGAGAGAGGGTCAGATGCTGTTTGTTGGCTGGTTCCGGACAGAAGGCTAACCCAAAATTACTCCTCAGAATGAGCTTTGTTGGGAGAGCCTCGTGACCATGGCGGTCCATGACGTGACCTTAAGGTGGGAGACTGTTCCGAGAACATTAGCAGAGATAGAGTCATGTACGATGTGGCGGGGGTGGGGTAGGAGGGGGGCAAAGGCAGCCACAAGGTTTGGCGCTGAAGTTTTCCAATACATTGGGGGGTGTGGTGAGATTGACTTTGAGTCGAGGCTGCTTATACCTATGCGGGAAAAGCAAGACCAAAGTCTTGACTGTTTTGAAGGAAAGGGGGGAATTTGGTAGGCAGTACGTTCTACCATCTTCATCACCTAGAGTAAGAAATTGACCACCCTTAACTGTCCTCTCCTATCTGTAGGAGGTGCTGGAGTCAGATGTGTCAAGTTCCATAACACTTTTGAAAAACCTCCAGGAGCAGGTGAGCATTGTCTTCCTTTTAGAATAAATTAGTCAAGGGTTAACTTTGACTTTGTCTCATCCACACACTTTGATGGTTCAGGGACAGATATTCAAATATTACAGAAATACCTTAAGTGTAAAATAAAAACCTTTCATGCTTTTTATGAAAGTTCAAAGTAATTCATTTCAGCACCCAAAGAAATACAGAAAGGTTTTTTCCATTCATTCATTTATTCATTCATTCACTTTACATCCCGATTGCAGCCCCCTCCCCAGAAAACTTTTTAAAGTTATACCCAAACTCCTTTATTTAAATAATAAATAAGACAGATGTTGGCAATAGTGATGTATCGCTATAAGTGCCACTTAATAGCATTTGCATAGTAAGTTCTACTGGTACAGATAAAATTACACTCCTTAGCCTGTTTATGGCCCACACCTTTAAACTCAGCACTTGGGAGGCAGGTGGGTCTCTGTGAGTTCAAGGTCAGCCTGGTCTGTATAGTGAGTTCCAGAACAGCCAGGGCTTTACAGAGAAACCCTGTCTCAAAAGAAAAAACAAAGTCACAGTCCTCATGACCACTGCCCTGCTCCTCGTCCCCTTCTCTTGGTTTCTTAATGACCCCTTCCCCAGCTTTAGACAGCAGTAGGACTTTCTCTGCCTCTTGGAGAACCATTAGAAATGCTCTGTTCGGTGGTGTTTGGCAGCAGCATGTCAGATAATTTTTAGGTGGTATTATCTAGTATTTATCCTTCACCGTTCACAGACATTACTTGTGGTCACGTGAGCTATTCGGATTTAATCTGGCTAATTTCAGGTGATGGCTGTCACTGCACAAATCCAAGCACTGACAACAAAAGTTCGAGCCGGAACATATTCTACAGAGAAGGTAAGGGTTCCAGAACAGAGTGGAGGGGCAACTCAGTGGTTATGCCACCCTTCCAGGGAGCCTGAGTTTGATTCCCAGCTCTCAGGTCTACATGACTCACAATTCTAGCTCCAGAGCATGTATGTGTACATACACATAAATAAAAGTAAATCTTAAAGGGGGGGGGGACCTGAGGAGGGAATATCTCCTCCTATGATGTGCTTGGTGGTTTGGTTTGTTGTGTGGTGTATGTCCTAAGAGTTAGAGCTTTGTCTAAAAGGAGCAATGTGTGTGTACAGGAGTCTGGCAAGAACGCAGACCAGATTAGCTATGAGTAGTGGCAGTAATTTTACAGAAGTCAGGAGGAGTGATATGCCAGCCAAGCAGAGAGTCAGAAAAAGGTATCTCAGAGAAAGCAGTTTCTCTGAAAGGATTTTGAGAGTAAATATGAGCCAGGGATACTCAATATTGAATGTTGTGGGGGAGTAGATGATTTTGTGGACAGACAGACAGACATACGTCGTGTGTGCGTGTGTGTGTGTGTGGATAAGATGTAAGGATGGAGTCGTCATTCTGGGAAACCATGTAGGACAGCTGAGGAGTTGCTCTTTTGTTTCCTGTAGTCTTAGATGGTGTTAATTTGGGCCGTGGTGGCTTTATATGCAGATGTCCCCAGCTTCATTTTCTGTCACTTCAGTTGCCTGAGGTTAACAGCAGTCTGAAATACTAAATGTAAAGTTCCAGTCACACCTCTTAAGTTTTAAATAATTTATTTTAAAATGTGCTTGAGTTATTTGATATTGCTAGTTATTGTTAATCTCTTACACTAGGGTTGTAAATTAAGGTTTATCATTTGTATAAATGATTAGGAAGAACAACGTATATAGGATTCAGTTCTCTGCCATTGCAGACATTTGTTGGCACTTTTGGAATGCATCACTTGTGGATAAAAATGCCACTGATCTGTGACAAGAAACCATTGACTGAAAGATGCATCCTCATTTGAGATGCTAAACTGTGAAGATGCTGCATCTGAGAAAGAGGTGCAGGACCTTCCTCTCTTCTTGAACCTTTTCTCCCTTTTCATTCTGTTTTATTTGTTTAGACAGGAGCATGCTATGAAACACAGGCTGGCCTTGAACTTATGACCTTACTTTTCCACCTTTCAAGTGCTGGATTTTAGATTCTCTGATGTGCAGTGAAATAGGCTAGCTTTCAAATTAAAATTTAAAGAAAAAAAAATCAAAAATTTTTAGAATATTCTTGGGGATTATTTGTGTCAGTAGAGGACAGTCCATGAGTGCTTTTCCTGCTTGAACAGGAAAGCTCTGCTGTTACTTTTTATCTGGGCCTTTGAAACTGGCTCTCTATGTCATCCTGATTGACCATGAACTTGTGATGATCCTCCTGCTTCCACCTCTTCAGTTCTAAGATTACAGGCACAAACTACCATGCTTAATGATCAGATCTGTGTCTGCGTGTGTGTCTGTGTGTGTGTGTGTGTGTGTGTGTGTGTGTGTGTGTGTTGTTTATTTGTTTGGTCTTGTTTGTTTGTTTTGAGATAGGGTCTCACTGTGTAGCCCTGGTTGTCCTGGAACTTACTGTGTAAACCAGGCTGGCCTTGAGCATGTGCTACCGTGCCCAAGGTAATATTTAAACAGTATATTTCATAGGTAAATGAAAATATAAAAATCACTGTAGTCTGTCAGTAAGGATGAATGTTTTTTGTTTTTTGTTTTTTTTAGAGCATGGGAACAATAGCAGATTTTTATATTTTAGAATAACTTAAACATTTTAAATAATCTTTTTCCTACCTGTTGCTTTTGACCATACTGTTTATTATTTATCCTTCTTTCTTTTATTATTTGTTATTATTTTGTTTGTGTGTGGGGTTTTTTTGTTGTTGTTGTGGTTTTATTGTTTGTTTGGTTTGGTTTGGTTTTTGAGGCATGAACTCATCATGTAGATCAGGTTGGCTGCTAACTCACAGAGATCCATCTGCCTCAGTATTAGCTTTTGTTGTCTGCTCACATCCTAGTTGGAACTTGACAGTGCTTATGAGCCCCGGTCAGGTCCCCCTGCCTTTGCCCTGGGTACTACTATCCTTCGATGTTTCAGTGCTAGGCTGCGAATGTTCTTCAGTAAGTATGTGTTCATCTGGGAACAGATGTGTGTTAGCTTTTCTGAACAAAGACGTTTACAAAGAGCTCTACAGGTTACAGAGTGCTTTCCTGGTATCTTATTTGTTTCTAAACGTTTTCATAGGGTAGTGAGGGAACACTTATCTATTTACATATGAGAAGTTTACAGTCTCAAGTTCAAGTGACATAACCAATATTTGACTATCAAATGCACAAATCAGAATTTAAACTTAACTTGTCAGTTTTAAACTCCATTGCTTATCCTCTGACGTACACTAGGAATGATAGAAAGAGCTAAGCATGTTGTTTAAAAGATACCTAGGACTCAGGCCTTGGAGTTGAACTAGTATGACTTGCATTTGAATTCTAGCTGTGTAATCTTTGGCCAAAGTATTTAATACTTTGCATTTTCCTACAGGACTATGGACTGTCAGTATCATTTTATACAGACATAAGACTTTCTCTTATTAATTAATAACTGCAAATGTAATTGTTACTATATTTTGTTTGAAAATCAATGTATTTGTTTGATGTATTGTTTAGCTGTATACGTCGTTTGGGGTTAGGAAGTGAACCCTCCCACATTCTAGATGAGCACTCTACTTCTGGGCCACAGCTTCCAGCTCTGTGACACAATTTTAATTTCAGGAACTTTGGAGGGTATGTAATTTAGCACGAGCGTAAAACCCACCTAATGGTGAAGGAGGAAACTGACTGCATAGAGTGTTCTCCAACCTCAGTGTATTCAGGGTTGGATGCATGTGCTCACAGATGCATCCAGAGTTTTTAGAAGGTGTACGCATCACACAGCCCCACTGGGCCTCGTTAGAACCACTTTCTACAACTTTTGTTGACATTGATTTAGTTCCATGTCAGTGTATATGAATCATTTGTCTGATGTGTGTTGTGATAAGAATAAAATCAGTAATTATTTTGGATAAATTAAAAATCGGCTCTATATGGAGGATTCTTTGGTTAAAACTCAGGAGAGCCTGTCAGCGAGACTAGCCCAGTGGTGCTGCTGATATACACAGTGGCATGGTGGCCCACGTTCACAGTCGTGTGGACTCGGATGTCAGAAGCTCTGAGACTGCAACACTATTAGTCTTTGGGGAACTTTGGATGCTTCTCAAGAACCAGCCCTTATCCATGGGAATGCATCTCAAGACTTCCTATGGGTGCCTGATGCTATGCTTTGTGTGTTCCTCTGTGGTCTGCAGTCTTCAGCACAGCACCAGGGTTTATCTGTCTTTCCACATTTTATGCCCTTGTGCTGCTTTTGGTCACTACTCTCACGTATATGTTGGGGATGGGAAACAGGGCTTTCCTGGAACAAAAGCTCCTGGATAATAACTGTGACAGTTGACCTGGGGTGGCTGCTAAGTAACTGACAGCATTTGCATTGTGGGCACACTAGGTAAAGGGATGATTCATGTACCATGGACTTGTGGGGAAGAGATGATCCTGGTAAGGAGCCTTAGCTGCCTCTTCTGATTCTTTGGCTAAAACTAAGACTGTCTCTTACTGTTTAACTCAGGGTCTGAGTTTCTTGGAAGTGAAAGACCAGCTGTTGCTCATGTACCTTATGGATCTGAGCCACCTTATCCTGGACAAAGCCTCTGGAGGATCTCTGCAGGGACATCCCGCAGTTTTGAGGCTGGTGGAAATTCGCACGGTATGAGTCAGTTTCTAAGGCTTGCACTCCAGGGCTCTTATGGGAGTGAATGTTCTCTTTTTAAGTAAGGAGGTGTTTTCATCCACATTTGCGCTACTTTTTTGAATGTTTTAGTTGTCTTATCTGAAACAACACACGAATGCTGGTGTGTGCCTGATTTAGGAAAGAAAATGTAATCCTCTTAAATTATCACATTGTAGGTTTTAGAAAAACTTCGTCCATTGGACCAAAAACTGAAGTATCAGATTGACAAACTGGTCAAGACAGCAGTGATGGGCAGCCTCAGTAAGTGGGAGAGACAACGTAAAGTTGTGGGGTCCCTATAGAGTTCAAGTCTTGTAAACTTGGATTTCCTGTTGCAGGTGAGAATGACCCGCTTCGTTTTAAGCCTCATCCCAGCAATATGATGAGCAAGGTAAGGCTTGTTTCCCCCTGAAATTAACCCTGTGGTGACCCTGATCTGCAGGACCCTCGCCAGCTTGTGGCGGGAAATGCTGTGACGTGAGGCTTCCTTCCCTGACTCGTGGTTCCATCTTTTCAGGGTGCACCAGCTGTGGGTGTTCCTCTCACTTGTCAACTAAACCTTCCTGAGTTTGCAGGAATTGTTTTCTTTTGTAGTTGAGCTCTGAGGATGAGGAGGAAAATGATGCAGAGGAGGACCAGTCTGAGGCCTCAGGCAACAAATCTGTAAAAGGCGCATCTAAGAAATACGTCCCACCTCGCTTGGTGCCAGTACATTATGGTAGGAGTTGTGGCTGTCCCTCCTTGGTCGGAGTTTTGTTTCTGTTTTCTTTTGCCTGTTCCAGATTAACTTCATGTGGATTTTTATCACACAGATGAGACAGAAGCTGAGCGGGAACAAAAGCGTCTGGAAAAAGCCAAGAGACGGGCACTGAGCAGCTCTGTCATCCGTGAGCTGAAGGAGCAGTACTCAGATGCCCCAGAGGAAATCCGTGACGCTCGACACCCTCATGTCACCCGCCAGAGTCAGGAGGATCAGCATAGGTCTGAGTTCTTACATTTAGAAATTCTCTCAAATCTATAGAGAGCTGTCCTCGTGCTTTGTATGATCATGATTAAGTCTGGCACAGGAAAACCAACATGATACAGAAAGTGGAGTGAAAAGCTTGGGATGGCAGTTTAGCATCGATGAGGTTGCAGTACCAATAAGAACTAGAGAAAAATGGTTTTTATTTTGTTTAATTATTTTTGTCCATTTGTTTTTGTTTTCTTCTGCCTACTTAGGCTCAAGTAAATACTATGTAGAGAAGAAAACATTCAGTTCTTCATGGTAGGGCTTTATAGGCTGCCTTTCACCATCAGTGTCACAGGTCTTTGGGAAGTAAGCAGTAAAGACAGGTTCTGTACTGGTGCTGCAGAGTCTTTGTGCATGTGGTAGGATGGTAGACAAACAGCTAGCTTGAACCAAGCTGCTCAGCGTTGCTGGGTGTAGTTTTTATGGCTGATGGTTGTATAGAAGAGCCCATCAGGGAGTCCAGTTCCACAGAGCCAGAATGTGAGAACTCTGTAGTAAACATTGCCGTTGTGTGTTTGGACCATAGATGAATCCCTAGCAATGAGGGGGATCCAGCAGAGAGCATTTTAGTGAGGAAGTTAGGGATTGAACATCTACATACATATCCTTAGCTAAAGATGGTATTGATCTATGAATGTCCTGAGGACTCTAGATGAGAACGCGGAAGTACTGGGCCCAAGTTCTGGATGTTGTCTCCCTTATCCTTGTCTTAACCTTCTGCAAATGCTTTTTCTGTCAGGATCAACTATGAGGAGAGCATGATGGTACGCTTAAGTGTTAGCAAGCGAGAGAAAGGACTGAGAAGGCGAGCGAGCGCCATGAGCTCCCAGCTTCATTCCCTCACACACTTCAGCGACATCAGTGCTCTGACAGGGGGCACCGCCCATCTTGATGAGGTAAATGTGGGATACAGTGGTAGCAGGAGCCGCCATGCTGTTAGCCACATGTGGGCTTCATACAGCAAGCTCAGGAAAGGGTGCTTAGAATGCAGTACCATTTCTTCACTTCTGTTTGTCTGCAGGACCAGAATCCTATTAAAAAGCGGAAGAAAATACCCAAGAAAGGTCGGAAGAAGAAAGGTCAGTGAACCAGTAGGCGTTAGGTACCCGTGAGTTGGCATGCCACCTCTCAGGAACTTCCGTCTCAGGTCTTGCCTGTCTCTTCCATGATAGTCACTTATCTCTTTAGGTTGGTTTTCTCTTCTCTTCTTTTCTTTGCTTTTCTTTTTGTTTTTCTTTCCCAAGCTTGAAATCAGTGTCCCTCCCAAGAGAGTCTCTGCGTTATACTTCTGTTACCCACGACTCATGTTTCAAGTGTCTAAATAGAACTATAAAAAAAATCTCCTGAAGGGATTGCTCTCTGTGTTCATGCTCCGGTGAGTCCTAGAAGGACAGAGAGTGAGGCCTCAGAGCATGCCTCGGTGAGACCTTCTCTATGGCCTTCAGCTTTTCCAGCCCTCTGCCTCACTCTTGGCTTCCTTCCGTTTCAGGTTTTCGGAGGCGCCGGTGATGTTCTTACACATGCACTTTTGGTCATCCGGGATGCTTCTAACTTCACTGTGTGTAGGCGTTTGCCTTGGAAATGTGGAAGGAGCTTTACTAAATAAAATTGATTTTGTTTATGAATGAAAGATGTTTTCTCCATACACTGTATGATTGGAATTGCTGGGCGTGTGGGCTGTATTCAGTAAAAGGGCAGTAGAAAGGGGAAGGTGTTTGGAAGATGTATGAGAAGTTTGGTTTGTTGTTTTCTTTGGTAATGTATTTTTCCTAGAAATTGGGAATTGGTTATTTTACAAAAATAGAGGCAGAATAAAGTAATCAGCCTCCCTAGCCCTAGTCCCACCTCACTGCAGGAGTTTAGAATTCTAAAAACACATTGGTTTTAGCTTTTGTTGATATGTCCAGCTTGGCCACCAGGTGGCATTAGTGGCTCAGGAAACCTGTAGTGCTTGATTAAAATAAAAGTCCAGTAGGATGGTTCTCTCCCACTTTTCTGGATTCATCTCTTCTAATGCTGTTTGTAAGAGCTGATCTGTGGTCAGTCCTGGGAAGAATTGTGAAGAGCAGCTGAAGTGACAGGAGGAGTCGATGTAGGCGTGAGGTGTAGCTTCTCTTTCACACCTGCCATGAGACCTCAGTTTACCTGGGTCAGTGAGTCCAGCCCTTTTAAAAGCTGTAACAGAATGTCAGCAAGTAGGGCACAGAACCCCTAGTATGACAGCCATGGGAGTGGGCACCCTACAGGAACTGGCAGACTCAAGCCGGGGATGCACATCTGAGCTCTCTGTATGCCGAGAGTAACCTCTGCTGGTGAGAGCCTCTGTAAACCTTGGGTAATAAAGCAAACAGTTAAAGTGAGACGCCGGGTCTGTGGGTTTAACTCACTGGAGTTTTTAAAATGTCTGGATAGAGGGATGAGTCTATAGATGTAATACGCTGGAGTTTTAAAAAGACTGGCTCTGGATGGGTCTGGATTTCTCTCTCTTTTTTTCCCCCTCCCTCCCCTACACACACGTGGACTGAATTCAGAGTTCTAATGGTCATTCTAATTGGTGCAAGCATCAGTCAAGTAGAACCTGGTAGAAGTTGAGACACTAGAGTTACGGTTGCCCTACTAACTCTGTGATTATGGAGAAGTCACTGAATATCTTTGTGCCTTCATTTTTCTCAGCTAGAAACACAAGTGTGCCTGAATGCAGGGGCTACACCTCACTGTTAGAATTCCTGCTGAAGAACTCCTAGCTCCAACCCCAGTATCGGGGAGTGGGAAACTGGCCAGATGGCTCGTTGGGTAAGAGCACCTGTGTGTGAGCACAGACTTGAGTTCTGGTCCCCAACACTCACAGGAAAAGGAGTGGGGTCTGGCAAGAAGGCTTAGGAGGTGAAGGTGCTTGACAACCTGATTTCATCCCTGGGACCCAGGAGGGAACTGATTCCTGAAAATGTCCTTTGGATGTCACATGCCTGTGTCCCCTCCCACAAAATCTGAAAAGGGAATAAAAATAAGCATGTCTATACACACCCATAACCCCCAGCACTGTGACTGGCAGAGACAGGATGGCTGAGGCTTGTGGCTTCAGCTCAGCTTCAGGTGCAGTGCAAGGGACAGTGTAGAGTGCACCCATATTGTTTGGCCTCTGGCATGCACACCTGCACATTGTACATTACCCTGTGCAAACACAATTAAAAACCAAAAAATACATGTCTGAATCTCTTAAGATTACTCCTGTATCAAGGGTCTTCTGCTTTTGTGGATTACCCCAGGATGGACTTGCTTCTGGGGCATCTTAGTTCCTGGTAAATCTAAGGGATCCTGTGTGCCTCAAGACCTCATACTAAGATTTACTCAAGTGAGTTTAAGCAAAGGACTCTAAGGACAGATTTAAAGTGTGTGCCTTTCCAGCTGAGCAACCTAAGACAGTTAGCTAAAGCATGCTTTGAAAGCTAGACAAGGTGGCACATGCCTGAGTCTAGCCTCTCAGGAGGAGGCTGAGGCAGGAGGGATGCAAGCGTGAGGCCTGTTTGCACTGCATAGTGAGTTCAAAGCCAGCCTGGCTTCATCTCAGTGCTGGGGATGTAGCTCTGCAGTAGAGCACTTGCTTAGCATATATATGTGTGTGTGTGTACACACAGACACACACACACACACTATATATATATATAGCCCTGCTTTAATCCCTCGTGCCATTGTGTGGGAGGATAAAGATACCTTCCTTAGAAACGTCACACTCATTGTAGTTAAGATAATTCATTTGTTTCTAATTTTGCTCCTTTGAAACAGGCTCTCAGGCTGGAGAGATGGCTCAGCGGTTAAGAGCACTGACTACTTTTCCAGAGGTCCTGAGTTCAATTCCCAGCAACCACATGGTGGCTCACAACCATCTGTAACAGGGATCCAATATCCTGTTCTGGTGTGTCTGAAGACAGGTATAGTTTACTCATATAGATAAAACAAATATTTTAAAAAAAAGGATCTCAAGATAGTCTAGACTGGTCTTTGTTAGGTATTGAGGATGATCTTGAACTCTGGATCGCCTGCCTCTACCCTCTAAATGCCAGGATTACAGGCAATTACCATCATGCTTGGCTGCTAATTTATTAAGATGTGAGGTTACTTACTGCCCTGTTCTTGCTAGAGGCCTTGCCTTCAGAGACTGCAGTCCATTCTCTGGGTCTTCCTGGTGTATCAGTAACCAGAAGAAACTTCTGTCTCTGTGGGCCCTATAATTAACCAGAGTCTTCAGTTCCAGGATGTGTTTGGTTCTGGCCCTTTGGTAGTAGTAGAAAAAGACTTCCAACAACTATTAGCATTTTTCTGAGGATATTTATACCAGCATCATTAATAGATTATATTGTTTGACAGAGGTTTATAGAGGTGGTTGATGTGGAACACGTGGAAATGGGGTTACTTTATCGAGGTAGGGTGAGGCACCTTAGGTTCTTTCCTGTTGAACTCTCTTCCCCAGCTCTCCAAGGAGCCCCCAGGAGCCTTTAGTCCTGCACAGAACAGTCTGAGAGCCATGGTTAGCAGGACAGAGTAACAGAATTAAGGATCGGGATTGCAAGGTTTAGGCCTCTTCTGTGGTTTACTTTTGTTCTGTTTAGGCTCAATTCTTTTCTTTTTCTTTTCCTTTTTTTTTTTTTTCTTTTTTTTTTAACCTAACAAGCTTTAGCTTCACCCTCAGTTTTTTTGTTTTTTGTTTTTTGTTTTTTTTTTTCATTTTAGGAGTAGGGAAGAGATTTTGACACAATCCTGTTTTCCCCTCCAAGTCTTTGTGTTAAGGTTTGGTGACGGTTTGGGGGGAGTGTAAGGAGCAGGGATCCGGTTTCAGCACCGTGGAGAGCTCAAGCACCCGCATCGCTCCGCCTCTGGATATGAAAGGCGCAAACCGAACCCTTAGAATGGTGAGGGGGAGACGTGTCCTCCTTCCTTCCACAGCAGTTTCTCTGTCATCTCCACTTCTGACTGGTACAGACTGAGCGAGAGATGACACAGTCTGGATTGTCCCTGGGGTCTGTTTGCTCTGTAAATGCCAGACTCATGCCAAGGATTTGGCCACTGTGATGAGGAATTAGTGAGATACTAACTACCCTTTGCCCGGTGCTAACCTCATTTATACTGATCTTTACCATCGCTTGGGGAAAAAAATCTGTCCCTTACTTTTCTCACAGGTCCTTGAGGAGACTTAAGTTGTTTCTTTCTTTGGCCATCTTACCGCTTGTGCGTGCAGAAAGGCATTGCGTTGGCTCTCTGCCCAGTCTTGCTTTTGTGTTTCTTTGATCTCATTGTTCAGAGGGTCTCAGAGAAGCCCCAAGAGCCATGCCTTTGCATGTTTAAGCTATTGATGCCCTGTAAGAAGTGTATTAAAGGTCCATCTTGAACAAATTTGGGTCAATAGGTGGCAGTAGTCACGGAATCCTGAGGCCCCAACACCCTCTAAACACAAGCAAATTTGATAGCCATTATATTTAAGGATATGATAAAGGAAGTCACATTAAAATAGAAATGGAGAGAAGATCAGTCCCTTTCAGTGGGATCCAGGAAATGCTGAAATGTACTAGACGGCTTCTGTGGGGGTATCTATGCGGACAGATTGAGTTTGACCGTGAAGGGCACTGGTAGGAAAGGCCTGGGCTTTGGGATTAGATTTAAGATGTGGGTATTTGGGTTTCTTCCTGCTGGGATAAGGCTGTGTTAAATGAAGCCCAGAGCAGAAAGAATAGGGCAGTATAGGGAATGAGAGAGAGAGAGAGAGAGAGAGAGAGAGAGAGAGCGCTGTGTGAGGGGACGGTGGAAAGGGTGGGCTGTGGAGGACTGCAGTGGGAGGGGGAGGGGAGGCTGCTGCAGTATGTCTAATGGGGGAGGGGAGGGGAAGATATTGGTCTCCGCTGCAGCTGCATTGGCTCCCCTCCCCCACTCTTCCCAAGGAGCCCGAGCAGTGCTGGCAAATCTGTCTTCATGTATTTATTATTATTAAAAATGTGACGGATCCTTCCTCGCTAGAAGCACAACAAATACTGCTGATCCCATTTTCCTCCCCCTCCCTGTGCCAAGCTTTTACATCTCCTCTCTCTCCTCCCTGTCCTCCATCTCGCTCTTCCTGACTGGGGGTGTGTGGGGGGGGGGACTCTTCCTTCCCTCTTCTCAGCTTGGTGGCTCCCTGGGGCTTTCTAATGGTGGTTGAGTTTCAAGGCAAGACTGTAAAGGGGAGGGCGGCAGCTGAGTGAGGGGCCTCCATTGCCCCAGGGAGGGAGCTGTGTTCTTCACTGTCCAGTGAGGAAAGGGAATTACTTGAAAATACATATAAAATACTTTTGTTGGCATTCTGTCTAAACTCCACCCCACAGATACCTGGCAACAATGGCCAGCCAGTAAAAGGAGAATCAGATACCTTTCTCCATACCTGACATCCTGCCCCTTCAGACTTTTATTTTTTCACTACCTGGATTCTGAGAAGGAAATCTCAGAAGGTATGGGGGTGGGCTTGGGGGGGAGGATCAGCTCTCCCTCTTCCTTGGTCACCTCACTAAGCCTCTCTCTTCCCAGAAGAGGCATACACAATTTGTCCTGGCCTACGTGTTGTGCAAAGGTTTGTAGGGCAGAGGCCAGAGCTTCTCTCTCCCTACCTGCACCCAGACCCCTATGTCCAGGTAAGGGGCCTCTTTGTTGCTATCTGTAACCCTTCACCATACCTATAGATGGCGCTGCTGTTGCTCCGCGGGCGAGGCCCTCCCCAGCATCCTCCCCTCCACCAGCCGCCCCCTCCCAGCCCTCTACTGCCTGATTGTTATTCTACCAACGTCTCCTTTACTGTTCTCTCCCTTAAATTAATTTTGTGGCCCCCCTGCAGTGCCATCTTCCTCCCTTCCCCCACTCCAGCGCTCTGTCCTCTCTTTCCATTTGACTGCAGCATCCCATCTCACTAGCCTAATCTACAATCTACACTCCACCTCACCTCCCTTCTTTTCCTTATCTCCTCTACCCACGGCATCATACAGATGGCTCTCCTATTGTGAGGGGGCTGTAGATGAGAGCGGTTTAAAAGAGAACAGGCTAAGGAAAGCTAAGGGGTCAGCGTTGAAGACTAGGTTTGGAAAATCATTACTCTGCATGGGAAATGGATGGAGGGAAGACGGGTACCGTTTCATACATAGTCAGCTCCTGGATTTGGGTAATAAAAGTTCAGCTGCCAAAAAGTCCTAAGTATACAGAAGTAGGTTCCAAATGCTGGGGAAATGGAAATAGGATTCTGATACAGGCAGTCGAGGTGGCTCAGCTGGAAAGCGCTCTCACCATGCAACCCTGTTGCCTGAAGTTGATCCCTGGAACCCACTTTCAGGTAGAAGGAAAGGTCTGACTACACAATCGTCCTCTGACATTCACATGTGTTCTGTGGCATACGCACATCTCTCCGCGCACACCATACACATATTAATAATAAATAATGCCGGGGAGTGGTGACTCTTGCCTTTAGTCCCAGCACTTGAGAGGCAGAGGCAGGTGGATCTATGAGTTCAAGACCAGCCTGGTCTACAGAGTGGGTTCCAGGACAGCCAGGGCTACACAGAGAAACCCTGTCTCGAAACAAAACAAAACAAAACAAAACAAGACAAAACAACCCACCTTGTCTCGAAAAACCAATAAAGAAAGAAAGAAAAAAAGAAAGAAAGAAAGAAAGAAAATTTTAAAAAAGAATTCAGACATTAAGGGCCCCATTCATTCAGAAAGTTTGAGTTTGGATTGTTTAGGGTGGGTGTGATTTTATTTTTTGTTATCTATTCTGTAAGACTGGAGAAATACTAGGCTCTAAAACCTTCGTGGCCTCAGGAACATCCTGTTATTGAGCTTTGGAGTCCTCAGAAGGCACTTGCTAGGAAAGCTATGACAGCCTGAGTAATGAGCACCTGCCTGTTTGAGCTCTGTCCAGCACAGTTCTGGCTAAACGACCTTGGCTCAGTCCTGTACACTGTATTCTATCCCATGTCTCTCCTTTGTCTCAACAGAATTTCTGTGCCTCCCCCTTCAGCCCATGGCTTTCTTTTGTTCTGCCTTTCCAGGGTACACCCTAATCTCATCAGACATTAATTCAGCGCTACCTTGTTGTGCTGGCTGGTTTTGTGTGTCAACTTGACACAAACTGGAGTTATCACAGAGAAAGCTTCAGTTGAAAAAATGCCTCCATGAGATCCATGAGGTGTAAGACATTTTCTCAATTAGTGTGGGGGGGGGGGAGGCCCCCTTGTGAGTGGTACCATCTGTGGGCTGGTAGTCTTGGGTTCTATAAGAGAGCAAGCTGAGCAAGCCTGGGAAGCAAGCCAGTAAGAAACATCCCTCCATGGCCTCTGCATCAGCTCCTGCTTCCTGACCTGCTTGAGTTCCAGTCCTGACTTCCATTAGTGGTGAACAGCAATTGGAAGTGTAAACTGAATAAACTCTTTCCTCCCCAACTTGCTTCTTGGTCATGATGTTTGTGTGGGAATAGAAACTCTGACTAAGACACTTACTTGTCTTCTTTTCTAGAGAACCCTCATTGTGTGGCTGGTACCCTAGATCCCTCAGCTCATGCTGAGCTAGTGTTGATTATAAAGTTATCCAGTTTCCAAGATGGCCAATTTTCTTCTTATCAGATCACCATAATGAATTACTAGTATCCCGAGCAATCCCTGGACAGTAATGTCTTTGTGTGAGCCATCCGATTGTCTACAACACAGATGAACTGTGTGGCCTTTTTCTGTGATGGTGACAGGAGATCCTTCTTAGCTGGGTGGCAGTTCTGGAGTGACTGGCTTTCATTCTCAGATGTGTGAGCCAAAGCTAACTGCTGAACTAAGAAGAAAGTTAGCCAAAGCACTGGAGAGAGAATCAGGAGAAGCCTCTGTTTGAGACGCAAGAGCTGGAGTACCATGGGCTTTGTTTTCTTATTTGAGCCTTGAAGGTTCTGGACTCTTCCTCCTGCCAAGCCTGCCTTCCTCAGGTGTACTAGTAGAGACCTTCCTCAGCTGCCTGCAGTTCTGTTCTATTTCGGACACTCTAGTTAGCATTGTGGTCTCCTGTAACAGGATCTCTGGTAAGATCTGTCTTCTCTGGTTTTTTGAGACAAGGCTTCACTTTGTCACCCTTGCAGGCCTTCCTTGCTAAGTAGGCCAAGTTGGCCTTGAAGTCACAGAGATCTGCCTGTCTCTGCCTCCTGAGTACTGGAATTAAAGGCATGCGCTACCACACCAGGCAAGGGCTTTCTCTTACAGCAAGATCAATAACGTTTTTGTTGCAGAGGATGATAGAGACTTTGCAACTTTAGAACATTCTGGAATAGTTATTTCAGTTTCAGTTACTTCTCTAGGTGCTTTAGGTATAGTAGCTAAAACAAAATGAAATTTATTTTCCTCCATTCATACATAGGCTATTCAGCTGAGCTGGCATTTGGACCTAGTCTTTCCCTTTACTCTTTACAAACAAATATGGCCATTTTATCCCTGGGTCACTGAAAGCCTTGAAGCTAGAAGCATGGTCAGGATGTGTGTGTGTGTGTGTGTGTGTGTGTGTGTGTGTGTGTGTCTGTGTGTCTGTGTGCTAACCTAACTTTTTATAGAAAGCACCACTGTGGCCATGTTAGTAAACACTCTTAAGCTTTTTATTACTAGTTAAACTTGAGCATAGAGTATAGGCTTAGAAAACATTTCTGTGTTTCTACTTTGACTGAGCCAGTGGCAGCTTGCTGGGAGACTGCTTTGTCTAACTCAGCAGCCTTAGGTTAGCCCCACGGGTGGGCTCCCAAAAACAGAAAGCAGCTCTGCATTCCTTCCTCGATTGCTTCCAATTTTGATTCACTCACTGCTGGCTCTCATAGGAAACCCTGGGTGGTAAAGAGATCAAATCAGAATTCCTTCTAGGAAGACCCTGTCCCTTAGGTACAGCGACCTTCCTCTGCTGCCGCCTTTAGCTGTGTGACAGTTAACAAGAGAAAAGCCTTCTTGGTCTCCTTCAATCGAGCCTTAAGGGTAATCTGTCACAGATGATAGGTGGGTCTTCTCCCTAGCTACTCCCAAGGTTTTAAGGCCCATTTCCTAGATCTCAGGTAACACTTTCACTTTCTTATCTATCAAACTTTCAAACCAATGTCCTAAAGGATGTATTTTCCTTCAGAGGGTCACCTGACACCCTTCGCTATGGTTGCTGCTAAGAGTCTTTTTCCTCACCTATCTCTGGTACAAAGCTCCCGGAATCAGATTCTGCAGTCACTTTAGCCTTGTCACTTGGAAGCGTTCCTCCATTGCATTTGACAAATTCCTGGTTTGAAATGTCCAGGATCTCGTAAGACCCTGTGGGTTGAGAGCCCAGTCTCCCGAAGCTTGGTTGGCATTCTCCAGGATCTGCCTCCGCCCTGTCCCTGCAGTGCTGTCCTTCCCTCTGCCGGGCCTAAGTTGAGGAGGACCAGCACATTTCAGTCCTCTGCGCAGACCACAGACGTCCCATTCTGCTCTACATCTTGACAAGGAAAGCATGGCTGCGCCCCAGGCACCTCTTCCTTCTCTGTTGTTTTTTTTTTTTTTTTTCTTTGCCTTCTCCCACGTCTGCCTTCCCTGTATCCTTCATTCTTCTTTCAAATCTCCTTCCATCTACACACTTTGGACCCTCTCACTCCCACCCATCTTTCCACAGTTGCCCTCTGCATTCCCTGAGCATGCTGGGAAAACAGCATGGTAGAGAATGACAGTGGAATAGCTCCCTGATTGCCAAGGTGAGTGATCCCTTCTCCTCCATGGATCCCGTGGCCGTCTTCCCCCATCTTGTCCACATTGGTTCTTGGGATCTAGTTACCCCCAAGATGCTGTTCATCTTTTGGGAGAGACCGGCTTGATTTAGATGCCTCTCCCTTAGTTCTTTCTGCCTGAACCCCTCCTGTTCTCTGGCTTTCTCCTTCAGTCTGTCTCTTCTAGCCCAAGGCAGCAGCTGGGTCGAATGAGTCAGAGGAGACCCTGCCAGCCTCGCCCCCCACTTTTGCTCCTCCCTGCTGGCTGTATTTGTAGGTGGGCGCAGTGACGGAAGGCGACGGCATGGTGCCAGCCAACCCAGAGCCATGCGCAGTGCCTTCTGCTCCGAAGTAGGATCCGTCTCTCTCTACCCTCCTCCTCTTCCACTCTTCCTCTCCCACTTTTAATTAACTGCTGAATTAATTAAATCCCGTGTGCTGATTAACATTCCTACGGGAAAGAATACAATGGGGATACTAAAGCAAGACCTCCTGTCCATTCAGGCAAAGCCACACAAGGATAGGAGGACTGGTATGGGGGATAAAGGGCAGACCAGGAAGCCAATCTAAGACTGGAATGAAACCTGAGATGTATGAAAAGACAGGAGAATCCGTGGGCCGAGTTAGAAAGGGAAATAATACGCATTGTTAACAGCGGAGAAGTGAGAGTCTCTGGCCTCCCAAAGACAGGAGGTAGAGCTGTGACTGAGCACTAACTCGGCCTGGGGCAACGATACAGAGAATGTTAGCTTGTTGCTTTGATTATCTTCTAAAGAAGTGAGTTTAGTTTTCAGAGAACTGCTTTAGGCCGGAAATAAAGGTGTCATTCCTCTTTGCAAAGTAGTAGTATATTTACACTAAAAGTAATCGGAGAGCAAAGACTATTCGTCCCAAAAGATGAACAGCATCTTGGGGGAAAGGCGCTGGCTCCCAAGGACCAATGAAAACAAGATGGGAAACACAACCACTGGTCCCCTAGAGGTGAAGGGATCACTTACTTCGGCAATCCGAGATCTATTCTGCTTCATTCTTTCTATATCACATGTTCCTGATGCTTTCTTTTCTTTTCTTTTCTTTTCTTTTCTTTTCTTTTCTTTTTTAACCATCTTTCTGTCAGAGCTGGATGGTTGGCTCCTTGAAGATAGAAACCTGCTTCTTTAGCAAGATAGAAATAGGCTAGGTGTGGTGGCACATTGCCTTTCATCTCAGATGGATCTTTTAAGTTCAGGGCCAGGCAGGTCTACAAAGAGAGTTCCAAGCCAACCACAGCTACACAGCGAGACCTCCAAAACCAAAAAACCAAAGCAAGCAAGCAAACAAAGTATAAACAACATAATCCTAAAGATTATATATTAGCCGCTATTTAGTAAATTTATTTATTAGTATGCCGCCATTTATGAAGCTGGAATCATTGCTCTAGAATCTGTGATATTTTTAATTTGTGGCAAATATCCTCTTTTGTCTTGTGCTAGGAATCAAACCCATGACCTTACACAATCTATAAGCAGACGCTACCCCTGAGCTGAACCTTCGAACCTTCTCTCTCTCTCTCTCTCTCTCTCTCTCTCCCTCTCTCTCAAAGTTACAGAAAAGTATGATGACTTATAAGGTGTAACTATGCGTTGAGTAGATTAGGCAGCTAAGTAGGAAAAGACACCTAAAGAGGTACAGGCCTCAGAAGAGACGGGAGATCGTGGAGAAAGGAGCATCGCCCTGGGTCTGGGCTCCTGTGACTTATTTCTGGACAGGCTCTTTCCGTCTGGTCCAGGCTGGTCTGCTTTCACCTTCCCCCATCTACTGGGACTTCAGGAGTGTGGACCACACCCTACTTTCCCTTCTCTTCCTGCTGCCTTACATTCTGCACTTATAATTAGGACATGGATATAGATGAGCCTTTTACTCATTCGGCATGTTGTGCTTTCCTATGCTATTAAATATAGTGAGAATAAAAACATACGTCATAAGCCATGCACAGTGGTGCATACTTTTAGTTTTAGCACTCAGGAGGCAGAGGTAGTCAGACCTCTGCGAGTTCAAGGCCAGCCTGGTCTAAAGAGCAGGTTCCAGGACAGCCAGGACTACACAGAGAAACACTGTCTCAACAAAACAAAACAAGACAAACAAAAAGACATAGTTTGCAGGCTGAGATATGAAGATTGCCAGAAGTTTGAGACTAGCTGAGATCTCAATATGAGGCCTTGTCTTAAAACAAAACAAAAATAAACAAGTAAAAATAAACTCGTTTGAATGAACATGTAATACTTTATCAGGGATAAATAATGATTTATAAAAGCCATTTATTTATTAGATTTTAGAATGTTTGGTTGGTTTTTGTTGTTGGCTGGTTGTTTTGAGATAGGGTCTTACTATGTAGGCTAGGCTGGACTTCCTTAGTCTCCTAGGTAGCTGGGTTTTATAGTCTGTGTCGGCTTATTTCTAGTTCTGTTAGGATTTCTTTTCCTTCTGTGAGAAGCATGTACTTCTTTATGTGTAAATGTTTACAGTTTTCTAGAATGGAGTTTCTGATGTGTGGATTGACTGCAGTAGACTGGCCTGGGGGCACTTCCTAGTCTTTAATTTTGGAAAGGTGAAAATCTCAGACACTACAAAGGGAGTGCACTGAAACTTTTTTCCATGTTTATCCCTCACTGTTCTCTGTAGAAAATTCCGTACATGCATATACATATGTGTTTTTATACAAAAAGAACTGTCAATCCCACGATTCTAAAATTATAATCCAATCTAAAGTGGAGTTGGGGAATATTGGTATGAGGTATCCACCAGACCATCACTCAGACATCCGTTCAAGCCAGCTGAAAGTCTTTAAGAGCGAGCCTGCAACTACACTTGATGTTCAGGATCCAGGGCAGTCCCGAGCCTTTCTCAGGGTGAGCTTTTAAGCACAAAACCACATCCTGGGTTGACATACCTTAGTTAACAAGAACAGCTGGCCAGAAGCAGAACCACAGAAGTCAAAAGGCAAGGTTATTGCATTTAGAGGCTTTCCCAGAACTGTGGACCTTGATGAATTAGTCTTTGTTCTTATTTGGCAGGTATTAAGGTCTAAATGCTGGTCTCTTGGGTCAGAATGGTGCCTAAATGCCTGTAACATGGCGTCAGTTGTGCTAAGGTCTGGGCATCTGTCATATCTTTCCCCAGATTTGAGAAACATTTGGTTAGATGAGCTCTTAGGATCCTTTCCAGCTCTAACATTTAATGACTAAAACTTACAGAATCAGTGATGTAAGAAAGAATGAATAGCCAAGTAGAGAAGTGCATGACTTTAATCCCAGCACTTGGGAGGCAGAAGCAGGTGGATCTCTGAGTTTGAGCCAGCCTGGTCTATGGAGTAAATTCAAGAATAGCCAGAGCTACATAGAGAAATCCTGTCTTCAAAAACAAAAACAAAAATGAATAAAACAGAATGAGTAAGAAGACTGAGATTAAATTGCCATCAAATATAATAACATAGTCTCACAGATTTGAGTTTTTGAGTGTGTATGTGTGTGCACATGTACCAATGTGTGCTCCAATCTATAATCCCAGCATCAGGAGGCAGAAGAAGACTGCTGCGAGTCTGAGGCCAGTTTAGGCTACAGGGGAATCCTGTATATACTGAGCTATACGGGAGGCCTTGTCTCAGAAACGTAGAAGAAAAGAAACCCAGAAAACTGGTGCTGAAAGGGAATGTGGCAGGCATTTACACAGGCACAGGCATCAGGTTTGCAGAGCTGAGAAGAGTAACCTGGAAACTCAACCCCATATGTGTCTACATAGTTAGATACACGGGGCAAATGGCAGGCTGTCCTTGAAAGGACTTAGTCCCTTCACTTGCAGCTGAGGATGGCAATTACATCCTAGGATGTTAATGAGGAATAGAAACATGTGCAAAGCGTCCCTCAAGGTGAGCACAGCATGTGGAATACAGTGTGTACAGTTATCATAGCAAGAAGCCCCATTTTCGTAAGCAGAAGGTAAAGTGGCCAAGCCTGAGGCCACGGAGCTTGTGATACAATAGCAGCTGGGGCAGTGTATGGTATCTTTTTTTTTTGTAATTTTTAGTCCAGTTTCCTTCATGCCACTCACCATTCAATTGGCTTTAATTTATAAAATTAGTTTGAATTACATCTATATATTCTGTGTGGGTGTGTGCATGCGGCTCAGGTACTCAGAGAGGCCTGAGGTTCACAGAGGTTCACAGAGACCCTGGAATTCCTGGTGGTTGTGAATCAGCTGATAAGGGTGCTGGGAAGCAAACTCTGGCTCTTTGGAAGAGCAGTGAGCACCCCTAATTTTTGAGCCATCTCTCCAGCCCCTGTTGACTCTGCCCCCTTACTTTTTATTTTATTTTTCATTATTTACTTAAAATAACAACAACAGAAAAACCAGCCCGGTGGCAGCAGCACATGCCTTTAATCCTAGCACTAGGGAAGCAGAGGCAGCTGGATCTCTGTGAGTTCGAGGCCAGCCAAAGCTAGCTGTCTCAAAACAACAACAAAAACAAACTAGACGTGATGGTACATACCTACAATTCCAATACTTGGAAGACTGGGGCATGTTGATAAAAAAATGCAAGCCTTACCTCAAAGGGGTTGAGAGACAGGTTTTTCTGAAGCTAAATATATATGGTTATAGCCTGGGAGCACAGATTTTAGGTCACCCCAAATCCCATGTTCTGCTATGGAAGCTAGTAATAGAACAAAGTCATAAATCAAATAATTTTTCTCAGACATTGTAGAGACCTGAGAAAGGAAACCTCTGATAAAAAGCCTTACATGTTATCTGAAGACAGTCTTGGCTTTGGGGTTGGTAGAAGGCGTTGGTCTGTGAAGTTAAGACATTCCAAAGAGAAGTCAGGCTCTGTCTGTACATTCCAAGTGATTTACCCAGTGGATACAAGGCTGTCAGTCAGTGACAGAGGAAGGCAGTGAATGGCTATCAAGAGGGCGAAAGGTGAAGATCTTTTCTCTCTGGACTTTCGTTATTCTCAGCTCTCCACAGTCACTGAAGCTCTAATCTGTCAATCAGCCTTGTGTCTGAAGGCGCAGCTCATTCCTGGGAATGTTCTACAGGCAGGAGAATTTACCTGGACAAGTCTCAGGCTAGTCTGGAATACACAGTGAAGCCATGTCTCAAAAAAGAAAACGCTAGGGGCTGGTGAGATGGCTCAGTGGCGGAGGGCAAGTACCATTCTCCAGAGGACCTGAGTTCCATTCCTACCACCCACATGGTGCCTCACAACTGAGTAACTCCAGTTTCAGGGGGTCCTGGATCTGATGCCACTTTCTGCCCTCTGTTGGGTACCAGGCATGCATGTGGTACACTTATGTGCAAGCAAAACACTCATACAATAAAGTAAAAACAATAAATCCTTTTTAAAAAGTGTTTTTTGTTTGTTTGCTTATTTGTTATCAGAGTGAAAGTAAAAGGAAAATCGAGCCAAGAGCACAATCGTCCTTGCACACACCCACCTCTTCACCACTGTCCTTGCACACCTTTTCCTTTCTTTAGGGAAGTAATTGGAATAGGAGCTCTGCTGTTGCACAGGCAGGAGGAAACCTTCAGGAGAGGAGACTTAACTGAGCAGCTTTCCCATCTGGTTCCAGCTGACTCTGAGAGGTAAGGAATGCATTTTTAACTCCTTTCCTTGGGGCTTGGCTCAGTGGTTAAGAATACTGGCTGCTTTTCCAGAGGATGCAGTTTTGCTTCCTAGCACCTACACAGAGGCTTGAAACCTGTGGTGCCAGAGACTCTGACGCCCTCCTCTGAATTCCACAGGGCACCAGCCACACATGTGGTTCAGATGCAAAAATTCAGGCAAAATAAAAATGAATCTTAGGGTACTGGAGAGATGGCTCAGTGCTTTAGAGCACTGATTGCTCTTTCAGAGGTCCTGAGTTCAATTCCCAGCATCCACATAGTGGCCCACAACCATCTGTAATGGGATCTAATTCCCTCTTCTGGTGTGTATGAAGACAGAATACTCTATAAAATGAATGAATGAATGAATAAATAAATACTTTTTAAAAATCTTAAAACAAAACTCCTGCTGGGCATTGGTGGCACATGCTTTTAATCCCTGCACTTGGAAGGCAGAGGCAGGTGGATTTCTGAGTTCAAGGCCAGCCTCATCTACAGAGTGAATTCCAGGGCAGCCAAGGCTATACAGAGAAACTCTGTCTCAAAAAACCCAAAAACCAAACAAACGACGAACAAACAAACAACGTCTTTTCTGACCCTAAAAGCCTACAGTCAAGGTTTTGGCAAAGCCTGTATCAGTTAAAGGGCAAAGGGTGTGCAGCTTAGTAATTACAGTGAGAATAGTTACAGAATCTGACCTTTCCCCAAACCTGTGGACCTCCTGCTGACCTCCTCTCTTTCTTGAAATTATTTTCTCGTGTGACACACACTTTTTTTCTTTGTGCCTCTTTCTTCCTAGGTTCGTTTTTGGTCAAAGTTCCTTAGGTATCTTATTGCTGTCTTTTTAAAAAAAAAAAAAAAATACAACACTGAGTATCAAACCTAGTGCATTGAACGAAAGTGCTCAACCAATAAAAAAAATCCTCAGACCTCTTTCCTTTTTATTTTGAGACAGTATCTCATAAGGTTACCTAGGATTGGGCTTGGAGAGATGGCTCAGCAGTTAAGAACACTGGCTGTTCTTCCTGAGGACCTGGGTTCAATTCCTGGGTTCAATATGGCAGTTTACAGAGATCTGTAACTCTAGTCCTAAGATGTAGGACACCCTTGTCTGGCCTCTATGGACACTGCATGCATGTGGTACACAGATATACATCCAAACAAAACACATAGATAAGTCAAAGATAAATAAACATAAATCTTCTCTAAAAGATACCCAAAATGACCTTTTAAATTCACTCTGTAGTTCAGACATGCCTTGAACATGGAATCCTCCTGCCTCAGCCTCCACAGTAGCTGAGTTTACAAGTCTGAGCCACAAGATCTGGCTGGGTTTTTTTTTTTTTTTTTTTTTTTTTTTTTTTTGAGACAGGTCTTACTGTGTAGCCTTGGCTGTCCTGGAACTTTGCCTCTGCCTTCCTTGGTACTGGGAATTAAAAGCATGTATCACCATGCCCAGTGTAACTTGCTGTTTTCGTTTTTCAGGCTAGCCTAGAACTCATTGTGTAGTCCAAGTTGTCCTCAGACTTGTGATGCTCTGTCCTCTGACTCTCTGAGCCCCAAGCCCATCCTTTGTTCTCAGTATCATCTCTGAGTGACATAATTTACTTCCATGTTTTTGTAAGACTTATTTTTATTCATGTATATGTGTTTGTATGTCCTTGTGAGTATACGCCATGTGTGTTGGGGGGTTCCAGCAGAGGTCAGAAGACAGTGTTGGATCCCCGGGGGCTAGAAGTTGTGGTTGTGAGCCAACTGTTGTGGTGCTGGGAATTGAACTCTGGTCCTCTGGAAGAACAGTATGTACTCTTAACCACTAAGCCATCTCTTCGGCCCCATGTCTTCAGTTTTAAATGCATCAATTTCCCAACAACCCCTAAGACTCAGCCCAGAGTTCTTCCTTAAAAGCCTCCAATATATCTATCTGCTTAGCAGTTACTTCTACCTGGGTAATTCAAATACACTTTATCTTTTTTATTTTTAGGATGTATTTATTTTATGTATGTGAGCATAGTGCAGCTGCCTTCATGCACACCAGAAGAAGGCATCAGATCTCATTACAGATGGTTGTGAGCTATCATGTGGTAGCTGGGAATTGAATCAGGACCCCTGGAAGAAAAGCTAGTGCTCTTAACTGCTGAGCCATCTCTCCAGCCCTACACTCTATCTTAATGTTTTTAAAGCCATCCCCATCATTTTGGTGTCCAGCCTGCTTCTTTTAGTCACTCTCTTGCTAGGTGGTTCTGTTGTCTTCCCGAGGCCTCCAAGCAGAGAGTCTCATTCCGATTTTACCTTTTAACATACTCAGTTGAGGAAAACTGTTATCACTGGGTTTTTGTTTTGTTTTGTTTTTTGTTTTGTTTTGTTTTGTTTTTTTAATCATCTGACACATCAATAGCTAGACCCTGCTGAAAGTTTTGCTTCTGCTTCTGTCCTATCCAAATCTGTCCTCCCAATAGTTACTAAACCACCTGCCATTAGACCCTGCTGAAAATGCTTGGGCTGTGCTCAGTGATCTCAGAGTTACATTTAAATTTCTTAACCATTAGCTGAGATAAAGACTGGCTTATTTCCATCCACAATAGCAATCAGAATAGTGACCACCTTTTACTTACCATTTCCTCTATATCATGTCATATTAACTCAGCTAGGCAGCGGCTCTGTGGAATAGAGGCTGTTCTACCCATCTTACTTATGGAGAAAATGAGGCGAGGAGAGGTTCATAGTGAGACAAACAGCTGGGATTTACACCAGGCTGTTGGCCCCAGAATCCACTATTTAACTTTTTTTTTTCTTTTTTTTGAGACAAATATCATTGTGTAGCTCAGGCCACTGCAAACTCTCAATCTTCTTGCTGTAGCCTCTGAAGAAGTGATGCTGCAGGCATGTGTCACTCAAGGCAAAACTCTTATTTTAAAGATTTATTCACTTTTTAATTTACATTATTTTTATTTTATGTGCGTGTTTTGTTTGCATGTATGTGTGTACACATGTGTGTGCCTGGTGCCCTTAGAGGTCAGAGGTGGGTGACAGGTTCCATGGAACTGAAGTTAGAGACATTTATGAACTACCTTTAGATGCTGAGAACTGAAGCTGAGTCCTGTACAACAGCAGCAAGTGTTGCTAACCACTGAGCCATCTCTCCAGCCCCCAGCTCTTTTCTTAATGTGCTGTATACACAATGGTCTCTTCTGACCTGTCTCCCATGTGTCTTTTCCTTATTCTTTCTGCTGTGAGTAGCAGTTTGCTTTTAGTCCTTTGTGTGGATGATTGATCTTTTTAGCCCTATTCCTTGTACCACACAGGTACTTATTAATTGTGTGTTGGATGATTATGAGTGATACATATGTAAGACTAACTAGACGAGAGGTATTCTAGGTTAGAGCATCTAGTGTAGGACACTAAGATATCACTTTACCTGGGGCTTAGAAAGCTTCCAGTTCATCTAACTGAGTAGGTATAAAAACGATGCTAACTTTATAACATTTCTGCTCTTGGTGCAGTGTGGGAACTCCAGTTTCTGTATTGTAGCTGCATTTAGTTACTTTGTGGGTTCTTCTTTCTTCCTCCCTTTTCCCACCCTTTCAACCCACTAACACTAGATAAGAGATAAAAAAGGATGGAGAGCAAAGGAAAGAGATCCCTGAGTAAAGTCAGGTGACATTATTGTTACAGTACTTCCTGCTGATTAGGGGTGTCAAGTTCCTGCAGATTAGGGGTGCAGAGTTCCTTAGGGCATGTTTGATCTTCACTGTCAGGAGATCTAATTTCTTGTTGTTTTTGTTTACATATGACTATTTAACAAACAGCAACAACCAACCAACCAACCAACCAACCAACAACCCACCCTGCCTCTCAGGGCCCTAAATTTACATATCCTCTAAAAAGTCCCCAGAATTCCAAATGTCACACAATCACAGAAACAATCTGTAGCTGGCAAAATCATGCCTCTGCTAGAGCATGAGGCAAATCATAGTCAGATTGTGGACAATCTGAAACAGCCCCATATCACACACCTGGGATTAAAACAGAAACATATTCTTATAATATTTCTGTGTGGCTTTGCTTGTTTGTTTGTTTGTTTGTTTTCTTTTCTTTTTTTTTTTTTGGTTTTCGAGACAGGGTTTCTCTGTGTAGCCCTGGCTGTCCTGGAACTTACTCTGTAGACCAGGCTGGCCTAGAACTCAGAAATCGGCCTCCCTCTGTCTCCCAAGTGCTGGGATTAAAGGCGTGCGCCATATTTCTGTGTTTTTAAAGAAACCAAAAATTCCAAAATTCTCACTACACTATACTAGTCCTGGAACTGGGGCAATTTAGAGCTAGCCTTGGGTCTGCTACTTCTGTCAACAAAGGTTCCATCTCTAGACCCAGAGTGAGTAAGCTTTGTAGTTAAAAGCATGAGCTGACATGGTGCTACACACATGTTCATCCCAGCACTTGGTAGGCTGAGGCAGGGGGAATCTTGACTTTGGGTCAGCTTGGGAGACATAAAGAAGCAAAACTGGGCTCCAGAGCTCAGATGGCCTGGTCAGTGTCTCAGCTGTTTCTCTCAGTGCTGAACCTCTCTGCCTCAATTTCTCCATATGTACTAGGGGTAGAAGAACAGTCCCCATTTCATAGAACTGTTGACTAGATTAGTTAATGTGTTCCTGATGTAGACAAAATGCAAAATAAAAGGTGTTCACTATTATGATTTCTAATGTTGAAGGAAATGAAGCTGGTCTTTGGAGTCTTCAAGTGACAAGCAGTTATGGGCTTACCCTCATTGAAGATGAGGCCCCCTGGGCCCCATTTCAACCTCTGGTCCAGGGATCTAGCCTAGCTGGCTTTACACCTTTGTGTCCTAGGCTCAATACTTTCTTTTAGTAAGATCTATAAGAACAGAGGAGCCAAAGACATAGAGAACAGACCAGAGGAAAGACTAACAGTGCCCCGTCCCTGCCTGTGTCTGCCTGTATCATCCTGATGTAGCTTTGCTATATGCTTACAGAGCCCATATGCTGCCCGTAGGCCTTGGGACATCTTGAAAACCTTCTTCCCCCTGGCTTGTTTTCCTTCTACCAGGCTTGTGTCTTAGAAAGTTCTGGAGTCTCTCTACTAACTGAGATCTGAATGATATATATGTGTTGCTCTGTCCCTTTAAGGACTTCTCATTCCTGGAAAGGAGCAGTTGCCTAGTACAACAGCAAGCTCCATCATTGGGATATTGGATCCCTTCAACTTTGTCCATTAATATTGTCTGAGGGAAAGTCTGTGCTGTGCCTGACACTTGGAGGGCTTCCAGCAGAGTCCAGGTCCAGTTTGATCCCCTCATTTATGCCGGTTTTCTTTGTAATGAATGGAGGGAGATAACTTCCACTGTTTCAGGCATACACTTTTATTGTTTGTTTGAGACAGGATTTCCTCTGTGTAGCCCTGGCTGTCCTGGAACTCACTCTCTAGACCAAGCTGGCCTTGAACTCAGAGATCCATTCTCCTAAGTGCTGGAATGAAAGGTGTGTTCATTTTTAATTTCCTGCTTTCTAAGACAAGGTAGGTAAGTTCAGTACTAAAATTCTGAAAGATGCTGTCAGAATATCACAAGGCACAGAGTCATCTGGGGACGCAGGCTGATCCATGCTGAGTTAGCTCCACGGCAGTGACTTCTTCTACTTCATCAACTTCTAAAATTTGTTTATTTTATGTATGAGGGATGTGTCTTGCATGCTCATCTGCATGACAGAAGAGGGCATCATGTAGGTATGTGTACCACATGTATGCCTGGTGATTGGTGTTTTTCAAGACAATTCTCTGTGTAGCCCTGGCTGTCCTGGAACTCAATCTGTAGACCAGGTTAGCCTCAAACTCAGAGAGAGATCTGCCTGTCTCTGTCTCCAGAGTGCTGGGCTTAAAGATGTGCACCGCCTCCAGGCATCAGGCTCTTCTTAATTCTTACTCATGTTAGAGCTCCTTGGTTCTGGATGTTTTGTTTTTAGTCTGACCCAGAGTTGAAGGCTGAAGTCTGTGATGGAGTAAGCACCCTCACGAATTGAAAATTGGGAAGGAGACTAAGGTTCATCAGAAAACACTCTCTTCATTTTCCAGGGTCTCCTGATAGGCTTACTTTTAAAGCTTTGGTGAAGACAGAGGAGGGTATAGGACATTTTCTAACCATCCTTCTTTCTGGAAAACTGAATCCTAAAGTGATAACTCATCTATCCTTTTGCTTCCAACACCAAATAATGAACTAAATAGATTGGTCCACCTGAAGGTGTCACATCACAGCCTGAGCTTCGTCCATTCAGTAAATGCTTGTTAGGAACCTCCTGTGACAAGAACTATTGGTGCTTGGGGTTATACCAGCAAGCAAAGCAAAGATTCTTCCCTTTGTAGCACACCTACCACCAGTGAAAAAGAAGGCAGACAGTAACCAAACTTAGAGAATGAATCAATCTCTCTCTCTCTCTCTCTCTCTCTCTCTACACACACACACACACACACACACACACACACACACACACAGGCTATGGTCCAACAAGTCGAACAATGTCAGGCTATGAACAGAAGGTCCAAGAATCCACAAGTTGCTCGGTCCATGAGGCTGGATGTCACAGCTGGTCTTCAATAGATGCTGGAATCCCAAAGAAGTGGGCTCTAATGCCAGTGAAGGAATGGACTTGCTAATAAGGCAAGAGCAAGCAGGCAAAGAGCAAATGCTTTTTTCTTCCATGCCCTTATATATTGGCTTCCAGCAGAATACTTGACCCAGATTAAAGGTGTGTCTTCCTACCTCCAACGTTAAAGGTCTGGACTAAAAGTGGATTCAGCAGATTAGAAGTGCAACTAGCAAACCCAGGAATCCTCCTGTCATGGGAAAAAAAAAAGCAGAAAATATCTCACAGGTGTGCCTCCATTCTGGATTTTGTTGTTCATTTCAAATGTAGTCAAGTTGATAACCAGGAATAGCCGTCACAGCCAACAAAGAGCAGGAAGGCAGGTGGCCAGCTGTGCAGTTATATGGGAAATGCCATAGCTAGTACAAAGGCCTTAACATGGGGTGCATATCTGGGTGGGAGGGTGAAAGTAGGTAGTTCATGTTGTCAACCTCTAGAAGTAATGGGCACTGAGTACTTTCCATTCTTCTGCTTGCCTCCCTGGGCTTCACTCTCAGTAGCCATCCCTAGCCAGCCTCACCTTCCTCACCAGTGCTGGTAGGAGGCTTAGAGAATACTTGTTAGGTAGAGTGTTGGTTCCAGAAGACAATATCCAGTTTATCAATATTGAATTTTGTAGCTGACCGCCACTGTTGTAGAGAGCTGGCCATGCTTGGCAGGGTAATTTGATAATTCAATAGTCATCATGTGTACCATAGCTCTGTAATGCCTCTGCTTTTGACAATGGCTCTGTGCTGAGATGTCTGAGAGATAAAATAGGCTCTGGAAGGGGAAGTGAACCAGGTTGGAATCCATGATTCCGGCAAGCTCGGCTTTGCCTTCTCATTCACAGGAAAAGGAGTAATTTAGCAGATAGCTTTCTTTAAAACTCCATCTTGAGGTTTGGGTTGTGGTCAGTGGTCGAGCCCTAGACTATCATGCTCCTGTTGTGGTAGAAGTGCTCTTCAGGGATGTTAATGAAACAGCTCTCTAGATGATCTTAGCTTGTGCTCATGTCTTTATTGGGGTGACCTAGGGCTGCATATGAGCTTTGGAGAGTGGGAATGCATTTTCAGGGTGAATGAAATCATTGGCTGGAGTTTAAGATACTGTGAATACCTATTCCTAAGGAGAGGCATACCAGGAATCCCAGGTAGCTGCTGGGTGGGTTCTTACTGGGAAAGAGGAAGTTGAACTTGCAGCTTTGCCAAAGACTATATGGCATTCCTCTTCAGAGAGAAGATTAGGGTCAGGATCCCCAGATCAAGCAGCAAAGAGGAAGCCCCATGAAGAAGAGGGAGTCCTCCATTTTGCACGGTGCTCAGAGGAGCTATCCAGACATAGTAGATTGTGACCTTAAGTAGCTAGGTGTAACACCCTATTTTCTTCTTGTCTGTGCAAGCGTGTGTGTGTGTGTGTGTGTGTGTGTGTGTGTGTGTAGACCAGAAGAGGACACTGGGTAGCCTATGTGCTCTGTTATTTTCTACCTTGTTCTGTCAATACAGGGTTGCTCACTGAACTAGCAACTAGAAAACCCAGGAATCCTCCTGTCTCTGACCACCTACAACACAGCTGAAAGCCATGTGTGGCCTGTGTACTAGAGATTTGAAGTCCATCTCCATGATTGTGCAGCAGGTATGCCTACCTGCTGAGCATCTCCCCAGCCCTGCTGTTTGTTGGGGGAGACAAGTGGGATTAATAAGGGTTTTAATATTTCAAAGTATGAAAGTTACTTGAAAAGAAAAAAAGAAAGAGGGCTGGAGAGATGGCTCAGTGGTTAAGAGCACTGTCTGCTCTTGCAGAAGATCTAAGTTCAATTCCCAGAACCCATGTGGCAGGTTACATCTGTCTGTAACTCCAGTTCCAGAGAATCCGACACCCTCACACAGACATACATGCGGGCAAAACACTGATGCACATAAAATAAAAATAAATTGTTTTAAAAAAAAAGAAGAAGAAAAGCAAGTAAGATACACCTTAGGTGTATAGGTATGGGCTCCTCAGAGAAGCGTTGCAGAAGGAAGGACACACTACGAGTCTGGGGCGGGTTCTCAAGAGAGAGTGACTTGTGTTTCTTATTATTGTTCTTGCTAGCATGCTTGGGCTTTTCATTTGACCCCTAGCAAAAATCTCTCTCTCTCTCTCTCCCTCTCTCTCTGTCTTTCTCTCTCTCTCTCTGTATGTGTGTAAAACAAACAGAGAATTTCTAATTTTTTTTCTCTCACTTCTGAGAAAGGGACTTCACTTTATCCATGAATGAGCCAAGAAAAGATGAGCTTTATGGAAGTGGGTCATCATGAGAGTGATGTTCAGAAGCTAATAGAAGCCTGGCTTAGCGTCTCTTCATGCCAGTGGGTCACATGTCCCAGCTGACACAGACACCTTGCTGGAGTGATTGCACAGTGGTTAGAGCACTTACTGCTTCTGCAGAGGACCCAGGTTTGATTCCCAGTATGGCAGCTTGTAATTGTCGGTAACTCCAGTCCCAGGGGACCCAATGCCATCTTCTAGTCTCCTTGGGAACCAGGCACACACATGATACACATGCACGTATGCAGGCAAACACACACACATGCACAAGTACATGCACACATACACACACACAGGGGTGGGTGGCAGGGTTGTTGAATCCTGAGGTCAGTGGTACGGAAGTTAATTGGCCTCAGGGATTCAGCAAAGTGAAAAGAGAAAGGGAAAGTTGGTATGGATACGTCTGGAGGTGCTTGGAGTATCAGATACTGTATGTGCTTGAGGGTGAGATAGAGATAGAATCTTAGGGTTCATAGCATGGCAGTGCCGTATAGCATGAGTTGTTCCAGAAGAGACGGCGAAGAACTAGAACAAAGTTTTGGACCAGTATGTCCGAACATTTGGGGGGACTGTTGGGGGAACTGTGTGAAACACAAGCTGCTGTTATGGGGTACAGGGTGGTCTCCTGAAGGCCCCAGATGCTGCAGGGTCCAAAAGCAAGTGAAGGCAAGGGCAGGCCAGGAAAGAGAGGGGTTGTCAAGCTTCTCAGGAGCTGTGTGTAATTGAAAAACTCTCTCCTGGCCTTGTCTCCTAAGGCTGACAAGCAATGTCCACCCAGATTCCTAGCTGACTCTCAGTTAGATCTGATGGTTGCTAAGGTCTCTGTCCTCTGAAAGTATTGGTCTGTATGGGCTGGCTAATTCTTATGTTGACTTGACACAAGCTAGAGTCATCAGAGAGGAAGGAACCTCAATCGAGAAAATGTCTTGACAAGATCTGGCTGAAGGGAGACCTGTAGGGCATTTTCTTAATTAGTAATTGATGGGAGAGGGCCTGGTCCACTGTGGGTGGTGTTATCCCTGGGCTGCTGGTGGTCCTAGGATCTATAAGAAAACAGACTGAGCAAGCCATGGGGAGCAAGCCAATGAACTGCACCTCTCCATGGCCTGTGTATCCTGTTCCTGCCTCTAGATTTCTGCCCCTGCTTGAGTTCCTGCACTTATGTCCTCTGATGATGTGGAAGTGTGAGCCAAAGAAACTCTCTTCTTTGGCTAAGGTGTTTTGTCGAGGCAGAAGTAACCCTAAGTCACCGTGATTCTTAAAGAGTGACAGGCTTCTCCACTAGGAGCTGGCTTGGTACTTCTGCTTTACATCTGAACAACAGAGCCCTATGCTGATCCTTTATTCTGGAGTCTTAGAATCTTCTTCACCAGGCCAGAGGTGGGGTGGGCAGTGGTGTGGTGGTGGTGGTAGTGTCATATGCTTTAATCCCCGCACTAGGGAGGCAGAGGCTGGTAGATATCTCCCAGTTTGAGGCCAGCCTGATCGACATAGCTAATTCCAGGACAATCAGGGCTACATAGACAGACTTTGTCTCAAAAACAAAAATAAAAACAAGAATCTTCTTCACCTTGAGACAGTGGATCTGTATGCCAGCTTCTCCTGTCTGCAAGCTTCTCCTGACCATTTGTTGGTACTTTCCACAAAGCAGAGTACTTTGTGGGAAGAAAGGAAATTTAAGGGCTGCAGGTATAGCTCATGACAGAGCATTTATACATGAGGTCATGGCTTCGATCCTTAGAGCTATTTTTAAAAAGAAGCAGAAGCAGAAGCAGAAGAAGAAGCAGAAGAAGAAGAAAGGATGAAATTAAACTGAAAAGTAGACAACAGTGTTTGGTGGCTCATGTCTTTACTCCTCACACTCAGGAGAATTGCTGTGAGTTCATGGACAGCCTGGAATACGTACTGAGTTTGAGGTCAGCCTGGATTACATAACAAGACCCTGTCTCAAGAAAACAACAAAGAGGGTCAGCAAGTTGGCTTAGCATATAAAGGTGCCTGCTGCCAAACCTAACAACCTGAGTCCCATCCCAAGGATCCATGGTGGAGATGGGCAGTGGTGGCGCATGCCTTTAATCTCAGCATTTGGGAGGCAGAAGCAGGTGGATTTCTGAGTTTGAGGCCAGCCTGGTCTACAGAGTGAGTTCCAGGACAGCCAGGGCTATTCAGAGAAAGCCTGTCTCAAAACAAACAAACAAACAAAAGGATCCATGGTGGAAGGAGAGAACTGATTCCCTCAAGGTGTTCTCTGGTCTTTAAACAGGACATACACATGTCCCTGCCAATAAGTTAAACACACACACACACACACACACACACACACACACACACACACGTTGGGGGGCCCACGATCTAATGAGTTTGAGAATGGGTAGGTAAAACACTGTTAACAGTGGGTTTTTTTAAATGTAATTTGTTTTTTAAAGATTTATTAATTTGAGGGCTGGAGAGATGGCTCAGTGGTTAAGAGCATAGAATGCTCTTCCACAGGTCCTGAGTTCAATTCCCAGCAACCACGTGATGGCTCACAACCATCTGTAGTGGGATCCAATGCCCTCTTCTGGTGTCTGAAGACAGTGACAGTGTACTACTACTACTACTAATGAGATGAAAGATTTATTGATTTTATGATCATGGGTTCTTTGTCTGCATGTGTGTATGGCACCATGTGTGTGCCTGGTGCCTATGGCAGCCAGAAGAGGGTGACAAGGGACTTGTGGAGCCCAGAATTTTCTGCTGATTGGGTCTGAGGGTCAATGTCAGGCAGACACATTATAGCTCTTGACACTGTGTTGGACCTTTCCTTCTTTCTTTCCTTCCTTCCTTCCTTCCTTCCTTCCTTCCTTCCTTCTTTCTTTCTTTGTATTATTTTTTGTTTTTTTTCAAGACAGGGTTTCCCTGTGTAGTCTTGGTTGTCCGGGAATTCACTCTGTAGACAAGGTTGGCCTCGAACTCAGAGATCCACCTGCCTCTGCCTCCCGAGTGCTGGGTGGCATGTGTCACCACCACCCAGCCCTTTCTTTCTTTTTTTAGAGAGAACCTTTATTTATGTGTTTTATTACATTTATTTATGTGTGTGCATGCACACATGCACGTGGGCACGTATGCTATGGTGTACATGTGGAGGTCAGACGACATTTGCTGGAGTCAGTTCTCTTCTGCCACCCTATGGCTCTCAGGGACTGAACTCTGGTTGTCCTGTTTGGCACCTTTCTCTACCGAGCCATGCCACTGTCAGAGTCTCCCATGCTAGGCTCTGAGCTGGCCTGTGGTTGGGACAGAGGTTAATGTGTTGACAAGGAGTGTCACCTGACTTGGGTGAAGAGGAGTGGCATTCACTTGCATCTCGGTGTCTAACACCCCATTTTCATGCCAGTCCCCTTACCTGCAGCACTGCCCTGTCTTCACCACCCTACATTCTTTCTCTTGGATGGCATCCTTTGGGTTCCTCCTATCTCCTGTGTTCTAAGCAGACAGGCTCCCTGTCTGCCTCCAGATCTCCACTTGCCTTCTCATTCCCTCTGCCCCCAGCCTGGCAGCCTGCCCTGTAGGAATGTTAATTAGCATTCACGATTTAATTAATTCAGTAGCTAATTAATGATTGGGGACTGGAGGTGGGGAGCTAGGATGCTGGGGGGTTGCAAGCTGAAGGTGGCAGAGAGAAGTAGCCGAGGCTGCAGAAGGCATCGCAGATGGCAGTGTGGCGGCTGGCACGGTGCCCACTACCATGGATGCAAGCACACTTGCACGCACGCACACGTACACACACAAAACCGGAAAGAGTGATCGAGGAATAAAATCAAAAGCAGAGAGAGAAGGATGCAGGGGCCCTGGGAACCAGGGCTGGGGGGCTGGGGTGGGGACCAGGGCTGGGGGACTGGGGGGCTGGGGGTGGGGAGGACTCTAGATCTATTTGAATCTACTCCGGAAGTGGAAGAGTACGGAAAAAAAAAAAAAAAAAGAAACAACCACAGGCGCAGAAAGAAGAGAGCTCTCCCGGTACCCCACCCCACCCCCGCCCCACCCCAGCCACCCCTCCTCCCTGGCATGGGATTCATGGGCACCAGCTGAGGACAGGGTCCCCTCCCTCTGCCTGCCACATAAATATTGGCACCGAGGACCCAGACTCTGAAGAACAGGACATTCCAAAGAAAATAGTTTTCATTTTAAGTTACCTTTTAATGTATATATGTGTGTGTGTGTATGTATATGTGTGTGTGTATATATATACACACATACACACACATATATACATATAATGTATATTATACGTATTTAAATTGCACCTGTTTTGGCATGAGGGTGAAGGCGAGTGAAAGAAGGTGACCGAGCCAGAAGGAGAGAGCACAGATGGCTTTGGTGATGGTATGGTATGGTGAGTTGTGGGGGGGAAGACGGGGGTGGTACAGGGGTTGGGATGGGTGGAATGAGGACTCTGTCTTCCTCTTTTCATTTCACTATGGTTGAAAGAGAAAGAGGGAAAAGGAGAAAGAGAAAGAGAGAAAGGGGGTGGGGAGAGAAGAGAGACAGATGGCAGAGTGGAGAGGCGGCAGCCAGTGCCGGCACTGCCCAGCTTGGGCGGACCCAGCTTCCCCCGCCTGCCAGCTCTCCAAATGCCACCCTTCCCCCATCTTCCCCTCTCCCCATCCCCCCAGCTTGGCACTGATCTCAGGGAGAGAGAGGGAGGGAGGCTGGGCAAAGAGCATCTGTTCCCTCCATTCTCCTAGCTCCATCGGCTGCCAACCTAAGGCCATCGCCTGCCTCCATCACCCCTTCGCCTGCCTGCCTACCACCCAATCCCAAATGGGTGCTGGATCAGGTGCCGAATCTGGCTGCCTCCTCGGGTACCAGTCACTGCATTGCTGTGTGTCTGCCACCGCTGCTTGGCACTCATGGGGCCGTGTGTGTATGTGTGTGTGCGCGCGCATGTACATGTACGCATACGCATGTGTTGTATGTGAGCCTCCTGGGCATGGGTGGGGGTTGGCATTGTGGTTGCCACTGTAGCATCCAACTAGGACAGAAGGATGGAGTAGAGGAAAGAGGGGAGAGACGTGGGGCCTTGGAGGGGAGAAGAGGGTGCATGAGTTGCTACATGCTGTCTGATTGCAGGCATTGGCATTGCAGCTGCCACCCTTGTGCCCATGGAGATGGGAGGGGACAAATGGAGGGGGCAGCGACAGGAGTCCTTGTGCTCTGGGAGGAAGATGCGGCACGCGAAAGCTGTTGGCATCACAACTGTAGGCTTGTGCCAGGTCTGGGGTTATGGGAACTAAGGGGGCGAGGAGGTAGAGAGGAAGGGCGGATGTGCTGCTGATGCTGCTGCCCCTCTAGGATGAGCTCTGAGAAGCGTGTGGGCGTGAGGGGTTACCTCTCTTCCAGTCTGAGAGTGGAGAGTAGAAGGGAAAGCACCAGGACAGAGTGGAAGGAGGCCAGGAGGAGGACGGGAAGTGGACAGGAGGAAGGACTGGGCCACTACTACCCAGGGAGAACTCGTCTGGGCTGGCCGTGGGGCCTTTTGTGAGAGAACACTGAAGAAGACCACAGGGAAACTGGTGCTGCCCATGGAGCCTGGCATGGCTGTGGTGTTGTGTAGAATGGGGAGGGTGACAGTGTCCCTCTCAATGTGGTTGAGAAGGCTGTCGCGCCAGGGGTTAGGTGGTGAGATGAAGGATGCTTCATTTGGGAGAATAGACTTTTTTCCTGCCAGGTCCTCCTTCCCATCCCCTCTTAGGCATGGAGAGATGAGTGACAGATGGAGTACCGCATAAGGACACAATGGAGTGAGCAGGCCATCGCCAAGACCCCAAGGATGAAGAGTGGCAAGCCCTGACGGTCCTTCTGGCCTCCGCCATTTTCCTGCTGAAGATGGCCATATCCTCTAGCCTGGTCTGTATGTTACCAGTGTTGTGGGGAGGGAAGGGCTGCATGAGAAGCTGAGCTGTGAAGTGGGCAGGATACCCTTTTGTGGATCCTGTTTGTACCGTCCACTCTTACAAGTGTGGCTGATTTTTCTCCCTGGTGCCTCATTCTCCTCCCCCTTTCTTTTGCCTCCCCCCTTTCATCACCACCATCTGGGTCCTCCTGCTTGGCACCCAACCAAGTAAATGCCGCCACACTTGGCAGTGTTGCACTGGCATGTGACCAGTGACTCAGATTCTGGCACTGCGGCAACCCAAAGCCTCGAAACTTGCTCATGATACCACTCGGCGGCAATGAGGGAGAGGGGTCATGTGCATAGAGGTGCCAGGCGCTGGGAGGAGCTCCATGGTGGGAAGTGGCACGTAAGGCTGCCCTTCGCAGATGGACTGAAGCCAGTATTCACTAGAACACCTCTCCTCTGCTCTTCTCCAGACTGGGCCCTCAGCTCCTCCCTTCACTAATTCCAATGAGAGGGTTTAGATGGTACTACACTGTGTTTGAACAGCTATGCAAAGCAATCTAGAGCAAGGAGGGAGAAGGACATCATTCCCAGGCATGGCTGGAGCCAGTGGGTGTGTACTTCTCTGGGCAGTTAGGACAGAAAGAAATTGGAGTGTGAAAAAGCCTGGGAAGAGGCTTGGCAGCTATGCTGCCCCTCAGGCAGTACCAAAGAGAGACCCTCAGGCTTTGCTGGTAGGGAGTGGGCTGGGTCTTACACATGTATTTCCTGTTCTCTTGTGGTTGAGATGAATTGGTTCCCTGTCCTTTTGTTTAAAAGAATCCTTGAAGGATAAGAGGCACTCTAAAAGTGGTGAGTGGTGAGGTGGCGTGGCGGGAAGACAAAGACACCAGGGACTTCTACAAAGAAGCTAAGAGTTTATGTTTAGAGATTTCTCAATAGGACTGGATTAATTTCTGTCTTTGAAATCTACTCTTGGAAGGGAGGACCAAGGCCCAACAATGGCAGTGGGAGAGGAGATAACACTGTGAAGGACAATCTCCATTATCTGTGATGACATACACCAGCCCCTGAAAAATCTAACCTTAAGCTGCCTGCTGCAAGACTTTTCGGTAGCACTGGATTTCCCTCATTACTGGTAGGCAGAGGTTGTTAGCCATCAATCTGGAAGATCTGAAGGAAAATTTCGATTTGGGTAGAGTCTAAGGGGATGGCTATCAGAGATAAGGCCTGTTCATGGGAAGTAAGCAGGGGTTTGTTGCCCATGCTGGGCAGAGCTGCCCTGGGCTGGGGGAGTTCTGACGTCAACATCTCTGGAAGCAGATGGCTGCTTCAGAAGAAGCAAAGTGTCCACAGGAGAAAAGAAAGCAGGAGGTCTTCAGTCAACACGGTAAGTGGATAGTGTTTAAGAACTCTTTTCTTCTGTTAGTGAAAAAGCCACCATAAACACATGATGCCATCAGGTTCTAGTAGAGTGGAAGCTTGAAAGTGTGTCAGGGTAATGAAGATGCTACATCTGAGGAGGAAAAAAAAAAAAACCAAAACATTGGTTTGGGTATAGCTTAGTAGCAGAGCACTTGCCTAGCATGTGTGAAGTCTTGGGTTCAAATCCCAGCACTAAAGAGACAAAAAAGTCTGAAGTGATGATGCTAGTTGCTCTGTAGGAGTGTCTGCTGTATCCTGGGGACTGGGGAGCTGGGGCAGGTCACAGAGATATTGGGGGCTGAGCTCTTTAGGACAATAGCTGTCAGTCAATAGCATAGATTCAGTGGGAGTTTCTGATTCACTTGGTGTATAGTGTGGTTCAGAAATGTATATTTAACTATTATTTGTGGTACTAGGAATAAATCCCAGGACTTGTGCATGACAAGCAAACACTCTGCGTTATGTCCCCCTTTTGCTGTTATTTTGAGATGGAAGTCTTGCTATGTTCAAGGCTGGCCTTGAACTAACTCTGTAGACCAGGCTATCTTGAATGTGTGAACCTCCTGTCTCTAGAAATTGGAATTATGGGTTTGTACCACTAGACATATCTTAGGATACTTTTTAAACACTGGGGTAACCATGATACAGGTGGGCAAACATTGGGACAGACTGTTCTGCAGGATGGCATCCATCTTGTAGGGCAGTCAGACTCATTAGGATTTCCCTTCTCTTTGTATCTCTGTTTCTTGACAACCTCCATGTCACAGTGATGATGCATATGTTGTGGGATGTATGCATGCATGTGTTAGGTGATGGCAGCTGGTAAAAGGCGGGGAATCATGAGGTCCAGTTACGTACATGTAGCTTGCTAGAACAGTGATTGCAATGGACAGTGGTTATCACAGAGGACCTTCCTTGATAACATCTTTAGAGTTCTGCTTCCTTTGTCCCCCAGTTCCAATCGTTGGCTGCCATGTGTTTCAGAAACCTTCCTATGGAGAACCATGAGATTAAAAGTGTTGCTGGCTCAATGTCCTCTGTGCTCCCGCAAGATCTGCATAGATTTTGTGGTGACAGAGAGATAGCACCTACTCATCTATCTTTTTTTGAAACCTGGGCTGTAAAGCAGGAGTCAGCACTGTGCAGAGCGGGGCCCATGGCAGGATTGACAAATACCCCAGAATCTGCAGACAGATTCACTGCTGAGACTTGAGTTGTTTGGTGGGATATGTCCAGTATTCTTCAAGGTCAGCAGAGAAGATGTACAGGGTTTGCTATTATGAGAAAAGGACCATAGAGTTATAGATGTGGGCAACATCTCTGAGCCTCTGCTGACCACTCATTTCTGTATGTTAGCAGTGGGGTTGACAAGACTGTATGTATGGTTGCATTAGTGTGTATTGCTGCCCCCACTCTCCCCACTCTTGGACAGGTTCATCTTCTTGTCCTATTTATAATCACCCAGTCTGTGTGTCTACTAACTTCTAGCCAGACACCTGTCTGTCATTGGGGAATTTCAGGCAACCCGTCTGATACTGGCAGGGAATAATTCTATCTGCCCCATTTCCGTTGTATTTTGGTTAGAGGATTAGCTGGGTCCTTCCGTATCAAGGAAAGTCAAAGGGTGGTCACACAATTGAGTCCTAATTTTGTCACTTGATGTAATGCTTTGGGGAAGTGTAGTGTCTTCACTTGGGCCTAGTGGCACAAGCCTTTAACCTCAGCTGCTCAGGAGACTGAGGCAGGAAGATCTTGAAGAAGATTAAGAGCTGTTTGCACTACAGAGCAAGTTCAGACCCAGTCTCAAAGAATGAACTGAGCTGGCTGGTGGTGGCAAAAGCCTTAAATCCTAGCACTCGGTAAGGCAGAGGCAGGTGGTCTACAGTTTGAGGCTAGCCTGGTGTGTAGAGATACTTCCAGGATAGACAAGGAAGGCTACACAGAGAAATCCTGTCTTGAAAAACAAAACAAAATAAATCAAACAAATGAACAAACAAAAAAATCATGCCTGTAATTCTAGCAGTCAGGACATGGAGGCCAGAAGACCTAGAGTTCAAGGTCATCCTGAGTTATACAGACAGTTCAAGTCTAGCTTAGTCTCCATCATGTATGTATATACGTACACACACACACAGTTTATGGGACCCTGGATTTGCTCCCAGGTTCCACAAGAGTCTACAGACTCCCCAAAGAGTCCGAAGAGGATCATGCTCTCGGTGTAGTACCTTTCTCCTTCAGACTTCCCACCCTCGGTCCAGCTTTCCCTAAGTGTCCTCTCTCAGTGTTTCTTTCATGTCATCTCATATTGTATCCACACTTTGCTCCTGTTGGTTCTGTTCCCAGGAGCACTGTCCCTATTTGGTAGTAACTGCTGCTGTAGTACTCTGGCTCTTCTTCCTAATTCGGTCTCCTGGAACTGGAAACCTTGTAGCTACAGGTTTCTGATTGGTTTCTGAGATGTGTCCCCCACTTTCCCAATACCAGGCCTTCCTGTAGAGTGCCAGCATGGTCTACCCAGTTTCAGGGTGATATGGTTTCCTTGACTTCTCTTCTTTAGATGACAATCATTTATGGCCTTCCCCCCCCACAAGTTAAAAATGTTCAACACTAACTGACAGTGGTCCCATTTTCCTGAGACTTGCTGTAGTTGAGCTTTCTCTGTCTCCATTCACATGAGGAAAATGAACATGTGTGAGGTGCTTGCAGACAAGTGTCTTTCTGTTAATCTACAACCTCAGTTCCTAGAAGATATTGCTTCTTAAGAGTGTGAAGGCTGTTATCTCAGGACATGTTCTTGTGCAAATGTAAGCCTGTGTGTGTGTGTGTGTGTGTGTGTGTGTGTGTGTGAGAGAGAGAGTATGTACATTCATCTACCTGCAGACGTCTTGGGTGGGGTCTGCTTCTTTTCAGGATGAGCTTGTTTTGTTGGTGGGGTGTTATATGCAGAACTCTGCTTCTGTTCCTATGCAAATTATTATTATTATTTTAAAGCAGTCTCACTATATAGAACTCATTGGCCTGGAAGTTGTAGACCAGGCTGGCCTTGAGCTCAGAGAGATCTGTTTGCCTCTACTTCCTGAGTGCTGGGACTAAAGGTGTCCTCCACCACAGCCAGCCTTATGTGTTGTTTTTTTTTTTTTTTAAAAAAAAAATGGGGATAAATGACTAAATGAGCAAATGTCTTGAAATAGGAGGGTGATGAGAACTTGACCTATTAAGGAATAGAAAGAATGAAGCATCTGGGGCTATTATGCCCAGAATCATTGGCTTTCTTGGTTCTACATGTTTCTGTAAGTTCAGCCAAGGGCTAGAGTTTTGAGGTAAGAACCAGTTTATTCAAGGATCCTGCTGCATCTGTCTTCTCTGGCTACGAAGGCTTCCGATTTTTCTCCTGTTCTTCCTGGTTGAGGACTGAGTACCTTTCAATCCTCTCACAAGGTTTAAAGACAGGCAATACCATTCACACCTCCTGCCTCCTGGCAATGACTGTGGAGTAGCTGGGAGCTTCTTTAGGATTATGTATGTTAGAAATCCAAAGCTATGATGGACCATCTTATGACACCCTAGTTCAAGCTTGCTTCATAGACAGACAGAAGCGCCTGTAGGTGTCACTGTGCTTGCTTTCCATCGGTTATTCTGTAAGATCCAGCTGACTTGCTGGTCACCTGAGACACCAGGTCCCTTAGTGCACAAGGCTGTCTGAGGGATTAGCACTACGTGTGGCCTGAGAGACTTTGGACTGGTGTGTGTTGACCTGGCAGCAGCTCCAAGGCTTCTGGGAAAGTGCAGTTGCTCAGTTTGTCTCATTGAAACTTAATCCAACTTAGGCTAAAATGCATCACATAACACCTCTAATTATCCCAAGGCAGATGTTTACCAAGATTTTCTTTTAAAGTTTTTTCTTTTTCTTTCTTTTTTTATCTTTTATACATAAGTCACATTCCCAGAAAGCAGACTGAAAACAAACAAAACGAACAACCAAAAAACCCAACCCTTTCCTTATACACATGCTGCTAAGAAAATACTTCTATACATAGAATTTCAACAAGTGAGACAAAAGGATGTGGGTGTATGTCTGTGAGAAAGGCGTGAGAGGCAGGGACCAGACCCCCGGGCTAGCTTTTCTTCTACGGTCGACATCTGTAACTGGCATATTTGGTATCAATAGGACTGGTTTCATTCTACCCTCAATTGGCTTGAGTTAGGAGTTTCTTATTTCCAAAGTGAATGTCACAGGCGTTTAAGATTCAGAATGTGTGGGAACTAAGGATTAAAGCTGACCCTCTCCCATCTCCCTTTCTGCATATAACCATTGCTCTAGTGTTGACATGTGGCTGGGGGACTCTGCAAACGCTAAGTTCTAGGGCAGGCTGATGTGTATAAAGTGGGTAACTAACTTAGGAAGCTTGGAGGGACTCTTCGGGGTTAAGGGGAGAGATGAAATATCCCGAAGGTATAGGAAATGGGGGGGGGTTCTTTGCTAAAATAAAACATCTATTAGATCTACCCTGTGCCACTCTGGCTAGATTTGAGGATTGCCAAAATTACCTCCTGGAACTGAGATGGGGGCTTTCCTTCCCCTAGGACACTGTTCTCCTGTTGCATCCCCTGGAGAGCACGCTGTGCTTCAGGCATTCCTTCCTACATATCTTGCTGGACCCTTATGCCCTAAGTGACAGGCTCTGGCCTTGGGCAGCACTTGCAGGAGATGTTGATTAATGGAGGGGCTGGGTTGAGCTGGAGGGGACAAGGGTAAGGGTAGAAGTCTAGAAGGAGGAAAAGTAGATGGGGAACAGGGGATTTTGCAAAGGAGGTTCCAGACAATCAGAGACCTGACAGGAACCCAGGGTTGGGGGTGGGGGAGGAAGAGAGTCGGGGCAGGCAAAAGGGATTTCAGAAACCAGAAGTGCCACTAAGTGCCCTTCTTCCCTAGGTTCTCAGGACACTGGGCTGACAGCTGAGAATGAGGGGATTGTCACCTGTCCTGATACATGGTTACCTTAGAGGACAGGGGTCATCTCTACCTTACTAGTACTGTCTGAGACCTGGCCCAGCACTGGGAAGGCTGTGTTGCCTCTGGTCCTGCAGCTTAGCAGCACCAATAAGGACTTAGAGGCATCAGAACTCAGATTGCGAGAAACTCTCAAGTGGGGACAAGGGGGCCACGAACAGTAAAACAAAACAAAAACAAAACAAAAAGAACACTTGTTTGTGAGAGTTTTCTTTTTTTCTATGTATATTCAAAGTTTATGTTTTCCTTTACTTCATTCCTCTGGTCTCTCCATCTCTCGTGTCTGTGCACACTCTCTCTTGCTCTTGTTTATTTGGTGTGTTATCATTTTTTTTTTTTTAAAAGAACTTTGGATTTGCCATTGGTGGGCAATGCTGATCCTCAGAGGCTGGACTGCCCTTGGCAGGGCTAGGGCAAGGGGCAGGCCCACGGCTGCTGAGAAGACCTCAGTGTTTAAAGCCTTTGAGAAAAAGTTACTGCAGTTTCCAGGGTAGGGGTGAGGTTGGTAGAGGGGTCCCTGGCAGCGGCTTCCCCAGGAGTCCAGGCTGCAAGGGTCCCACCAGGTGAGGGTAGGAGGGAGGGGTGCAGGGAGGGTGAGCAGGGGTGCGGCTCCCCCTGACAGCCTCCAGTTTGGTTAGTTTTATGGGCTCCTTGCCCATCCCAGGCTCCAACCTTAGGAACCAACTGGGTTTTTGGAGTTTGTGAGCGGTCTGTGCTCTGGACAAGGGACAGGAAGAAGGGGAGTAGCAGTTGATTTTCCACCCCCCTTTTTTTGCCTTGGGTTTTCTTTTCTTTTTCTTTTCTTTCTTTTGGCGTTTTCTCAGTCAGTATAATAGTATGGAAAAGATATGCGTTTACAAGGGAAGAGGGCTGGGAATTCAATGGGGAAAATGAGGGAACAAAGCAGACATGGATGCCAAAGTGGGGGTGCATCTGCAAGGGGCTGAGAATGAGGGTCAGATTGTTTGTGGGACGGGGAGGAGGCAGGACTCTGCTGGAGGTGGGGTGTGTGAAGCCCACTGAGGGTGGGAATTGACAGACTCCCATGAGGTGGGCAGAGCTGAAGGTTGGGGTGAGGGAACCCTGAGGCCCTCTCTTGTCCCCATCTTGGTTTATCTGTTTATAAAGCTAGAAGTGTAGAGGTAGTAGTAGTTTTTGGGTTGGGGTCCGTGTGAGGTAATCTTGCTTCCTCTTTGGCAAAAGCCACAGCAGCCGGGACAGCAGTGGCGCTGTTGGTAACGGTGATGGGAGGGCCTCCTGGGGGCGGGGCTGCCTTGCGCCTGTGGGCTGAGGAGCGCAGATGGGAGGCTAGGGCTTCACGCCCACTCAGCAGCACCTCACAGGCCAGGCAGTGGTAGGTGCAGATAGGCACCCGCAATGGGGCGGGCATGGAGCCCCCAGAACCCCGCCCAAAGAAGCAGAAGGATCTCTGGTGGGCAGTAGCTGGGGCCTCGCCGTCAAATGCCATCTTGCACTGGCGGCACAAGTAGCGGTGAGTCACATCCACGGTGGAGATGCCAGCGCTGCCTATCAGCAGCTCATCAGCCTCAGTACTTTCCCCTTCCCCCGGAGCCGGCAGCTCAGGAGGCTTTGGAGGGGCTGTGGCTGTTGGCTCGGGGGCTTGGGGTGGTTGCTGGAGGAGGGCATTGGGGAGCAGCCCAATGAGGGTCTGAGGTATGACAGGGTTCATGGGAAATAGCCCCTTCTTCATGCCGTAAAGCTGTTGGAAGTATGCTCCCTGTAACTGAGGACCAAAGACAGCTGGTGGTGCTGCCCCGCCTGCAGGGGGCAATGGGAAGGGCAGGAATTGGCCCCCCAACAGGGCTGGGACAGTGGCCTTCAATGCTTTCAGGTTCTTGAGGGCATCAGTGGAGGAGTTGGTAAGGGTTGCAACTGGCTTCCGCTCACCAGAGACTTTGTCTCCTGAGGGCTCAGTAGCTGGGCCAGGGGTAGGGTCAGTAGAACTGTTGGTTTGGTTAGATACAGGTCTCTGAGGTAAGGGGCGGCCTGGACCAGCAGTCTGGACCACTGTGGTAGCAGGCAGGACTGAAGTGGCAAGGCCAAGAAGGCCTGAGGAGGCTGCAGGGCCTAGGAAGAGGAAAGGAGTAATGACGGGTTAATGGTCTCCAGCCTTACAGACCTCTCTGTTCCAGACTACACCTACAGCACACTCACCCTTCCCCCCACCCAGTGGCTGTACTCAAGTCCAGCTCCTCCCAGCCTCCCCGACTCACCTGAATTGAAAGAAGCTATGCTTCCAAGTGGTGGCTGGGCCAGAGTTGGGCCAGGTAAGAGAACTGGAGCCAGGCGGGGCAAGGTCGGGGAAGGCCCCAGGGGCACAGAGGCAGGTGTGGTGGCAGGTGGCCCTTTGGGAGCCAGTGGGGTCTCAGGTGCAGGAGCCAAGTCATAGCATTTGCTTTCGCTCTTCAGTTGGGCTCGGACTGCCTCCTTGAGCTTGGCAAGGTGCTGCCGAGAGAAGAGGTGGCCTCGGCAGGAGACAGAGAAGTCATACTTGACATCACAGTAGGGACAGTCAGTTCGCTGGGCTGCCAAGGTGCCCTCACTGCCGCCCCCACTCCCTGTTGGTGCTGTCCCCTGCAGTTTGGCTTTCTTTTCCTTGGCACGAGCATTTTGGAACCAGACCTGAATGACTCTCTTGGGCAGCCCAATTTCCTCCCCCAGTACCTCACACTCCTGCATAGTAGGGGTGCGGTAGGCTTCGTAGCAGGCTTTCATGATCTTCAGCTGCAGGCTGCTCATTTGGGTTCTATATCGCCGCTGCCCCATGCCATCTGGAACTCCAGTCCCACTGCCTGGTCCCCCACTGGTCCCCCCAGCCCCAGGGGACTCTGGTTCAGCCAGGCTGGAAGCAGATGAATCACTCAGGTCTCCTGCCGATGGACTGCAAGCCTCACTTTCTGGAGACACTTTAGATGGTTCCTCTGGACCCTCATCCTCACTGAGTGCGGGAGGTGGGAGGGGTGTGGGGGGTTCTGGTATTGGTGCAGTGGCCTCTTTCCCAGGTGGTAGGAATGGCAGAGGTCCGGCAGCAGAGGGGACTGTGGTGTAGGGAAAGGCAGGTGCTTCTCTCTTTGGGGCCTCCTTCCCAGTCTCATCTTCAATCTTGCTCAATAGAAGGTTGAATTTGGGGAAGGGTGCTGGGGAGGATGTAACAGTGGGTTTGACTGCTGGACCAGCTACTCCCCCAGGGGTGCTTCGAAATTGACCTTTCCTCTCTCGGGCTCTGGTATTCTGGAACCAGACCTGTACTACTCGTTTTTTGAGCCCCACCTCCTCAGAGATGCAGTCTAGCATCTTACGTGTGGGGTTGGAGTCCTGCATGTACCATCGGTACAGAATCTCCAGCTGCTCGGGCAGGATGGTAGTACGTAGGCGTTTGTCTTTGGGGGGCTCACCCTCTCCTCCACCCCCTGCTTCACTGCCTGTGGGAGACAGACTGCCATCATCATGCTTCCGTTTGAGGGGTGTCCCTGTCACTGATGAGGTGCCGGATGCTACAGGGTTTCGCTCCCCAAACACCAGCAGAGGCAGATCTAGGAGCTGTGATGGAGCACTGGGCTGCACAGACGGTAGGGGATGTAGTCGGTGGTGAGTGCTCAGGAGATCCTGGCTGGGGAAAGAAATGGCACACTGGTCACAGGTATAGACTGGAGGGGAGGGAGGTGCCTTCCCTTCAGACTCTTTGCTTTCTGGCCTTGTTGGCTCTGCTTGGCTCAGGTCTTCCACATCTGCCTGTTCTGGTGAGGGGCCACCATGTCTTGTTGCAGGTTCCAGGTTCCGCTCCTCCACCTCCTCTTCCTCCACCTCTTCCTCCTCTTCCCCTCTCTCTGCCTCCTCTTCCTCTTCAGGAGGCTGGTCATCATAGCACTTCTTGAGGTGCCGCACTAACTCAAAAACACAGGCGAAGGTGGTGTGGCAGCGCCTGCAGCCAGAGGCTCCTCCAGTGGCTCCTCCGGCTGTCACGGGCCCACCCTCGCAGGCATTTTTACGGGCTTTCTGGCGGGCATTCTGGAACCACACTACAACCACACGGCTAGCCAGACCCAAGAGACTTGCGAGTCGCTCCACCTCTCCATCCTTGGGGTAGGCGCTGGTCTCAAAGAAAGACTGCAGAGCCTGGGTCTGGAACTCTGTAAACTTGGTTCTAGAGAACCGGCGGCCTACAGGTACTGTGGGAGGAAGACTCCCTCTAGAGCCTTCCTCTTCTTCTGAGGGCCAGGGTCCTCCTGCCTGGGTTCGTTCCTCAGAAGTGTGGATCCCCCCTACTTCAGGCTCTGGAACCATGAAAGGTGGGCCTAGCTGGGGAGGTGACTCCAGGGACCCATCTGGAGGTTTGGAGGGCTCTACTGGGGGTGGGTATAGGCTATCATAGCTCTTTCGAAACTGAGCAGCGTAACGGCTCAGAGCCTCAAAGGGCAGAAAACGGCGGTGAACATGTTCCTCGTGAGTCTTAAGGATAAGCATATTGGAGAAGAGTTTCCCACAGGCCCCACAGGCCAGCTTGTCTCCGCCCCCCAGAGACTCTGGGGGAGGAGGAGTTGGGGGAGGGGGCACTGCCTGCTTCCCTTCGTTGTACTGAATTACTAACTCGAAACCAAAATTTTCTAGGAGGGCTTTGGCTGCTGTGCGGGCAGCTTCATTGGGTGACGTGTGGGGTGGTGAAGAAGGGCCTGTTTCAGTCCCCTCTTCAGCTATGAGGGGCCGTTCCCATTCCTGCTCAGCCAGCTCAGCCTTGGGGGGTGCAGGGAGAGGAGGTGGGTTGGCAGCTGGCAGGGACAGCATGGGCGTAGGGCTAGCCAGTGCCAGCTTGGGCCCCACCTTGAGGTCATGGAGGTAGAAGGGAAGCAGTAGCTGTTGGTGCTGAAGTAGTGATTCTGGAACCAGAGGGAAGGGGGGCAGGACTGGTGGGGTGAAGAGAGGGGCTGGGAATCGATGCAGGTCCAAGGGAGGAGGTGGTGGGGACAGGAAAGGCAGTCCAGACATGAAGCCACTGGGGTCAGGGCCTTTCTTTTCAGTGCCCACCTCACCCTCAGTCTCGCTTTCCTTGAGTTCTTCTTGGCTTCGCTCTGCTCCTTCGGCCCTGACATCAGTCTTGGCCCCCCTTGAGCGAGTCTGGTGCAGAACTGATCGCATGTGAATCTCCAAAGTGGAGCTCTGGTTGTAGGACACTCGGCAGACTGTGCACTTAAAGGGCTTGTCTGACGCAGTGGTAGTGGGTGGTGGGATGCCAGCCTCTCCTCGGGCAGGGCACGATGGGTCAATGGCGGCCTTCTTCATCTTGTGAAGGTGGGAGACAGAATTATAATGGACCAAGAGGATGTTCTTCTGGGTGAAGGACTCCTTACACACAGTACACTTATAGGGCCGAGCAGGGTCAAGAAACTTGTCCAGGGCAAAGTTGGTGGTCTTCCGATAGGTTAGAGGGTGGCGAGAGTCAGCTGGGGTTGGCTCTGCAGAGCGGGGCTCCCCCACGGCTCCCTCTTCTTCTTCAGACATGGTCGGTAGAGGAGCCAACTCTTCAACTTGGGCATCAAGCTGAGGGACTGGAGATGGGGCTGGAGAAGAGGGCTGATCCGGGCTTTCTGGGGGTTCCCTGGGGCCCTCGACCAGTGCCAGGGGAGGCCCAGGAGGAGGATCTGGGCTGGCGTCTGGGACCAGGTTAGAGCTTTCTACAGGAGACAGAGGAACAGAGAACTGTGTTCAAGCTGAGCCCCAGCCATTCACTATCCAAAGCCACTGACTTAGTGTCAGCCATCTTCCGACCCCTTTGATCTCCTTTTCTGCCACTTTGGGAGGTATGCTGGGCCCTTCCTTACCTGCTACCTGGTCTCTGTTGGGAGTGGGCTCTGGTCCAGGAGCTGAAAGTTCTAGGCCATCCTCCACAGGGTTTAATGTGGGTCCAGGCAGCATTTTGGTTGCAAAGGTCATCTCTACAGTTGTGGCCTATAATGTAGAAAACATGTTAGTGGCCTCATCACTACCTGCTGCCTCCATTGCTAGCTCTGACCAGTTTACTATGCACCCACATCTGTGCCAAGCTCCCTTTGTCTGGATCCAGCCACCTATCTAGACAAACCTCCTTGAACTGATGCTTTTCTTTGGATGAGGGACTGGGTAGCTAGCTGCCAGCTGCCCCGTCCCTCCTTCCTCAAGCTAAAGTATCTTACCTCAAGGCTATCTGGCTCTGCTATTACCAACTCTTTTCAGGGTTACTGGAAGAGAGGGAACTGTACAGTCCAGGAATGGAGGGAATGAGGCAAGCTTACACTCACCACAAGCAGCAGCTTCTCAACACACTCGGGCACCACGTTGTGAAGGTGGCTGAGGTGGAAGTGCAGGGCAGGGCGGCCCACCAGCTGTTCCTGGCAGAGCGGGCACCTGTACTTGGGCTGCACGGCATGCTGGGAGAGTGTATGAACTCTCACCTGGTCATACTCTGGGCTTAGGAAGCTGCAGTATGGGCAGCAGAATACCTGGGGAATACATACAGGTGAAGGAGGAGTCAGGAGAGAGGTGGGACCCACTATCTACATTAGTAGGATTCAGTGCAACATGTCCTCATATCCAGATTTAGGAGACAAAGTCAGACAGGAAAGCACCTTAACCCATTCATCCCCAACCTGCCCTCAAGGCTGGCAACCCCCTTGGGTTAGGACAAAGGCCTAGCCTAAGTTGCCACTTTGACTTCCTTCCTTGTCAGTGTCCCCCATCCCATCCCTTCACCTGGTTTTTGCCTCCTTTTTGGTGTGTTTTTCCCTGTGTCTGATACCCTAGTCAACTTGCCAGCTTTCCAGCTGGTCCTACACCAGCCTTTCTTACCCACACCCCACTGCCTGCCTTTTCTGTAAAGTATCTCCTTTCTTCTGTGCATTCTCTGGACCAAGGTCCCTTATTCTGCCTGTGTTGCTCCTTCAGGCCTCTCAGCATCTCCTACTTGTCTGCCCCTGAAGCTGACTTAGCTCTTTCAGGCTCAGCTGCTCAACATTTCTCTTTCCCCTCACTACTTCTTGTCCTGGAACTCATCCTGTAGTCCACGCTGGCCTCGAACTCAAGAGACCATGTGCCTTGCAGAATTAAAGTGCCATCCTGCTTACTACTTCTTAATATAAGCAAATGCCACTCCTCAAGTGGCTTAGGTAAACTCTAGTCTGTCCCTTAGCACATCATGGCCTAGAATTCCAGGTAGGAAGGAAGCAAAAGAAGCCTGCTATCACATGACTGAACTGACTAGTGGGCATTTTCCCTGCTGCCTCAGACCAAACTTCTCTCTCTGGCCTGCCTCCTTTCCTGTTACCCTGCACTTTCCCAGGCCTGCACATTGGAGCAAGGGATCTAGGCATTCACATTAGTGCACCTAACCCTTAGAACAGACACCTGTAACAGACAGGCTGTGGGGAACAGAAGTTGGGAGGACGAGAAACTGAGGACAGAGGTATCTGTGTGCTGCAGTGGAATCTGGGAAGCCCGGGATGGCAGACATCTCAAGACCAGAGATGTGGGATCTCCTCAGAAGTAACACTTTAGAGACAATGGGGCTAAGCTGCCCCTGAGTCTCCTCAAGTTCAAGTCCTGGGGTTTAGAGGCCTGTGGGACTTGTCAGTGAGTCACTTGCTTGGTGCCTGTACTCTAAAGAAGGGAGCACCAGGACAGTGCTCTCCAGACTTACGGCTCCTCTGAGAAGGCGCAGCCTCCTAGCGGCCCCAGAAGCTGCTCTTGGATTTTGCCTTGTTCTTCTCCTTCCTCCCCTCTTCCCTCCCTCCTCTCCTGGCATTGACTACCAGTCTTTCCTTAATACAATTTCTCTCTTGACTTTTCCTCAAGTCCCTGCCGCCCTTCCTGTCACTCCTGTGTTCAGGCAGCTCTCTGCCATATGTGCTGAACGTATAGAACTGGCCTTGCATGGCATTTCTTGTGTGATATTCTGAGCTAAATCAGACACAAGTATGACAAAAGCCTTCAGAGCAGTGGCTCTCACCCTCCCCAATGCTGTGACCATTTAATACAGCTCCTCATGTCGTGCTGACCCCCAACCATAAAGTTATTTTCGTTGCTACTTCATAACTGCAATGATGCTACTGTTATGCATTGTAATGTAAATACCTGTGTTTTCTGATGGTCTTAGGCGACCCCCATGAAAGGGTTGTTCATCCCCAAAGGGGTTGTGACCCACAGGCTGAGAACTACTGCTTTAGAGTAAGAGATTTCAGAAAAGCTAATTCCCCACCTTCATCATCCCGGTCACCCCAGTTCTGACCGTGATCTGGTTGGCACTGTCTCTGGGAGGGCCGGTTCTGTCCTCTGTCACTTCGGAAGCTGAGGATGAGAGGAGAGGAGGTTAGGGACTCCTTAACCCTCTCCCCTTCCTGCATAGCCTCTCTGCTAGCAGAGAGCTTTCAGGGTAGGAAGAGGGCTTCAGAGGATGGAGATTGGGCAAGAAACTCAGCAGCCGGGTGAGGCCTGGCTGGGATCACTGCTGGGTTAGCCAGGGCTGGGTTTTCAAAGGCGGCAGAGATGCCTGGGCAGATGCAACTTTTTCTCCCTTCCCTTGGTCAGTTTTGCTCCTTCTGGGAAGGAGGCCTTTTGGGGTGCTTGGGTTTCTGAAAGGCCCCATCAACATGCCAGTATACACAGTGAGTTGGGAAGAGGAACCAGGTCAGAGGAGCGGCTCACCCCGTTGTTCTGTCTTGTTCTGGACATCTTTCTCAGAGGTGGGTGGCTGGGCTAAGGGGGTGTCAGGAGCCTTCCCTGTGTGGGGTGGAGAGAGAGTCAGTGTAACATGGTGAGACATGGGAGGAGGAGGGAGGGAAGAGGGCAGAAGAAGCAGGACAAGCAGCCAGGTGGTAGAGGAATGGATGAGTGAATCAGGAGGCGGGAGAGGATGGAAAGCCACCAGAAGAAACACAGGGTAAAAGTGTGAAGTCCCAATACTGGAACCCTAGGATGAGCCTAGCAGCCCATCCCTAGGAGCAAGCTCCACAACAGGACTGGTCTAAGCTTGGCCTCCTGGCCTGACTGACCCTGAGAAAGGGAGGCCCCACAAGTGTAGTGGGAGGGGGTGGGCACTGTAAACATTGAAAGAAGCGGCAGCTCTGGTGAACAGGAGGCGATGGGCAAGGAGATTACCACTCAAGTAAGAATTGACAGATGTGTAGGAATTTATTTTCGGTGGCAGCCTAATTAAAGTGTTAAAAGTTCCTTAACTCCATTCAGCCTTGCGCCAGGATCGTTAGCTATTGATCTGGGCCCCTCCAGCACTTAACTCCAGCCAGCATATTGGCAATTCAATTAGCACCAGTCAATGCTTACTGTTCCTGGTTCCTGCTGTCCTGCCCTTGCCCTCGTCCTCGCCCTCGCCCACCGCTGGCCTCTCCAAAGCCCAGATGCCTATGCCCACCTCTGACAGCCCCTTCCAGGCTCTTTTCCTGCACCCTCTGGATCAATGGTGCCTGGCTGGCTGTTCCTGGCCTCGGCTGACACAACCTCTGCTGCCTAGGGGGGGGTTTCTACGCCCAGCCTTGGGGATGAAGACCTCCTAGGAGACAGGAAGAGGCTGGGAAACTTGGGGACTCTTCCCATCCATGTTGCCTTTGGACCATACCCACAGCTCCCATCACCTTCCAACAAGTCTGGCCTTACATGGATTAGGGTTTTTGTTTTGTTTTTGTGCTTGTCATCTTGCATAGCCAATAGAGCTGGGACAATAGTTGCTATTCAGAACCACCAGGTGATGTCTTCTGTCCTTTACTGGCAAAATCTCTGCTATTCTCTCTCGTCTTCCAGTCATCTCCCTCCTGCCCACCTCCTTCCTGGGAACCTCCCTGATCCTGAAGCCCCCGTCCTGCCGCCTCTTCCAAGCCTTCCTACTTGCTGTTGATGGCTCACGTGCCGGTTTCTACCTCCTAGGTTACTTTGCTGTTACTCTCTTGCATCTGCTGCGACCCATCCAGCCCTTATTCTCCCATTTCCTCTTCCTCACCAGGAGGTTGAAGCCGCCCATGGCTGAAGCTCAGAATACTCTGGAGAGCTGAGAGTCCTTCTTCAGCTGCTGGGCCATTTTGTAGCAGCTGCAGCTGCCTCTGGGCCTGGGCGTCACGGTGGGCAGGGGTGCGTAGATGCTGTAGTAGGGCTAGGCGGGAGGGCGTGTCCCAGGCACACAACAGGCAGTGGTAAAGCCCCGGCTCCGGCCCTGCCTCTGCTCCCTCCATTTCCAGCAGAAACTAGAACCATGGAAGAGGCCAGCTCAGATGTAGAAAGTACACCTGCAGATCTCCGAGGACTGTCCCTATTCACTTGAATTCTTTCATTCCTGGGTGACCTCCCTTGACCCTTCTATGGCCTCCCATGAACCAAGGCTTACTCTCAATTTCCTTCTCTTTCTCCCATCAATCCTGGGTTCCCCAGTGTGTGACTAGAATCTGCTTCTGTTCTGGGTACCATGACGGCTGGACTGAGATGGACTCATCCCTATAGCATATAGGCCAGAACAGCTGAATAAAGTCTGCTTCTCCTCCTCGGAGCCCACTGTCCCTTGGCCTTTCTCCAGGTCTGCCCAGCGCTTTGTTACTCTAGTACTGCCCTGTTCTTCATGTCTATCACCACAGGTGCCTCCACCTCTCTCCACTGTACCTCCCACCCTCTCCCGTTCCTCCTCCTTCTCCCGCCCCCTCCTGCCTGAACTTCACCTTATAGATCTGGTTGTTTTCTTCATGGGCTGAACCCCGGGCGTGCAGCTGCATCTTCTCCTTGCTGTTGGACTCAAAGTCACAGATGTTGCAGCGCAGGTGAAGTGGGGAGACAGAGCCATAAGAAGCTCCATCCCCCAGGGACAGTGGGGAAGGGGTGCCCATGGCTCCGCCCCCCTCCCGGAGGTGGGCTGCTAGCTGGTATTTCTGAGTGTGTTTGTCAGTCTTGAGGTGGAGCTGGAAGTTGGCCTTGAGCTGGGTGCCATAGCAGCAGAGCTTACAGCGGTGGGTATCACCAGCCACCTCCTTCCATTCTGCTTCGGGGAGGCTCCGGCCAATGCTGCAGTGGTACAGCAGCAGCTCCAGGCTGTCTGTACTGAAAGCCTGGCACACCAGGCAGCGGAACACCTTCAGGGGTGAGCTGTCATCTGGGGATGGTGAAGTGGGCAGGCCATCAGATGAGCCCAGGAGCTGACTTGGTGGCAGATGGGTCTCAGGGGAGAGGCTGCCAGGGGCTAGGGGACAGAGACAGATTAGGAAAATGATGGGGGGCACTTAATTAGAATAAGCTTTGTTTACCTAAGTGGGGAGCTGACCTTTGGAGGAAGGCAGGGAATACAATTTGACTTGGGGTAGGAAGCAGCTGGAGCATAGTAAGGGGACTTACCAGCTGTGGGGAACTTGCGGGCAGGTGCTCCAAGGTGGTGGAAACCATTGAGAAGTAGCTGGGCTTCAAGGGGCTTGTCTGGCCTTAGCCCAGGCCCAGGCATGGGTGTCTGAGGCTGTCCTAGGGCCTGGGGCCCAAAGTACTGGAAGAGTTCAGGAGGGTTGGTGGGGGCAGCCCCTGGTGGGGGAGGAGGTCCTGGTCCCACCAACCCTGGTGGCAGGCCAAGTGGCAGCCCCTGGTGCAACATTAGGACGTTCTGCATGTGTTTCTCAGAAGTCATGTGGATGCGCAGGTTTCGGGAGATGTTGGTTTCATAGCTGCACACTTTGCACTGCCAGGATGATTTGGTCTTGGGTTCTTTATCCCCTACAGAGGGGGGTGGGAGGGATGCCTCTGGGGGACTTGCCTGCCCACCAGGCCCTGCCTGGAAGCCCTGCAGGTTGGCCAGGTGCTTGTCGGACTGCATGTGGATGCTGAGGTTGCCTTTGGTGGTAGTGGAGTAGTTGCAGACATCGCAGCGGTAGGGCTTGTAGCCACAGTTGTAGCTCTCTCCACGAGCGAGGCGGGGGTGGGCACCCCCGGCGCTACAGTAGCTGCAGTGGCTGTTGCTCTCAGGGTGCTTCTCCCTCATGTGCACATCCAGGGTCTGCTGGTACTTATAGTGCCAGTTGCACTTGGGACACTTGAGAGTCTTGCAGGAATTGCGTGAGTGTAGCAGGGACATGTGACTGGACAGGCTGAGGCCCTGGAAGGCTGCAGGGGCTGGAGTGTAGTCATCAGCCAGGCGACAGGACTGAGGTGGGTCACTGGTATCTTCAGGAGAGCCTGCTGGAGCTGGGAGCATGGCCACCTCCTTAGTGGTGGGTGAGCTTTGGTTGATCGGGAAGCAGAGCCCTGCATTCTCTTCCTGTCCCTCAGGGAACCAGTCTGGCCCTGCCTCGCCTCTTGATACTGGCGATTCTTTGGCTTGGGTTGGGCTGGGGTCCCAGGTGGCTTGGGCTGTGGGTGGGGATGGTGGACTGAGGGCCATAACCTCTTCAGCAGGGAGAACAAGGGCCTGAACGTCTGCCTCTGGGGGGCCGTCCTCAGCCTGGGCTCCATTTGTCTTCATGGTCACTGTGCTGGTGTCAGGTACTTCAGGAGAAGGGCAAGTGAGAAGTTTTGGTTCCAGAAAGCTTAGGAAGGCCATGCCGCCATCATGACCCTCCTGAAGTACTGCTGGGCTGCCCAGCAAGCCCTGGTGGTGGGCAGGGGTCAGCTTCACTCCATGAGACAGTGTGTGACCTATAAAGGCCTGGAGCCTGCCGAAACCCAGGCGGCATAGAAGGCAGATCCAGAACATTGCCCTGTGGTCTCCCTGTCGGCTCCCCATGGGGCCATCTTTGGGATCTTCGGTTGGGTTTGGAACCAGCTGGTAGCTCCAGAAGGATCCATCCCTTCCCTCACAGGCAGCCAGAGATGGCGCTGAGGTATCATGGGACAAAATTTGGTCAGAAGAGCTAAAGCCTTGGATTGGGTCAAAGCCATGTTGGATATAAAGGGTGGTTAGGTGTGAGGAGGGGAAGTGGGCAAGCAGGGGCAGGCTGGGCTCTTCCTGGACACTTGCCTCATCCCAGGGGAAGCCCTTTGGTAACACAAGTTCACTGCCACCTGGCAGGGGCAGGTTGGCTAGTAAGTAGGCCTGACCTCCAGCTGCAAAGAATAAATGGTTGTTGAGGTCCAAAGGAAGGATTCCTTCCTCCTCCTTTACCACCCCAAGGTCCTTTGGTGGGATGTGACCACAGCTAGGCTCTTCTTGGGGCTCTCCAATCTCCTTTGGTGGAACAAGATCACTGCTTGACTCCTGACGCTCTTCCCCTGGCTCTGAGGACCTTATGCTTTCAGAGGTGGAGGGGGCATCAGGGGGATCTTTGGTGACAGGATCAGAGGTGCTGGAGGAGGAGGTCTCTGGAGGTGGTGATGGAACATTGTGCCCAGGGGAAGGAACAGTACCGGAGGAAGAGGCTGAGTTAAGGGTAGCCATGGTAGACGGAGGACTGCTGAGGGTTCATTTCAGCGTGACAGCCAGTACCCTGAAGGAAGGCATGGAGAAAGCAGTGTCATAAGATCTCAGGGTCTCCAGCAAGGCTGAATGTTTGGACTCTTTGGCCCTACTATGCACTCTGAGCACCAGACTCAGGTGCCCTCATACTAACTTGAAGCTTTACTTAGTCTAACGGCCTAAAACTTAGTGTGTGTAAAATTAGAATTCGCTATTGCTTTCCAAACTAGCTCTTTGCCATCTCGCAATCTCAAGTTTGGTACCACTCCTCCCTCTGCTCATGTCTGTTCATGTCTGCGCTCCACTCCATAGCGTTCCATGGCAAGCTCCAGGATACGTCAGACCCTACACTCACATTTTCCTAGCCAGCAAGCTGCACCTTGGCCCAAGCCACTGGTGTCTTTTTGAGCTAATGCACCAGATGGAATTCTCGCTTCTACCTCTGCCTTCTCCAACCTAGTGTCTCCATCCAACAGTCAAAACGACCTCTTCATTTTTCACTTGGAAAATGTCAAACACTTGTAAGGAGACCCTCTGTCTGCCGCCTGTTGTCGGCAGCAGTCGGCACATGAGCGGCCTCGTCTTCATTTGTGTCCTCACCAACTGCTTTACTTTTCAGTGTTTTAATTTTAGGTTAGAATTAAATATAAATTTCAGGTTATAATTTTATTTTCTTTTTAAAGACAGGCTCCCATGAAACCCCAGCCTAACCTTGCACTTCTGATTCTCTTACTTCCACATCTGCTGGGATTCCAGGTATGCACCACCACACCCATGAAGTTTTGGGGATTGGACCCAGGGCTTTGTGTCTCTTAGCTATGTCCTTACCTCTCTCATGGCTGTCTTAAAAACATTACTTGTGTGCATATATGTGTATGCCATGGCACACGTGGAGACCAGACAACAACTTGTGGGGGTTAGCCCTCTCCTTTTACTATGTGGAATGGAGCTTAGGTTGTCATTGCTCAGCAGCAAGAGCCTTTACCACCGTGCTATTTTGTCAACCCCCATAACTGTCTCTAAAGCATGTAAACCATATTACATTCTACTTAAAGGCCTACCTGCCAAAAACTCCACTTTTTTCTCCAAGCTGTCTTGTTTTAGCCCGCTGGCCAGTTACCCAGCCTTCCGGTCTATGTCTTTCTCTCCACAATACCCTTTCCCTCTTTTTCTTGGTCCTTCCTGTCTCTCAAACAAGCCAACTTCATTCCTTGGTCCTTACTCAAGAGCTTAGTCTGCTGGGGAATCCTTGACATTCATGTCATCCTCCAGACCACCTGCCCAGACTTTTCACTATTTAGTGAAAGATTTTTTTCTGACTAACTCTTTTCCTTTCTAGAGGGTTAAGTTCCACGAGAGCCTGTCTGCTTTCTATCTCTCTAAGATTCCACAAACAGTCCCATTCTCATATAACCCAGGCTAGCCTTAACTTCAGCTAGTTGAGAATAACCTTGAATTCTCCTGCCTCTACTGTCCAAGTGCTGGCATTACAGGCATGTGCCTCACCCTAGTTCCTGCCTCTACTATGTGAGTGCGCACGCTGTCATGCTAATAAATATCTTTGAAATGAATGAATCCTGGGAAAGATCCCCAGGTCCAGCCACCAAAGTCTTCTTGCTTTTCTTGGCACGAATCTTTCTCCAGACTGGTCGGGGCAGGCCGAGTTTGAGGAATTTCCTTGGCTAGTTGGAAGTCAGTAGCTCCTCTGTAGCCCTCTCTGCTCTCCAAATTGAAGCTACAAGTGTTAGTAGTAAGTCCGAGTAATAATGGTACTAGCAGCTGTTAACGTAGTTAGAGCATGGTCTTGGCACCAGCTAAAGACTTATCAGGGCCTCACGGCATCGCACAACAGTCTCAAGGGTTAAATGAGTTACTGATAATAACTGTGCTCCCAAATGGGGAACAGCTTAGCGTTCAGAACGATTGCCTAGCTAGCGCGCACCAAGTCCTGGGCTCAGTTCCCAACTCTGCATCAATTGGTGGTTGGGGGTTGTTACATGCTTGTTATTCCAGTACTCCGGCAGCAGAGGGAGTAGGATCAGAAGTCCTGCCTACATAGCAAGTTCAAGACTAGCCTAGGATATGTGAGACCCTGGACAGATAGAGGGGGTGGGGGAGGAAGGGAGGCTGGTTTGTGTGTGGGAGGAGCTGTCAAACCTTCCTCAAAATTATCAGTTCCCCAAGCATCCATCTAACTCCCCTCTCACTCTCTGAATCAACAACAGATCTCTAATGATAAACTGTCTGAAGTTCAAGCCACCTAGGCCGACTCAGAACCTTCAAGGACCTCTTGAGGGGCAGGATTAACATTCTAATGAGATGCAAATAAGTACCTGGTAAAAGGTTTGAAAAGAGAAATCAAAGGGAAGTGAAGAGTCAGGATGAAGCTGGGGGTGGAGTGCAGACTCCCAGTTACGTAGCTAGTCTGGCATTTTTGGAGAAAGTCATTCCTTCTGAGGATCCTGGGTGGGACAGAGGATGGTAAGTTGGTTGGTCTGTGAGAGTTCAGTCATTTCCACAGGCTGGGCCCTTTAGCTCACTGGCCGTGGCAGCTCCCTCTTGGCTCTCCACTCACAGAGCTACATCACAGCTCAGAAGCTGCCTGAACAGGACCGGACCCTGGAGTAACTCCCAGATGGCCCCTCTCTCTAAAGCCTAATTCTCACAACTAGAAAAGGACCGCTGATTGCTAAGTAGAAACCAAAAGGGCTCAGCTTTTGGCCAGCGTGGTGGTGAGACCCACAACACTGCCGGGCAGGTCAGCTGGTGGCTGTTTAAAATTGCAAATCTCTCCCCTACCTCTCAGCATACCCCTCCTCTTCAGGAAAGAATTTCAATTGCAGATTTATCTGTCTCACAATCCCCTACCTATCTCCCTCGTCCCCTTCTCCGAGGTGCTCCCACCACACACTATTGATTAGACTTTTTTAGTCACGGTGCTCCCCACTTTTAATCCTTCTGCTCCTCCCTCTTCTATCTTCTCTCTCTGAATCTCCAGCTCCCTTTTTTGTTTTGTTTTGCCCTTTTTGCTTTGAACTGTTGATGGCACGGAAGCCTCTAAAAGTCAGGGCCCATCTACCTGCTACCCCTAGCGGAGATTCTCAGGCACCCTGTCCCACGGCCATTTCTTCCTGTGGTTCCCAGCATTTCTTAAGAGCAGCCCTCCCCATGGGCCTGGTCTCACAAAAGGGTAGAGGCAGAAGGCAACTGCCACAGACCCTGACGTTACAGTTCAGAAGGAATGGGAGAGAAGGCGGCTGGTGTTCTGGAGATGGGGACAGTTGAGGAAAGGGCTGAGCCTCTGCAGAGCAGAGGGGCTGCCGAGCAGGCAGTGGCAGCCGTGTGATTAGAGCAGAGATTGATGTGAAGGGGCGCCACAGACGGCAGAGAGAGTCAATAAAACGAGAGGATCGCATTAGAGGCGACAGGGAGAGCTTTAAATTACAAGGCTGCTGCCACCACAGGGGATGGAAGGAGGGAGCCCTGGAGCCTAGGGAGGGTGGAGAGTTCTGAGGGTGTAGTCGCCCCGAAAGATGGATGGACAGCTCTAAAGCGGCCCTCAGTCTTGGGAGCTAGCTCCCTTGTGGCCCTTCCATTCTCCCCTCCCTCTCTAATGTTCCAGCTCATCACCAGGGTGAGGTGGAGAGGAGGGGATAAGGCAAAGCTGTAGAGAAACAGGCTTTTCATTCCAGGAACTGTCTCCTTTCCCCTTCTGCCTGGCTTTCCTGTCTGCCTGTTACTCAAGGGAAGCATGGAAGAGCTTTTAAGACACGACAGGAGTTGCTGTCCCGCAAATACAAGGCGGTCCTAACTACTGACCTGAGGAAGAAGGCATATATACATGTATATATATATATATATACACACACACACACACACACACACACACACGCATATATAATATACATCAGGAGGCAGAAACAAAAAGGCCTGGCTTTGAGATCCTGCAGGATGGGAACTGACAACTAGAGAAGAGCAGAGCATGGAAATGGACTTAGAGGAAGGGGAGCCTCAGCCTCCCAGCCCAGGCTGCTTCACAGAATTTGAGGCCCCAGTGGCCCTGGGTGTTTCCCTCCAAGCCCCACCTGGGTTGGAATAGGAGGAAAAGAAACACCACTGTTCCCTGCTGGTCACAGAGGGAACATCACTAAGCGCCAGCTCTCCTCTAAACAGCATCCACAAAACCGGCCTCTCTCTGTTTCCTCAGGCCCAGGGAAGGACAAAAGACAACTGCTCTGGCACCAAGATACATCCAGCCCTGAGCTTTGCATGTTCAAGTGTAAGAGCGTGGGCTGAGATCCGTGCAGAACAAGGTCATGCTGGCTCCAGCGCTCACCAGCCATCAACCTTGGCAAGTTGCTTCTCCAGACATTTCCCCATGTGGAAACCTGGGAGTAATGGTACGAGGCCCATAAAGGCAACATACAGAGTGCATGGCCTGGGTGTCTGCGAGGGCTGTGCTGTACCCTCTCTCTTGGCCATCCTCTCCCTTGGGGCAGGGCACAATGTCTGAAAGGCTGGCATCTCTCCTGCTCCGACTCTCAATGAGGACAGAATAGGTGGGCAGGATTCACAAACCAGCCCCCCCCCCTTCTCTCCCTTTCCCTTTCTCTCTCCTTCTCTGAGACAGCATCTTGCTCTAAAGCCCAGGCTGCCAGTAGACTACCCATGATCCTTCTGCCTTGGCTTCCCAAGTGGGATGATAGGCATGGGCTACCCTAGGAGGTTGACAGAGCTCAAGTCTTACTTGGCCTTTGTTTACTTTTATGGTGCTGGAAATTAAACTTGGGGCTTTGCATATGCTAGGTGAGGGTTTTACCTCTGAGCTCCACATCTAGCTCTTGGCTGCTGGGTCTGGAGAGATGCAGAATCTCAGAGTAAAAAGAGGATGCTTCCCGAGCTCATCCTCAGGCGAGGTGAAGCAGCTAATACTGAGGCCCAAATTATTATGGCCTCTCCCTGCACTTACTTTTTTTTTTTTTTTTTTTTCTGAGACAGGGTTTCTCTGTGTAGCCCTGGCTGTCCTGGAACTCACTCTGTAGACCAGGCTTGCCTCGAACTCAGAAATCCACCTGCCTCTGCCTCCCAAGTGCTGGGATTAAAGGCGTGTGCCACCACTGCCCGGTGCTGCATTTACTTTTTAATGGATTCCTTTATTTTTGTGGTAGTAGGGACTGGATCTAGGCCCTTAAGAGACAATTGCTCTCCCATTGAGCTACATAGGCAGACCTTTTATTTTAAAGATTTGTTTTTATTAATTTAATTGTGTGTGTGTGTGTGTGTGTGCAGGTACTGATGAAGGTCCAAGGCATCTGATCCCCTTTGGATCTGGAGTTATAAGCAGTTGTGAATCACTAGACATGGGTGCTGGGAACTAGGTCTTCTGCAAGAGCAGTAAGTGATCTCAAGGGCTGAGCCATCTCCCCCTGGCCCCCTTTTTCCCTGAGACACGGGTGCATTAAGTAACGCTGGTAAGTCTAAAACTCTCTCTGAAGACCAGGTTGTCCTCCTGCCTCTGCAGCCCAAGTACTGGAATTAAAGGTGTGTGCTACCATATTCAAACAGTCCTTTGATTTTATTAATTTTTTAAAAGAAAACATCAATCTTCTAAAAATATTTTTTATATACTCTGTGTGTGTGTGCAGCACACATACACCCAATGTGGGTCAACAGGCTTGGTGACAGGTACCTTTATGTACTGAGCCGTACTACCTGCTAGCCTCTCTAGTGTTTTGAGTCGGGTTCTGACTAAGCTGCTTAGGATGGCCTTGAACTCAGCAGCCCACCCAAGCCCAAACCTGTGCTACTCCTACTTTAGCCTCCCAAGTATCAAAGATGACAGGCTGGTGCCATTAGGCCCAGATTCCCTTACATTTAAAATAATAATTTCTCTCTCTCTCTTTATATCTTACCTTGAGTTTAAAAGGAAAACTGCAACGCACTGTCCCAGAGTCGTTTTGATCCTACCTTTCCCACTGATCTCGCCATCTTCATGAATATTTAGAAAGTGCTTACTTTGTGTAAGATTAATTTTGTTCTACGAGAGGGGAAGGTGAGCACAGAGGGATGTGAAATAAGCCAGCAGAAGAAATGCCACAGAGGACAAAGAGAGAGACAGTTAAGGCTGAGAATGGCCTAGGAGTGAGGAGCTGGAGTCTTGTGATTTGCATATGTAAATACTGCAGTCATCCAGACTAGGAAGGCTACCAGGAGGCTATTTTATACCTAGCAAGACATTTAAGGTGGACTTGAGGGGACCCGCTAGGCTGTGAAGAGAAAAAGGGAAGATGTAGGTGGTGGTAAGGAGACAGGGAAGGGAAGTTGTGGGCTGAAGCCACACACATTAACATGGGCACGGGTTTCTAGGCGTGTTCACCGCTAAGAGGTGGGTGACCAGAAGAGCATCCTGCCTGGGCATTTCGTTTGATGACTAGACAGTAGATGTTCTAGGGTGGTAGCATAAGACTGCTCTGGTGCACAGGGCTCTTTAACCATTTTAAAAAACTATTTCTTATGTACATGTGTATGTCTGTGTGAGGCTGCTCCAGGGAGCCAGAAGAGGGGATACCAGACTCCCCCCAGGAGTTGGAGATCTAGGCAGCTGTAAGCTGCCCAGTGCAGGTACTAGGAACTGAACTCTGAAAGAACTGCAACACTGGGCTGGAGAGATGGCTCAGAGGTTAAGAGCACTGACTGTTCTTCCAGAGGTCCTGAGTTCAATTCCCAGCAACTGTATGGTGGCTCATAACCATCTATAACGAGATCTGGTGCCCTCTTCTGGTGTGTCAGCAACACTGTACTCCTATAAATAAAATAAATAAATTAAAAAAAAAAAAAAAAAAAAAAAAAAGAACTGCAACACTACTAACTGCTGAGCCATTTCTCCAATTCCTGTGAGACTCAGGGCTCAGAGTGGCGTATGCTGCACATGCCTCAGGCTTGGACGGCTGCATGAAGCCAGCTCAGGACTTTCCTTTTGTAGGAGCATGTGGAAGTGAAGGGGCAGAGGCTGGTCCTCTTAAATCTGGACTCAACATCTTATTTGATCCAGGCGTAGGCTATCTCTGGAAGTTAGAGTTTGGAAGAATACCACAGTAAGGTCTGCTATGTTTTTCAGGTTCTCCAACTTGATGTGAGTTTCTGTGATGTAATGATGTCATTTTTATACTGTTGTAGCAGCCTTGCCTATAATCCCAGCTACTGGGAGACTGAGGCAGGAGGATTATAAGCTTGAGAATGTCTGGGCTATAGACTGTGGGACCCTGTCTCAAAACAACAAGTGCCAAGCTTGGTGGTATAAGCATGTAATCCCAGCACTCAGGGGTTAGAAACAAAAGGACCAGGAATTCAAGCTAACCTTGGCTATACAGAGTTACATAGGGGAGGGGCCTGGCTTAAAACACCAAAAATAAATACACAAATTTTAAACATTTACAAAAGACAGCTATAGGAGGATATAGCTCAGCAGTAAAACATTTGTCTAGCATGTGTGAAGCCCTGGTTCAATCCCAAATACTGCTAAATAAGCAAACAGACGAATAAATAAACCACACTGCACCAGCTAGCGCAGTTTGAATATCTCTATTCTAAAAGACCAAAGTATGGGCTGGGTGTATACTGTAGTGTGTTTGCCTCACATGCACAAGGCCTCGGATGAATACTCAGCACAAATTAAACCCTCTCAGGCTTGGTGACCCATGCTTATAACCCCAACATTCAGGAGGAATAGGATTGCCGTGAATTGTGAACAGCCTGAGTTAGACAGTGAGTTTAAGCTAGCCTGGGCTACAGAGTGGTAGGACTTGTTTCAAACAAAGAAATAAGAAACCAAAAGAGAAAGTCCAAAATGTTTTAAAATTAATTTTGAGCGGCAATATGATCCTAGTACGTTATACACCATACGTTATACACAATTTAGACACAACACAGGTGCACGCAAATATTGTAGAAAACTTCCCTTTTCCTTCAGGGGCTGTGAAGATTGCAAAATGGTTAAGAACACTTGCTGTCCTTCCAGAGGGTCCCAGCATCCACATGGCTGCTATAAGCCTCTGTAACTAGCTCCAGGGAATCCAACACAAGCATCCCACACATGTACACAGAGGCAGCTGGATCTCTATGAGTTCAAGGATAGTCTGGTTTAGTCAAGCCAGGGTTACATAAGTGAGACCTGTCTTGAAAAACAAAATGAACTTCCAAAACTTCAAAAAAAAAAAAAAATTCCCTGGCTAATGTTAGGTAACTAGATAGGTGTACACAGGTTAGCAGGTTTGGAGGCTTTTGAAGATGGACTCCATCTCCCATTACCTTATGAAATGGTGGAGGTATCACTTTGTTAAGGGCCACACAGAGGAAAGCTAATTCTTCCAGTTCAGAGGAATGGAATCTGGGTTCTTCCTCTGGCCCTGGGTGGAGGGGAAACATTCTGGTTTGCCTTAAATATTGGAACATCGCATACAACTGCCTTCCCTTTACAGCTGATCCAACTTAGCCTGACAGTCCTCGGCCAGGGTACCACCCCTCCCTTAGGAAAGCTGATTCACCCGAAGACAAGTGAAGGGAGTGGGAGAATAACCATCCCTTTGATGAGATAGTGTACTTGTTAGGTCTCAGAAGCCCCTCTGTAGTACAGTTGTTTGCAGATGTTCATAGCTAATCCGGACTGTGTTCCCTGAGTTCTGCTCAAAAGTCTAACATTTTCTTTTCTCCTTCGGATCTTTTCTTGGACCTCTGCCAGGGTGCTAACTAAGCATGTTGGCCCTAGCACTCCGGGCTCTCCCACTGGCTTCTCTGAAGTCTTCTAACATCCGTGGCTTCTTGCAGACCTATGGCTGATCTATGTAACTCAAAACACACAATTTTCTCTTTCTTTCCCATCTTTCTCTTAAAGCTACCCAGATTTCCAATTTGCCTGTCCTGTCCGTTTCTCGTATTTTAATGAAACAGTCTTCAAGCTTCCTTTCAAGGCCATTTAAAACAATTTTTCCCCCCACAGACAGAATCTCACTATGTAGCTTTGGTTGACCTGGAACTCCAAATGTAGATCAGGCTGGCCTTGAACTAACAGAGATCCAGTCTGCCTCTGCCTCCTGAGGGCTGAGATTAAAAGGTATGTGCTAACACACCCAGCATTGTTTTCAAATTCTTCTATCAACGACACCAAGAACCCACAAAAAGGTACTCAATTCCCCCAGTAACACGTTTAAAAAGATATATATGAACCATGATTTTCATGTTTAAACTTTGATCTCTTAAGATATCTCCTGCTGGGCAGTGGTGGCGCACGCCTTTAATCCCAGCACTCAGGAGGCAGAGGCAGGCAGATTTCTGAGTTCGAGGCCAGTCTGGTCTACAGAGTGAGTTCCAGGACAGCCAGGGTTACACAGAGAAACCCTGTCTCGGATTAAAAAAAAAAAAAAAAAAAAAAGATATCTCCTGTGTGCTTTTTGTCTGTCTCTGCCTCTCTCGAACTGGGAACAGAAGATACTCAGCCTGTAGCTGTAGCAATCACAATAGCTGATATCTTTAACATGGGGCCTGTTATATGCTAGTCAAGCACACAACCACTGAGATAGATTACTAGTCACAACAGCCAACATCTTTAAATGTCTGCAGTGTGGCAGGTGCTATGTGGAGCCCCTGGCAAATGCCACAACACTGGTCTTCCACTGCTGACAGCAACACAGACAGATCTTCATCCCATTGTAACACGTGTGGAGACAAAAGAGACGAGTTCAGTGATTTGTAGAGTCTCTTTTAGAAAGCTGAAGCAAGATGGCTCAGTGGTAATCGCACTTGCTGCTACGCCTGATGTTTGGGTTTGATCCCCACATGGTGAAAAGAGAGAACAGAAGATTTCTGTGTGTGATTGTACATATATGTGCACATACCCCCTTGTGTGCTCATATGCACAAATAAATGTACTATATACCAATATACACATAAATTATGAAAAAAAATATGCATCTCCTAGCACTAGGGAGGCAGAGGCAGGTGTATCACTGTGAGTTTGTAGCTAGTCAGAGTTACATAGTGAGTTCCTGTTTGAATGACAATAATGCTAGTAATAATAATAGTAATAATAATAATAATAATAATTATTATTAGTAGTAGTAGTAGTAGTAAAGTACGATGGGCTTGGGACTTGGGTGCCCTGCCACAGGGCCCCTGCTCGTGCCTAGCACAGTTTGAAGGGTTCTGCTGCCCACGTGCCTGGCTGCTCCGCTCCTCTTTCAGCCTGAAGGTGCAGAGGAGTTGGAGGCTGGGGAGGGTTATTTGAAGGGTACTCTGTGTCTGTGGCTCTTAATGCTCAGAGTTGGAGAGACGGTACAGCAGCTAAAGATGCTCATGTTACAAGCTGGATGGTCTGAGTTTGATCCTAAGAACCTATGGAAAGATGGAAGGAGGGACCCAACTCCACAGAGTTGACCTCTGACCTATATACACATAATAAAAGATATTTTTTTAAAAAGCTAACAGTCTACATGTGCATCTATCTTAGCGTATGGACACCATCAAAGCAGTCTGATGTTACTTAAAAATGAAATGAAACAGAAAACAGACTTGGGGCTGGAAGTATGGGAGTAGCAATACCTCAGTACCGAAAGAGAACCAAACCTCAGCTTCTGTAGTTAGCCAGGCCCAGTGTCAGATTCTGGTTCTGTTCTGTTCATATGTAGAGGAGCTGTGTAGCTTAGACCCTCTGCTCAGGTCTTCTCACAGGTTGCAAAGAACAGGAAGTAGTATCTCATGGAGTTTTGTCCCTTTCCCCTTTCTAGACTAATACTCTGGATGTGATCAATCCATAAAATAAGGATCACTTTCTACTCACACGCCTTATTTCCTGAAGGGGGGATCGTTGAAATGTATTGCTCTTTGGGAGCTAGTGAATTAGCTCACCTCAGGCAGGCATGCTCTAGAGACCTGAGCCTACACCTATGCTGGCCCTAGCTTTCCATTCTGCATCATGTGGCAAGCTGCAGTGTCCCTGCCAGTGCTTGGTGGCCGGCTGGAGGCTGGCTCAGTGTTTGGGATGGTGGTAATTACTAGGATGGCCCATCCCTAATGAGTGTGATCTCGTTACACTCGTGCTGCTTCTAATGGAGCTAACCTCATTTCACAGCCATTAGCGATGGAGATGAGGCCCCGCCCACAGGCCCCACCAGCTGCAGCTCCCACAGCTTTGGCCACGTTCTTCCCCACTGCTCGCCATTACAGTTCACCTCTCTGTCTTCCTCTTTCTTCCCTGCCTTTCTCTGGGCTCCTCTCTCCTGGTCCCCATTGTTCTTCACTATGTTCACCTTTCTCCTCTCTCCTCTTCTGTCTCCTTGCCTCCATCTCTGGGCTGCCTTTCATTCATCACCCATATGGTGTCTGTCCTCCCGTTTCCTTCTGTCTGTCTTCTTTGGCACCCTTCCCCTGCCCTTCACCTCTGCTGTCCTTCCCCTCCCCCACACTGCCCTGTCTGGCCAGAGGACAGATCTCCTGGGTAAACCAGCAAAGGCAAACAAAATGCAGTGACTTCATTATATTGGTTAATTTGCCACTTCAGTTCCTCCCATAAGGGTCATAACCAGCAAGGCTTGAACTCAGGACTGACCTGGTGCTGAGTTAAGACCCTGCTGTTTTCATGCAGGGCCACCCCCTCCCTCATCTTGGGCTCTCTTTCCTGGACTGGAGGGTTAGGGGAGGGTTCCGACTGTCAGCCTTCTCTGAGGTTTTTTTCTCAATCCACACAACCTTTCCTCCCTTCTCAGTAAATTGCGGAATCCCTGGCATCTCAAAGCCACTCCCCCCTCTCTAGCTAGTTCTTCTGGCCCAGTCTGTCCTGATCTCTTTAAAGGAAGGGACTCGGGTTGGCCTCAAACTCCCTAGGAAGCTGAAGATGACCTTGAACTGTGAGTCCTGCTCCCACCCTGAGGAGTGCTGAGATGGCAGGCACCCATGTGCCACCACACCTGATGACCCAGACATGGCAGGCACCCATGTGCCACTACACTTGATGACCCAGACACCTGTTTCTCACTCATGTCTGCTCTTTACTCCCCATTCTCCAGTGCCTTATGTCCCTAAAGCACCAGGATGTGTCTCTGGGTTCCTATGGCCTGCACAGGCCAGGTCTCTAAACATAGGATGGAGGTAGCAACAGAAGAAAGAGCTGGGGGGGGGAGGGGGTCGGAGCTAGAGGGCTGGCAGACAGGGACAGAGGGCCTTTGGCTTGTTAGCCAACAAAGGAAGGAATGAAAATTTTGAGGATGGAAACGAATTTATTCTATTTATTTTTTCCTCCAAGGAAACAGTCCAATCCTCTGCCTCCCCTCATTAAGAAGCCAAATGACTGGCAACTGACTCTTGACCTTTCGCTTAAACGGAATCCCAAAGGGAGAGGGTAAGGGTAGTTAGCTGTGACTGGAGACTGCATAGGGGAAATGTCTACACTTAGTAAACATTTATGGCCCACACCCATCCTGCCCCATCAGTTTGGCACCTTGGCGTGCTACAAACCCTATATACATATACCCTGTCCTACACTGGGGTTTCACACACTCTGGGCAATTATGGTCTCCTGATTGTATATTGCATATATAATTCTGGTGGATGGCCCTACTGCAAATTCCAAGGCCTGAACCTTAGCTCTGACACAGGAGGAATCTCCAGTTCTCTCACTGGGTTTTTGGAGGGGAAAAGAAAATGTTGAGTGCTGAGCTGCCTTGGCAGGAAACAGAAAAGAAACCAGACATAATGCTACATGCCTGTGATCCCACATTTGGGAGGGAGAGGCAAGAAAGGATCAGGAGTTCAAGACCAGCCTTTGATAATATAGCAAGTTTGAGGCCTAGGCTACACGAGACCCTCCCCCACCCCGAAAAAAACGATAAACTAAAAAGAATGTCTTCTCAGCGTTCAGAAGGCAGAGGCAGAAGAGGAGTATCACTGTCAGTAAAGGCCAGCCTGGTCTTTGTAGCAAGTTCCAGGCTAGCTTCCATATAGTAGAATCTTGTCTCAAAAAAAGACTTCCCTGTACCACTATTCCCTAACCACCATTAAAACTTAACACGGAGTAGGCCCACCATCTGGACAACATCTCCAAATCTTTTACCCCTACCTCTCCAGCCAGGGGTGGGTGGAAAAGGGACAGGCAGAGCAATTAATTAGTTCACTAAGCTTTCCCAGGAATCAAAGTGGCCCCGGGAAAGCGGGTGGTGGAATGCCTGAAGCTTAGTGTGAGGAGCCTGAGAAGAAAGATGGAAAAATCAATGAAATGAGTTTCTAACAGTGAGGTAAAGGACCGCCGTGTCGACAGCTTGTCACCTGATGCAAAATATGAGCTGCCCAAGTCAGTGGCGGCTGCTGACAGTACACAGCTGCCACTCTCCTCTCCCTTCTCCCCCTTCTGCTGCCAGGACTTTATTACAAGCCAGACTCGCCCCAGAGCTCCCTGCGATCTCCCTCTCCCTTATCTTTTCTGCTAGCTTTCTTAACTCAGTAGAGTCTTTTGGCTCTTTATTGCAAGATCAGGCCAGGCCATAAGCCCTGGTTGGCACACCTTCTCCTCTGAGGTTTATTTCTGCAGATTTGCTCTGAGACTCATAGTGAGCTCTGTATCCCATGATCCCCCCAACCCCCCAACAGTGGGCAGTCAGATGTGAAGGTCATTTCTTACAGGGTGGTTTGGGCAGCAGCTAACGCCTCTCTCTTGTCCTGTGACCCACTCATCCAAGACTCCCGCCATCGTGATCACTTTGAGACAGGTGTTTAGGATGGGTCTCATCTTCTTTTGTGAACTTTTGTGGTCATTGTGGATGCACACATCTGCATACCTGTGTATGAGTATGGCTGATCCAGCTTTAGCTTCATGACAGGGAATGGGGTTTGCCTGCTCTTTGAAAACCCTGGACCTTTTCTGGAATCTGCCTCTTCGTCCTCCTCTGTCTCTTTCCTAGGATGGTTCATTCATGTTATCCTCACATAACCCCAGGCCCACCCTCAGAGTTAGCCTGACTACCTTCAGCCCCCAGCACTGTCTCCCTTCTCTGCCCCCAGGTCTGGTTCTGTTTCTGATTTCCTAACATGGCCATGGATCCAGAAAGGTCTGGGAGATAGGATCCGAGTTGGGATAACTCTCAGACTCTTGAGCATCTGCTCAACAGGTATAAAGCCTGTTCTGTGTGACCGACACCCTGAGGTGTTAAAAAACAATTAGAAACTAGAGGCAGATATGGTGGCTCAGACATAAAATTCTGTAACTCGAGAGACTGAAGCAGGAGGATCACTTCAAGTTCCAGGCCAGCCTGGGCTACAGAGACTCTGTCTCAACCTCCAACTCACCCTCCCTGCAATAAAAGAAACTGGATAAAAGCATGCCTGGCTCAGAAGATAGCTGACCAGCCCTGATCTCTCACCTATGCCTTGGTCTCTTAAAATAAAGGGACCCTTCCCGATCCTTCATTTCAGCCAAGTATTACTGTGCCCTCTGGCATTTCAAAACTCTCCTCTGTATTCTGTCCTGACATCCCTTTACACCCTGACACTTCTCTTCTGGATTTCCTGCTTTGGCATTCACTCCTAAAACTAAAACCAGCCTCTTGTGCTACCAAAGCTTTCTCCTTTCCTGTTCTGCGCTGTCACTTTTTAGTTTTCCTTCTTGCTTTTTTTTTTTTTTTGCATGCCTTTCAATCCTACCTTCCCAACCTCAGTGCCTATGTCTCATGAGGTCACTTCCTCTTGGTTTTGTTAGGATTTAACAAGCCATAGGCACTCACAAAGTAGTCTGTGACAATTGTCTGGAGCTAAGAATAGCTCCAGAGAAGCAAAGTCACTACCAGAGACAGGAGTCCTACAGATATGACTCCATCCAGAACCCTGTCCCACGCGTGACACAGAGGGGCAAGTTGTTCCTGTATGGGTCTCAATATGGTAACTCTAGCTGCCTCTGACATCATGGAGGAGGGACCCTGTCAGGTTGCCAAGGCAACCAAGCAATTTATGACATCAGAGGCTTGAAGTGTTTGGTTCTCTAGGGGGCTGGGAAGATTCAAGTTCCTGTCAGTTGCAGTAAATGGGAATTATACTTTTTTATCTATTTTCTGTGTTCTCCTGGCGTGGCAGTAAAATAGGAAGAGGCTGATGGAATGAACGCTGGTGAGAGTCTCTTCCCTCTCTCTCCATCTCTGCAATTTCTCTCCTCATAAGCATCTCTCTTTGAGGGCCCAGTGGTTGTCTGCCAGGCCATTTTTTCCAAATTGCTCACCCCCCGCAGTGTTTGCTCTCTGCCTTGGTCTTGCAGTGTTCCCTCACACTAGAGGCGGCTGTCTCCTTTGATGCCCCACTCTTTCCTCTCTTCCCTTTCCAGGGCTCTCTGCGGCTCTGATCTGCTCCAGCACTCCTACCTCCATCGTCCATTTACCGTCTTTGTACCATACCCTCTCCTACCTCATCTTACTCCGTCCCTTCCCCCATGGTATTAATCTCATATTGCTTTTGTTGACCCCTCCTCAGGAATACTCTATCCCCCCCCCCCGTCTCCTGTACAGATATTAACTCATATTTATTTATTTCATTTGCTCAAATTTTCACTAATCGCTTCTTGGTTCCTCCCCTCCCTACTCTTCGTTCTGCAGGATTTTCACCGTTTCCTTTGGCCATACCTTTCTTTCACTAGTGTGTTTACTGAACCTGGTTTCTCCTTCCATCATCTGCCTCATCTTTTTATCCTTCTAAGCTTCTGCGGTCTGGAAAAACAATGATGGATTTAAACCCACGATAAACTCTCCGACCCATTATCCACCTTTACTATTCTTTGGACTCAATGAACAACAGCCCTTGTACAAGATAGGTTTTCTGAGAATAGTAAAACCTGTCTCATAAAGAATGTTGCTGAATCCAAAGAGAAGAATACCAGGATCCCACGAGGAAAATGAGCTACAAGTGAAGAAAAGCCACAGGGCGACCAGGTAGGGTGGAGCTCAGAGTCCCAGAGAACATCCCCTTACAGAATTAAAGTTGACAGTTAGCTATGGCACTGACGGGTGAAGGAGCTGTATGCCCTGGAAGACCATTAAATTGGTTTCTTGGCCTATTTATGTGCCTTCACAAAATATAACCCCTACCTCTCACCCAGCCCTTTGCTTGTGACATCTTCTCCTCGGGTTAAAATGCTGGGTGACAGGATAAGGGATAAACAAGCAAGCAAACCCCCCAACAACTTTGGTTGACCAAGGAGAAAGGGGAACAAAGATGGAGAATAAGCAAGGGAGCTCATCAGATAAAAGGATATGGAAACAGGGTGAAGTGAACTGGCGAGATAATAAATGTATATACAATGGTGGAGTGGGGGAAGGGAGGAAAATTAAGTCAGCGTGGATGAGGTTTGTGGTGGAGAGCTCGTGGAAAAGCAGAGGACACACTGGAGACCCAAAGGCACATGGCAAACGAGGTGATCAACAATGTCAGAAGTTCCCAGGCTTCCCTGCTGAAGGTGAACAGCAGGCTGTTGTGCCCATGTTGAAAGGGCACTGGGGTCTTCAGGGGTAGACACATCAGCTCCATCTCCCTACTTCTCAGGCCCCTGACCGAAGACTACCACAATCATGGCCGATAAGCAAACTCCAAAGTAGCTGAAAAGGCCACAGTTGTACAGACAGACCCTGAGGAGAGCAGTGGATGGCCAGTCAGACAGTCTAGGCGTGACACACAGGGACAGGGGTACACGGAAAGGATCACTCGGATGAGAAGTGTCACTGTCACAGAACTAGATATAGATGGGGTGGGGAGCCAAGTGAAAAATGGCACAACCACACATCAGTGGGGGCGCAGGCATAGTGAGAAGCGTGGTCCAGAGCTCAAAAAATGAGGGGCATACACCGAGAGCGGATGGAGAGTCGGGGTGGCAGGAGAAGCAGGGCAGGCATGCTTCACCGCCAATGGGGCTTCCCTCACCTACTTCAGGCAAAAATGAACATTAAAGGTATCCACTCCCCCTCCCACGCAGCACCCCGGCGCGCTACCCCATCCATCAGCCCTTCCGCCCGGGTTTCTCCCCCATCTCTCAGCCAGCTGAGATCCTTTGCGCTGCAGGCCCCTCCAGGCTGATAGTTCAGAGCCCTCGCACTCACCCAGCCTCCCTTTCTCCCCAGGAACCCCACTCCCGGTAGAGCTCGGCGCGGTACGTCTAGGCTCTCGCTGCCCCCTGTCCGGCTGGCCCTATCTTTCCCTTCTCCGTTTCTCCACCTCTGCCTCTCTTCCCCATCCCCACTCGCGCGCCCTTTCTCCCCAATACTCCTGTCCTCTTCTCTCCGGCTGTCTGTCCGAGTCCCCTCCCCCAGCCTCTTCCCGTCCCTCTCCGTCCCCTCCAGTAGCAGTCTCCCAGTGCCTCCTCTCTCCACGATCTCGAGATTCGGAAGAGCATGGAAGGGAAGGAGAGTGAGAGGCAGAGAAGGGGGGGGGGGGGGGGAAAAAAAAAAAAAGAAGAAAAAAAAAAAAAAAAACCAACCCAGCAGCATCGGAAATCGATGCACTTACACCTCAGCTGGAAGCAGGGACGGGAGTCGAACCGCGGCCGCCAAGCAGCGCGAGGCGGGGAGGGGAGGGGGCGGCTCTTGGAAGGGACTTCTCCGATGTGTTGATTCCTTTTTTGCCCCTCCTCCTCCCTCCCTTCAGCGCTCGCTCCGGGGCGTCGGGGACGGAGATGGAAAAATAAATAAATTCACGGCAGTGAGGGAAGTGAAAGAAAATAATCAATGCTATTTGGCTGCGGCTGAAGTGTTTTCCCGGCTTCGTGAGTGGGTTTCCATTGATTCACCCTGGGCACTGGCTTGCTCCCTGTCTCCTCCTCCTCCTCCTCGCCCTCCTCCTTCAAGCCCTCACTCCTCCGCCTCATTCACTGGCTGAAGCCGAGGCGTCCCACACAATGGAATAATCAATACCCAGGCGCCCGGGGCAGCCCCACTGAGCAGGTGCAGCGACCCGCCCGCCGCAGTGCATGCTGGGAGTTGTAGTCTGTAGGTCTCCGCCCTTACAGCCGGCTAGAGGAGTCTACCAGTGTCCCAGGACGCAGAGACCTGGGTGGGGACTAGGATCTTAGGGCGGGGCAGACCAACCAAGTCCTCAGGCTTCTTCCTTGACTCAGGCAGTAGGTCTACCCTATGCCTGCAAAAAGGGCAGGTCCCTTAAAACTCTTGTTCCTTCCTCTTTATCCTGTTTACAGAAGTGTGTTTTATTTGTGTTTTTTTGTCTTTTTGAGACAGAGTTTCTGTGGGTATCTTTGGCTGTCATAGAACTCATTTTGTAGACTAGGCTTCTGCCTCTACCTCCCAAGTGCTGGGTGTTGTTTTATTTTAAATCACCATTGCTTCCCAAGCCTTCGGGAGGTCCATCACTATTTCACCCCCTTCTAGCCTTACCGTCCCCCCCCTTGATTTCTAGAACATTCTGTTTCATAGCAATTACTCTGAAATCTCCTAGTGCTGCTGTGTTCTTAACTCAAGTTACTCTCCTCCCGAGTTGGAAAGGGAGATGGGAGGTTTTGGTTCCTTCTCTTTGACAGCTAATCAGTGTTTTATATTCTAATTTTTAAGATTCTAAAGCAGAGCTGTCTGTAGTTGTGCGCATTTGGGATCTGGCACTTGGGAGGCAAAGGCAGGTGGATCTCTGAGTCTGAGGCCAACCTGGTCTACAGAGCGAGTTCTAGGACAACCAGAGCTACACAGAGAAACCCTGTCTCAGAAAAAAATTATAACATTTAAAATTTTAAATATATAATAGTATATAGGTCTTCGTTTTATAGTAGAGGAAAACAAGGTTTCCCAGCTCATGATTGCATGGCCAATAAATAATAGTACCATGCTGCAAACCTCAATGGACTGACTCTAGAGCCCAAGCTTGCTGATGTGGCATATTTTCTTACGGGACAACAATAACAAAAACTTCCGAAATTGAGGGTGGATAAAAAACCAATATTTTGAGTTTCTACCATGTAACAGTAAAGCTTGTTACTGACTCTTCAATCTTCATATACCAGTGAGGCAGGTGGAGTAGCATGCCTAAGAGCAAGGGTCTACTAAAGAGAACGGATGAGGTTCGGACTAATGAGAAGAGCTGGGGTCATGGACTTGCTCCCTCCCCACTCAGATCATGGCTTTACTTTTCAGTTTTGTTGACCCAGAAAACTCTGGTATTTCCTGTGTCCTATAAGATCTAACCCATAGACCAGAAGCAGGGGTTTGTTTAATGCCATCCCAAGTTCAAAATGCCATGTCTGTAAACCAGGGACCTTCCCAGAATGCTCCCTGCCTGTCTCACTCTTGGCCCAGGAAGGGCTGGAAATGAGTCTGTAGCTCAGGCTCTCCTCAAGCTGTGATCTCTTGCTCCAGTTTCCCTGATGGTGGGAAACCAGGTGCACACCATTCTGCCTATCTACTGCTTGTACTCCTGACAAAGCCACCTCAGGGACTGTTGGACTGAGTTTGGCACTCACTCGTGGCTTTTCCATCTGCCACTCAATAGCACTTCAAGCCATTGTCAGCTTAGATACTGGCCAGGTACTGTAGCTAGTTTCTGGGCCTTTACACAGGCAGTTATTCCCACCTAGGCCTCCAGAAATCCCATCATATTCATTCATTCAGCCATTCATTCTCATACTCATTAAAAAAAAAAAAAAGTACCAGTGTTTTGTCTGTAGTACAGGAAGATGCCAGACGAGGGCCTAAGAACGCCCTGTAACTGGAGTCAAAGAGGTTGTGATCTGCCCTGTAAGTGCTGGGAAGGTAATCCCAGAGCTCTATAAGAACAGCAAGTGTACTTAACTGCGGAGTAACCATCACATCTCTAATTCACATTCAAAACATCACTTCCTCCACTGATAGAAAGTTTCCCACTCATCCCCTCTAAAATTTCAGGATAGAGGTAAGGGCATGGTGGCTCACGCATGTAACCCAGCACTCACTCGAAGGGAATCAGGAGTTCCAGGCTAAATTGGGTTACATGAGATCCTTGTGTCAAAACACCACCACCAACATCAAACCCAAAACAACAAAACAAAACTATAAAAATATTCCAAGTGGCTAAACTGAATTACTCCACTCACATCCCAGACCATTACCACTGGCCAGCACTTAGTGGGGAGCCATAGCTTGTGTTTCATCAGGCCCACCCACTGTCTACACTGGGAGGGGTTGGGAACTACTCTTCCCGTTCACCACCTCCCAAAGCCTTCCCGTAGTGCTTTAGGTAGAGTTCCACTGGCTGACACTAATTGCATGTTTCTGGTCACCATAGTGACGGATGGGCATGAAAGGTGAGGTGGCCCTTTGGAACTACATCTCCCATCATGCATCAGGCCCAAAGTGCCTGGCTCACACTACGGCTCGAGATCTTGGCCGATGCAGGGACTCCAGAAAAGATTCACGATGAACAGCGGGCAAGAGGATGGTCTTGCTTCTCTTGCCCACCGGGTTGGGTCGCACGTAACCTAACAGACTTCTCAGGCCTAGCTTGCCATCGGCGCCGCCACATCGGTCTAATATGGCCGCTGGTGCTGGGACCAGACTCACGCGTAGAGAGCCTGGACTAAGGTCCGAGCCGGAGACCGCTCCCAGCATTCCTCGCGGGTGTAGCGTAGGTACCCTTCCCCCACTTCCGGGTCCCGGGAGAAGGAGACTCTAGGGTCTTGAAGAGTGTCCCCAGGTTCCGCTGTTTGGTGCTAGGCGAAGAATGGTAGGCCATCCTGGGCAGTGAATCACTGGTTTTGGGTAGCAAGGTGTAGAGAGAAGATAGGTTATCCAGTATAACGGCCTGTTTTCTAGGGAGTCTTTTGGGTCGTCATTAGTAAGATTTAACTGGAAACTTGTCACCATTGTTGCAGCCCACTGAGACCTTGAAGGAGAGCGTTGTGTCACTGAAGCAGAGCTCTGAGACAGTGTATATGCATCTTATGTTCACCCAGGACTAGTGGGTCTTTGCTGACTAGTCCTCACCTCGAGCACCTTGAGCAGTGAATTCTTTGCAAACAAGTGTTGCAGGTTAATATGGCCCAGGGCTTGATTGAAGTGGAGCGAAAGTTTGCCCCAGGGCCTGACACGGAGGAAAGGCTGCAGGAGTTGGGGGCCACCCTGGAGCACAGGGTCACCTTCCGAGACACATACTACGATACCTCTGAGTTAAGCCTTATGCGGTCTGACTATTGGCTCCGACAACGAGAAGGTATTGGATGGGAGCTCAAATGTCCTGGAGTAACAGGTGTCTCAGGACCTCACAATGAGTATGTGGAAGTCTCGTCAGAATCTGCAATTGTGGCCCAGCTCTTTGAACGGCTGGGGTCTGGGGAGCAGGAGACTGCAGGTGTGGCTGCTGTCCTGGACCCACTGAAGCTGCAGGAAGTAGCTAGTTTTATAACTACACGAAGCTCCTGGAAGCTGGCCTTACCTGGAGCCCATGAACAGGAGTCACTGCTCACAGTGGACTTGGATTCAACAGACTTCGGCTATGCTGTGGGTGAGGTAGAGGCCATGGTGCATGAGACGTCTGACGTACCGGCTGCCCTAGAGAAGATCATCAGCATCAGTAGCATGCTTGGTGAGGAGACAGTCCCTTCTATGCTCAGTAGCATGCTGGGTGAGGGAGACAGGCCCTTTGGGCTGTCTTTGTTTCTCATTTAACCTCACTGGAGATACTCACCGAACCATAGAGGAGGGGAGAGTGAAAGTCATTTTTGTAAGGGAAATTTTGTTTGTAGCGATTTTCTCCAAAATCCAATTTGTGTACACTTCTATAAAACTTGTTTCCTATTCTTCAGTAGCGAATTTGGATTTCATGCTTCCTGGTTCCCAGTCTTCATCCTAGTTATCACTTAATTCTAGTTCTGTTTATCAGGTCTCTGCTTTGCTCCTTTCTACAAACTTCTGTTTTCTCTTTCAACTTCCTGCATGGTTATTCCCTTGGCTCTTTCTATAGTCTTCTGTGTAGCCCAGGAAAGGCCTTAAGCTTGTGAGCACTCCAGTGCTGGTATTCCAGGTGTAGGTAGCCATACCCCCTTGACCATGCTTTTGGCTTGGCGTAGAGACAAGAGCAAGACATTGGTATGGGGGGAGGGGAGGATGGTGTACTCTTTGGCAGATATCTCTCTTTCCATGCCTAGCTCTGAAATAGCTCATCTGCACACTTAGGAGATTGTGCGCCCCACAGGGCCTGACAACCCTGGAGGGCTGAGCCTCCTTGGAAACCACCCACAGAGTTTCCTGCTGTGGGTTAGCATGCTGCTGTCCATTAGCAATGCTGGCTCCCATCAGGCAGTTAGAGACAAGGTTCTGTGAACACCACTCACCGTTCCACAATTCCTGCGTTCCTCCGTTTCCCACAGCACTTGGTTATCTTCCGTACTCCGTTGCATGTGCTCCATGACCAAGCTAATGAACTCTGGCTTGCCTAGATGGGCTTGAATCTTGATGGGGAAAAAGCGGTAACAAATGGAGTTGGCTCCCCTGTCTCTTTGGCATAGGATGCTTCTCCACCATTTCTCATTGCTGGAGGAGAGGCTTTTGCATGGCTTTCCAGCCACAGGACCCAAGTGCATCTTTGCTGGGAGGTCTCACTTTTGCAGTCTAATAAGTGAGTGGGTGGGTTGGAGAAGCTGCTCAGATGGCATCTGGATTCTTAGTACTGCTCTCCAAACTTTGTCTTGCCTGGGGGACAGAACAGAAGCATGTACCAGGGCTCCATCTGCTTCTTTCCTCATTGTCCTCTTGCCCGCAGGAGTGCCAGCACAGGAGAAGGCACCTGCCAAGCTCATGGTATACCTACAGCGCTTCAGGCCTCTGGACTATCAGTGCCTGCTAGAAGCAGACAGTTCCGGTGAGGCCACAGGGGACCAAGCATCCTGACAACAGTGTATGGGAGCAGGGTTCACTTTGTAAAAGGGAAGGTAACTCTGAAGCCACCATCCACACCCAGACTCACTTCGCCCCTTCCCTTACAACAGAGCTACTTTCTCCTCCAGCTCTGCCTGGTCTTTCACCCACTCTGAGCAATCCTTCCTGGAGCCCTCCCTCACTGCTTCCCTCATCCGTCAGATGCAATCTGTGGGCCGCCCCTCTCCCCTGGCCGCTAAGCAGCCTCCATTGATTTCCGCTCGTGTTTATAGGATTTCCACTTAGCCGTGATCAGTAGTTAAGCACAGGAAAATCCCTTGCCACCCCCCCTCCCTTGGTCGATGCCATTGATTCTGCCAGAGGCTCTGAAGCCGCCTTACAGCTGAGTTAGAGATGAGGGGAAACAGCAGGGATTTCCCTGCCTGGGGGGCGTAGGGAAGAGTAAGGAGGCGGGAAATGGTCGGAAACTCCTGAAGGGATCTAGAAATTCTGGGCTGCCACTGTGCCTGGAGGGTAGAGTGCCCTGTGTGGCAGTTTAGAGATAACATTTGCTCTCCAACCCAGAGAGGGATAGAAAGAAAACGGTCATTGTTGAGACAGGTTCCTAGGGCTTCAGGAAGTCATACTTCCTGTGGAGAATGCTCCACCCTTGCTCCTACACATTTTTCTCTCAACTTGGTCAAATTAGGCCTTTCTGCCCTCCTCACACTTCATAGACTTTATTTATTGGGGAGGAGGCAGTCTCTCCATATTGCAGTGACAAACATAGGGTCTGAGTGCCACCTGCTGGTGGCCCTTAGGGCTGTGTCCCAAGCTGAGGGCGCAGAAAGATTTCAGATGAGCTGAGGCAGTTATGAGGCAGGCAAGCTTCAGGAACAGCTTAGCAGCCTAGAACTCCACTTGGTTTGAGTTATGCACGCCTTTCACCTAACTGCCATTTGGCATCCTAGGATCCTCAGCTGTGTGCATGGTGTACACACATTCTTCTAACGGTGCACCCAGGACCCCACCTGTACTGAGTAGCACTTATCCCACTTCAGACAATAAGTAAATCTCTCTCTCCCCAGCAGCCATCAAAAACTCCCCCTTTGTGGACAATTTTATTCAAACACTTTAGAACATACCCCAAAGCAGGGAGCTGATTAAGCCTAGACTGGTTTTGGGTACAAGCACAGTAAACTGTGTTCTTTGGGTGAACTTTTAGGAGAACTCCTATGGACCTTCCTATGCCTATGCAGAATGAGTTAGCATATGATTAAAATCAGCTGTATCATGGGAAGGGTCATGCACAGTGAAGAAAGGCTTACAGAATCCAAGCCTGTCAGTGAAAACAGACTCACTCAAATTATGCCACTTTGCAACTAACACCCCCTTTCCCTGAGATTTTATTAAAGAAACACTGGGCAGTTACCCTGGGCCTGTGAGTACTGGTCATCGCCCATTTGCAGCGCATTGCTAATTTGTATGATCACTTTTAAATAAAGTTTCCTTGTTACTTTGCAATTTATGTGTGCCTTTATTTCTATTCCTTGAATAAGACACCAGGAGACTGGAGACACCCAGGCCAAACACTGAACATAGTGAGTTACTGCCACGTCTCCACAGGCAAGTTATCCACCTCAAAGATCTCCTGTACTGGCTGGCCAGCATGGTGGTAGGTGAGGCGCAGCTTTAGTCGCAGAGGTGCCTAAAAACAGGAAAGCAGAAATGAGGGCCAGCTCTCACTGCTGCCATCCCTCTTGCCCACAGGGTCTGACAACTCACCTTGTTAGGATTGAGGATTCGGAAGACCTGGGTGATGGGAAGACCACCCTGAGCTGGAATTGTGTTCCCACTGGGGGCTTGTAACTGCAGCTGGAAACTCTGGACATGGGAGATTTGGGCAGAGCATAGTAAGGCCTCTGGTTGGGCTCAGGCAGTCCTCCACATCCTGTGGCTTCCAAACATTTTTGGATAACACCCCATAACTCCATCACTCCTTTCCCATCACACTCTGCCTCCCACCCCCTCCTCACTACTTTCTGGCCTTTTCTCTTGCAGTACCTGGGCCACCTCTGAATGATTTTTTTTTTTCTTTATTGAAACAGTGTAGCTCAAATTGGCTTCAAAGTCACTATGTTACCCTAGGTTGGCCTCAAACATTGAGTCCCCCTGTCTCAGGTTTCTAAGTTCTAGAATTACAGGCACAAGCTATCACACCTGGCTAAACCCCACTGTTTTCAAACCTTGGGCACAGCTGCCTGGCAAACGAAGTGGGTAACATCCTCCTTTGAGGAGTTGGTGGTGGTGGCAGTGACTAAGAGCAAAGCAGGGGTTTCAGAGGGCCGCATGAAAGACAGATCCAGCTGTAGGCCTTCCCGTTCAAACACTCTGACACTGGGGATAGGAGCTGGAAAAGGGAGAGAGGCAGCTCAGTGCACGGGCTTAAGATAGAACACAATCCACTCACCCAGTAAAAATGGAGGGAGCCAGTCTTGACACTGCAACTGCCCCAGAACTAATGACAAAGTAGACGAGCTAAGTAAGGTTGGGGCTGGCCATCTAGCTGGGGGAAGAGAAACATCAAAATACAAGATAATCATGGCCATGATGAACCGAGCAAGCTAAACAGGAGAGGGTAGGACAGATGGCATTTAGCTGAAGAGTGAGTAGTAGCTGCTAGTCCTTTTGGTGTTGGGTAAAGAATGTGAAATGTTAAGGGTTTGAGGCAGAAGACTTTGGGGAGTTGAAGGGTCCAATAGAGTGGGTAGTGGGAAGTGATACGGAACAGGCTGGAGTGGAAACAGACCTACAGACTGGGGTGAGAAATATAACAAGGGAGGTCATTAAAGAGTGCCATGATGGAACCGCCATGGAATGAAGCCTTTGCCCACTGAGATGGGTGTCCCCATCCTTGGCTCAGAAAGAGAAATGATCCATTTCCACCCCCCTTCTATAATGTTTCTCCCTTTGCTGAGGTCTACCTGGGGGTGGAGGTGCACAGGGAAGGTCAAGGAGATGAATTAAGGCTTCCCCTGGGGAAGGATCCAGAGGAGGAAGATGCTGAGCATGCTCAGAAGTGTCATCCAGGAGATCGAGCAGATCTAAGAGTTTGGTGGCCTGGGAACAAGGGCAAGAGGGTCACAGCAGGGCATGAACACCCACATAAGTCTTCTTTACCCAAGTCTTCCCACCTCCTCACCTGGGGTTCTGTGGGGACAGGGGCTGTCGCTTCCAAGAGCTGGGCCCCTGTTTGCCTGTCCTTCCCTTCCTCATTAACATGAGGGTCACTGCGCTCTACAAGAGGCATCTTCTCGAGGATGGCAGCTCTGAAGGCATGGAATGCAAGGGTTCCTGTGTGAAGGCTGGGCTTTCACAAGCATTTGGGAAGAAGACCAAGGACATAGAGGGCTGTGGCATGCAGGGCCACAAGCGCCTTCCTAAGACAGGGCCCCATTGCTGGTCTCCAACAACCGATGAGGATGGGAAACCAAGCTTGGCATCAACTATGGATGGGGGGTGAGCCCCACAAAGAGAAAGGCTATGAAGAGAGCACTGGGAGAGGAGAGTTTGAAGCTCTACCTCATGTGGTCGTACTTCTGGAAGAGAGTGTTGTACTCCACAGCCCGCTGTTGAAGCTCTATGTCCACACAGCTCCCGTAGACGGACACCACCTGGCGGATACGACTGGGCCACCGAGTGGCGTGTGAGAGGTGGTCGGCCTGCTCTTCCACTCCGGGAGGAGAGGGAAGGGACAGGCCTCACAGAGTGAAGAGACACCTGATACACGTGGCTCAAAAGCAGATTCCTAAGGACTAGGCGGGGAGAGGGATGTGTGCCTGGGGACTTAGTAGGCGTGGTGAAAGGACATCTTTCAAGGGACAGGACCCCCCCTTCTTACCTGTTGTCTCCCCGGAGCCGGGTGCTGAGCTTCATGAGAGCTGTCATGGCGTAGCCTCGAGTGGCTGGCAGGGACATGTGGGACTGTAGCACCTTTTCCAGCAGTGCTAAGACATCCTCTTCTTCCACCTTCAGGTGAGGACAACAGGTCATGTCTGTCCGGATGAATCCCCTCCCCCCCCCATCGTATCTCACTCCTAGGTCTCACCTCAAAAGGCTCTGTCTCCTCACAGTGACCTCCCAGCAGGAGGTCTCCATACTCGCCAATGCACCAGGCTGCCACCTGAACCAGTGGTTGCTGTGTGGGAGATAAGACACTGAGGGGCTGGTTGGGGCTTGGGGGTATGTCCTCTCTTCTAGACCCTACCACGTTCCGTTACTGCAGTGCAAAGAAGGTTGGGTTGGCAGGATAGGGAGGGAAATTTAAGTTTGTTAAAAGGCTCCATCTTGGCATTTTTGGCTGCTACTGCCCTCTGGTGGGCGAGTACCAAAACTATATGGCCTGATCACATGATGGAGCCCTGAGAGGCTCTCTCATAAGAAAACAGGGATGATTTCTACCTACCCTACTTAAGTTGACAAAGGGAGTTATAGATATCTTAGGGTGGCACCTGTTAATCCACTTGGCACTGAAAATAATAATAGAAATGACTATATGTGCCAAACTTTTGATCTTGAAGACAGCCTGGGAGGTAGGCATTCTAGAGAGTTGAGGACATGAAGGGTAAAGGAAATTATTTATCTGGAGATACAGCCAGTAGTCACCAGGGGCAGGACAGAAGCTTAAGTAAAAGGTAGGCTTGGTCTTTGGCCATATGCTTGTGGGGAAAAGCATTCAAATTCTAGAGTTGAGAAAGCTGGTCAGCTGGACCTGGGGAGACAGGAGGGATACCTGAGAGATATCCTCTGCTAAGGCACTGTAGAGGCGGCGCACAGAATAGGTATGCAGCTCCTCAGCCTCCCCAATCAGCTGGGTCAAGTTAGCCACTGCGTCATCCCTCACATGAGTGCCTGCCTGGAGAGGGGTGGATGCGGCCAAGTCAGAGCTCTGCCAACTCCTGCCCAACTCCCTGACTACCCCCCTCTTACCGTGGTCAGCACGTGCAGGATGGTGTCTATGTGCCACCGCTTGCTGGGAGCAAACCTAAGGGGACATGGCTCATCAGTGCTGTCACACTGTCCCTCCTCAGGCTGCAGCCTCTAACCCCAAGCCATTTGTCACTTACCTCTCTGCAGCCAACAGAATGCCTGAGGCACAATCAGCCCGAAGATCAGGGGGGCAGGACTCCAGAAAGGCCTGCAGCTCCTGCATCATGGCTCGCACATTGGAACTATTCACCAGAGCCAGGCTCAGCTCCAGGGCCCTCCTGTGAGAGAGAGGCATCCATGCAGATGGCCCAGGTTACCCTGTTCTGGCTTTTCTGTTCCCAGGCACCTTTTACTCTAGTTCTTACTCCAGATGCTCTGAGCTGGTTTGAATTTCGGCTACCAGGCACTGTGTCCTCTGCCTTGTCCCCTTCTCCCTCTGCTTACCTGCTAAGGGAGGCATCCTTTTCCTGTAGACACTCTACCACAGTGGACCGGTGACGTTGTACAGCACTGTGGTCAGATTGCACCAGCTGCAGCAATGATGTTAGTGCCACATACCTGGTCAGGGGAAGAGAGGCCATTATCACACAGGTCATCTGCCTTGATACCCTGTGTTGCCCCCCAGTATACCTAAGAGGTAGGTGAATCAGAAGGGAGGAATGCAGAGGGCCAGGTGTCTAGTGGTACAATCTAGCCAGATACTGGCTGTTACCTAATATTCTTGTCATTGTTGAGCAAGAAACGACCGAGAATGTTAACAGCTAGAACCTATGGGAAGAAGAAGGTGGAGACAGACATGGAAAAAAAATCACTTTTTCAGTGGGATTTCCTCCATGATGGGGGGTAGGGAAAAGCCAGGGACTGGGACCAGCTAAAGAGCACATGAGCATGTAATGCTACCCGGAGGCCGGCTGCAGAGTGGATGGCCATGATGGTAAGCACAGTCTCCAACAGGACGGCGTTGCCTGCATTTCGGCTGGTGTCTGTGTTGGTGGCTACCTGTGCGGATGCAGAAGAGGTTCATCTGCACAGGGCTCTAGTGATTGCTGGAAGGTGATGACTGAGCTCTCTGTTTATCCTTCAGTCCCTCACAAAGTCCCTGAATCCCACTAGATGTTAGGACGGCAGCACAATGACAGTCTATATAGCCATCCTTCATGGGATTCATTGATTGGGTGAGGGACAGAAAGGCAATTACATGGCCCCTGCATGGTAAATGATCATGTGAGGAGTGTCCAGGGCTGGTGAACCCCAAGAAACCACAAGGCCTAAGGTGTGCCTCCCACCTGGGCCAGCAAGTCGTTCATGATCTCACTACTTTCTTCATGGTTCCGTCCCAGGATCCGAAGAAGGCGGATTAGCTGGACCTAAGATTGGATCAGAGTGGTTCACAGGTTAAGGTCATGGGCCCGAGGCAAAAAGACCTAACACTGTAGACAACACTGCAAGGGCTCTGACTCCCTTTTGCCTCCACAGCTCCCTTGGATGGGAGATCAGTGTTACATAGAGTCAGGGGAGTTTAGAACAGGAGGGTTTTTCTCTCTGTAGCCCTGGCTGTCCTGGAACTCACTCTGTAGACCAGGCCTCTGGCTCATGTAATCCACCTGCCTCTGCTACTATGCTGGGCTTTGGAACAGACCTTTTATATGGTTACCAAATTGGACTTTCTGGTAGCCACTTTTCATTTCCACAGTCTTGGGATGACTAGAGCAATCCTGAGTTTGCTACCTTCTTATTCAAGACATGGACTGTGCCAAAATGGGAAGTGACCACTAGCCATGGTCTTCCTGTGAAGCCTTCTCTGTTCTGGGAATACAGCAAGTAAAGCTCAGCCCACCTGCAAGAAAGGGTCACTGACTCCAGAGATGCTGTGCTCTGTGGAGTATCCTGTCGTCACAAGAGTCCGGAGGATCTGTACCAGCTGGGGTACTACCTGGAAGAAGGGCACATCCAACCTTGTCTGGACTCTTCCCATCTCTTCTCAACCATCAGTCCCAACTGTGCACCCACCATCCACCTCTGCCTGCCCCAGGCCTGCCCCCTCACTAGCCCACCTTTCGAAAGTGCCTGAGGGCTGCAGGGTTTCTTTCACAGAGCTCCGTGATCAGCGTGATGGTGCCCAGCAGGATGCCTGGGGTCAGGGTGGGGCAGTGAATGTTGGACCAGGCCATGGGACAGTCTACTACACGTGTGTTTGTATGTGTGTACCACCCTTATCCTAATCTGCTTTTCTTTTCATCTAGTCATAGTCTGAAGTGGACAGTGGAGATCCCTGGGCCCTTACCATGATGGCGCTCACGAAGCAGTTTGGTACAAGGTGGGAGGAAGATGTTGGAGAGCCCAGGGTCCTTCCGAATCATGTGTACTGCAGTTAAAATAGCCTGTAGAAGTCAAAGGCCTCAGAAAGAGCCACCAAGTTAGAGTCCACAGCTCTCCTTCAGGGTGACTGGAAACAAGTTCTGGGGAGGTAAACACCTACATCTCACCTTCTTACGCACATAAGGGCTGGGCTGCAGAAGCAGCTTTTCAACCTCAGTGGCTAGATCCCGGCACATCTCAGCAGAGCCCATGGTACTCAGAGTACACAGGGCCAGGCCTTGAACTGGCTGATTCCCTTGGCTCAGGTCACTGTAAAGTTGGAAGGATGGTCAGTCAAGTCTGATAAAACCAGTTTGTCACAGTACTGATAGCAGGCAGCCCCTCTGGGATTTTGCAGTTCCCACTCTCCCAGCGCCCTGATTTCAAGTGTCCCAGAACCCTCTCACTTCTTGATGCTGTTGGTAATGAGCAGATGGGCATCGTGCCTCTCATCCAATAGAAGCATGGCCCCAAGGTAGCCCACCCTCTTGTCTGTGAATCTGGGGGAGGCGATCAGTTTCAGGCACTCCATCTATAGGGAAGGAGGCAGACCAGGAGGGGCAGTGTGAAACCACAGGCACTATCTTCCAGGCTACAACCTCCTTAAGACCAGACTAACTTGTGAGGAAACATATTTCATCACTCTCTCTGTAACGAGAGGCTTAAGTGTTGATCCAGATGACAGCAGACAGGTTTCAGGGACCTGTGTAGGAGTGGAGGCTGGAAGAAGATGGGGAAATGCTGAATGGGGCTGGCTAAGGAATCACTAGTAGGATGATCGATAAAAGGCTCCGAAACTAAAGGATTTAGCTGGGCAGGGTGGGGTATGCCTGAAAATCCCTACACTGAAACGGTTTTCTAGGCCAGTCGGGGCTACAGAGAACCTGTTTCAAAACAAACGAACAAACAAACAAAAAACCAGGAGAAAAAAAAACACAGCTAGGGTACAAATACAAAGGGGTGCACTGGTCATCTTCTCCAAAATTTGGGGCCATCCCAGGCCAGTACCTGTCCAAAGTGGGCGGGGTAGCCCAACATGTGGACATAGAGCAGTTTGGCCAGCTGGAGATGCCTCTGCAGGGGATCCCCATCGCGGAAGGAGGCCCGAATTTGGGCGCACTCCTTCTGGATCACCTCCCGTTCCTGGGCCTGAGTCTTGGCCCCGCGAATCTCTTCTATTAGGTCATGAAGTTTCAACGAAAGCACCACCATCCTGGGGACAGAGTCCGGGAGTTGTAAAGGCTTTATTTAACACAGTCTAGCCGGTTGGACAGAATCGCACTGTGTCAAGATCTCTAAGGGATAGCGTCCCACCGCCGCCCTAAAACTGTGCCCAATTTTACCTGCTACCTGGACCCGAGAGCCACCCTCCCGCCCCGCAAGGACGTCCCCACTACGCATGCCTCCTTGCTCCACCCTGTGCCAGTTTCTACTGAGCCTGCGCTACAGACCAGTCTATTTCTTGTTTTCCTTCCCGGACCCGTTTCTCCTCTAGTTTTCTTCCTGGTTCTCTGCGCAATTGCTTTCGTGAGATTTCTTGCCCCCATCCCCACTTCAGAAGGCACCAATTTCCCAGTCCCAAGCTCACCTGGCTTCGGTGACAACTTTGCTCCTCTACCCCCCACCCAGTACTTCCTGGTAAGGGACAGAGCTGGGGTTGGTGCTCTGTTCGTTCGGGCCCTTCCCTCTTCTCCGCCTCTACCACGGGACCCGCCCCTCTAGGGCCTCCCTGCTGAGCCTTCTTGAGATTTCTGACCTCTGGCCTGTCTGTCTTTGGAACTTTGGTAAAGGAGCCTAGAATTGTTACAGGACTGTGGTTCTCCCAGGGGCCTCATTTTCCATCTACCACACCAGATGACACTCAGAGAGCTTGAGTCAGAAGCCATCACAGCCCAAAGGAGATGACAGTCCCCCCTTTTTGGAACTTTTTTATTAATATACTTTTTTTGTTGTTAAATTTGTTTTTTTTTTTTTTTTCCTGCAAGACTTGATGTTGGTGGCGCTGTTGTAGAACTTCCCAAATTCCATGAAATAGAAATCAGAAGTAAAGACTGAGAAGGGAGGGAGAGAGGAGGGAGGCAGGCCAGGGAGTTAACAGAGGTTGACTAGAAAAATAAGAAGAGTGTGTTGTGGGCATTCCTGGGCAAGGCCATTCCTTGAGGAAGGGGATTGGCAGGCAGCTTGCCTCTGCCTCATGCAGGGAAGAAAAGTTTCCCCCGGGTTCTATAGTTCCCTCTTGTAGAGCTTTCTATCCCCAGAGGGAAAGCTAGTAACAGGGATCAGCCTATCTCAAAAAGGCTCTTCACCCACCTCTCATCTGGGGTTGACACCCACCTCTGCCCTGCCTGCAAGTGTGGGAGACAGTGGCTTCCTCTGATTCCGCTTTCATTTTCCATCTCACAGGATTCTATGTGAAGGGTTAGAAACTAAACTTGTGGCAGCATCTGCTGCCCTTTGGCTCTCATCTTAGGTGTGTGCTCCCCACAACTGTCAGAGCTGAGGAGTGGGGTCCTTGCTTGCTGCAGTGCCTCTAACCCTCTGCAGAAATGTCTTCTTCAGGCCCCTTAGGAATTTAATCAAAGGCCACAAGTGAGTCCAGACCAACCAAATAAATTTTCAGGGGGCAGAAGGGTAGAGAGGTGAGTGGCAGAGTCTGAGAGGGGTGGGCTTGGTGCACCTGATGGTTTTCCTTGCTTTTCACATTGCTCTTGGCTTGGCGTGCCGTCCTTGGGGGTTGGGAGATGGACTGGCTGAGGAGGACAGGAGAGGGAGCACGGAGAGTTTCCTGGTGTTCACTCCCCTTTTCTCCCTCAGGGAAGGATCAAATTAGGCAAGAACTTAGGTAGGTTCTGGGAGGTAAGAGTGGAGGTACTCTTCCTGTAGCTTTCTCCTGGGGCCAGTGAGCCCCAAGTGGCTCAGCCAGTGTCTTGTCTGGCCATTCAGTCACTTATGCATTTTCTTTCTCCCCATCCACTCTGATTCCAGGAGATTCCTCAGGACACCAAACCCCCACCCTTGGTGAAGTTTTGATTCAAAGAAAAGGTTGGGGAGGACATGGGGGCAATGGTCTGACTTAGATTTGTGTATCTCAGAGGAGAGAGCAACTCTGAGAGAGAACAGCCCTTCATATGTAAACAATCTAGAGAGAAGGGGTTGGGGTGGGGAAGAAAACCAGGAAGACCAGAGACAGGTCCAGAATAAATGAGACCATCTCAAAGAATAGAGGGAAGGAAGAAGCAAGAGACAAAAAGAAAGGGGCCCGGGAGAAAGGAAAGAGGGGAAAACACAAGTGGGTGGAAGAAGAGAGAAGAGAAGGCAGGTCAAAGGTCAGAATGGGTGCAGAGGCAGGCAACCAAAGTCTGGAGGAAGCCAGGATGTTGCCTCAGGTGAGGAGCTGGGAGAACAGGAAAGCCAGGCTGAGGTCCAGCAAGGCCACGGCTCCCACCACCAGGGGGTTGGCAGCTCCCTAAAGAGACAGAGGGTGAAGTGGATTCAGTCCTGGAAGGCAAGTGTAGGTCCTACCTCCCTGCTCTGGCTTTATTGGCAAAGCCGAAGGGTCCCAGACACCTCCCTACACAGGTAAGAGCAGAGGAGCACACCCTCATTTCAGACTGTGAAGGACCTCACTTCTGTGCAGGGTCCTGCCCTCACACTCTGAAGATAGCAGGCACTGCCTCCGCCCACCCACCCACCCACCCCACCCCCACCCCCACCCCTCTTCCCATCCCTCAGCATATAATGTGGGCAAGGCAGAAGGTGCCTGGCCTTAGCAGCAGACATTGGCAGCAGCAGCCAGTACTGCAGTAAGGCAGAGGGAGGAAGGGGTGAGGGAGGATGTGGTTGCTAGGAGATGGGAGAAGGCCTGGGATCCAATCAGAGCAGAGGGTTCTGGAGAAACTCTCCACCTCTCGATTTTCTGTCTGCACACCACCACCCCCCCCCTTCCTGGGAGAGGGAGGGAGCGTGAGGGTTGGGAGGAACAATTTTTTTTTTTCCTATTTCTGGGCACCAAAGAGAGAAAGTATGGAGGTGGGGGTGGAGGTGGAGCAGGAAATTGGGGCTGGAAATGATATGGAAGGACAACAGGAAAAAGTGCTCTGATTCTTCCATTAATTATTCGTTTGTGACTAGGGTGAGGTTACTTAAGTGCTCGAGGTCTTGTTCCTAGCTGTCCTCTGGGAGGGCTGGGCTCCAAGGTTCATTTGAGCTGGAAAGTTATCTTTTTTATAAAGTGGGATATGGTCCAAGACTGGCCAGGCAGAGAGGAAGATGGGTGGAAGTGAAGCCCCTCAGGGGGATTATACTGAAGTCTGGAGGGACCGGAGGCAGGGCTTTGAAAAGAAGAGGGTACAAAGGGGAGGGGTGGCTCACCGGCTGGGCAGGCCTCTCGGTGGTAGCAGGATCCTCAAACTCTTCTGTCAGGCACCCAGCATCAGGACCCCTTGAAGACAGGCCCCTCAAAACTGGTGTGGTGACAGGCTCAGACTCTGAGCCTCCTGGGGCCCTCAGCTGGGGCAAGGACTCTTCGTCTTCCCCTTCTTCCTCTCGAAGACTTCCTGAACTGTCACTGCAGCCTCCGAGAAGTGGGGAACCATCTCTTGGTCCTGGGCCCTGCATCCCAGCCTCATCCTCAGCTTCATAGCCGGCTAGTTCCTCTGCCTGCTCACCAGGACCCCCCCACTCCTCGGGCCAAGCTTTAGAGCTGGAGAAGGGACCCCAGTTCCCTCCAGGAGGCAGTGGGCTCCGGCAGGCAGGGGCTCGCCAAGGTTGGTGGGAGGAGGCAGGGCTGCTGGGCAGTTCCGGAGAGCCCTCTGAGGGGGTCAGTCCATTCTCATATACCCCAGGGCTGTCTTCCTCCAAAGGCTCTGTGTCAGAACCTCCTGAATCCTGTCTGGGTCTGCGGCCTGGGCAGGAACAGCTAGGAATCAGTGGGGGCCAGGAGCCAGGGAGGCTGCAGCTCTATGATTAGCACTGTCCAGGGTTCTGGTTACCTCCAGGCTCATAGCTTGTCATCATCAGACCTCAAAACTGGTGTGGTCCATTACCCTACCTCACACATCTTTGGTTCCACCTCCAAGACACCCTCCATCCCCTGGTTTTGTTTTTTTTTTTCTCCACCCTCCAGATCTCCATGCCCCAAGCCTCACCCGTGAGCCTCTCCAGTTCCCCAGGGAACTCTCCCCTCCCACAGGATGCCCACAGCTCACCTGGGGCCTCTAACATGGGTTGTAGATCCTGGGCTATCAGCTTGGCCATCCTTGCCGCCTCCACAGCCTTCTCCGCGACACTGCTGGCTGCCACTGCTTTTAGGAGGGCGTCTGCTGCCCTGTTGGGTCCCAGGAACAGGGACTTGGCCGACCTTCCCCCACGTCAATTTATTCATGCTCTGATGTGCCAGCCCCTTACCCGGGTCCCCACTACATCACATTTGACTGATTTGAGCTACCTCTGGAATCCTCATCCCTCTGCACAAAGCCAGCTATTGTCATCCTTCAGCAGGCCAGGGCTGGGTTCTTCACTTAGTCCAGGGCTGTACACTGTCACCACTCTCCCCCTTCACTCTCACACTGTCCCACCCTTATGTCCTGTAGTAACACTTCTTCCGGCGGCAGGGCCAGCTCCCCTCCCAACTCTGTGTTCCATTTCTGCCCTGCTTGTGTTTACTGAGCCATTGCTTTCTTGGCAACTCTCTGGCAGCCCTGTTGCTGCCTTAGCACCTCTGATTCCTACCAACCCCTCCCACCCACTGGGGATGTCGAATGCCTTTCTGGGGATGTAAGAGGTGTCCAGTACCTTACCCTGTTCTAACGGCACCCCCCTCCCCTTTTCAACCACCCCTTCCCCACGGCAAGCCTCTTTATTTCATTCCACTTAGACCAGTCTAGATTTCCTGGTAGGAAAAGTTTTCATCTCACTTTTGCTTGGCTTCTTCTGTTATCACATTCTTCTCCTCTGTTCCTGTCAATGCCTCCTCCATCTCCAACGCATCTAAGAACTATAAGTGTCTCTTTCTCGAACTCACATAGACCAGATCGGTGTCAAGCTCGCTATGTAGCCAAGACTCCCCTTGTGCCTCTATTTCCAAAAGGTTGGAACTAAAGGCATGAGCCACCATGTTCAGCTTAGAGCTGGAATAAGAGAGGTGCTCGCCCTCTCTCTCTCTCTCTCTCTCTCTCTCTCTCTCTCTCTCTCTTTCTCTCTCTCTCCTTCCCTCCCTCCCTCTCGCTTCCCTACGAGTGTACGCCCTGACACTCAGCATACACGTAACCTCTCACATGTTACACCTGTGTAGAGCCTCAGCCTGCCTTCTGTGCCCTGCTTGTTTTCCTACCCTGCTCCTCATGCTCAGCTCACTTTAAAGGATGCTCAGTCCTTGCTCCATTACCGTTTCTTAGTTGTCTTTTTCAGATGCTTCCCCAATCCTCCCTCTGTTTCACCCTCTGCTATTAGGTGGTGTAGAATCATCCAATTGCTTTTATAATCCAGACTGAAGTTAGGCACAAAGGAGCAGAAAGAATCAGATGCATTTGCTATGGATCTGACTGGATTAAGACTCATGACTCCTTTTGGTCATGGGCCTCTTTTTTATCCATTTAAGAAAGGCAGTTTGTATCTGGTAGTTGGTGAGATCCACTGTAATTTTTGGTGAATTTCTATTGTGTACCTTGGGCATATGGTCAGCCTCCTTCCTTCATAGCTGGTGGGTTAAGTGCTTTAGAGCTTACTTGGAGGGACATCAGATAACTCTGTTATATTCAGGGTTTTTATAATGTTTATGACTAACCCTGACCTGGAACTGGGTTGGGTTTGGAACAGATCTGAGCTTCACTCTTGAATTGCACTGAGTTCTGCTGATGGCCACAAAAACCTGTGGCTTTAGACATGGAGGGTGTGGATTATTAAGTCTAAGCAGTAGACTTAGTCTGTGCTCGGGCATCAGGCCGGAGTCAAGCTACCTGGTGGATGCACCTGCTGCTGAGGCTCTGATGTTTCCATGGCAGCCAGCAGCCAATCAGGGTTGCCAGGCCTGTTGCTGGGGAGACAAGCCAGCCTCTTCCCACTGCCTGATCTTCTAGTTAGTGAGATCAGTGTTTTCCTGCACATGCCTCCACCCTATCTAGCCCAAAACGTTCCATGATGCTCTGATCCCTCTCTGCCCTGGCTTAAAGCCTAGATTCTAGGATCCATACAGCCAGACACAATTACAGATGCACATTCTCTGGCCCAGTCATCTACTCAGGATTCGACATGGTCATACTTACTCATATTTACACATGTAAACACATACAACAACTTGCCCATTATGCAAGTTCTTTGATTCATATCTAGGCCTATCCTTATGCCCTCTGAAGTACCCTCAACCTCATTACCTCATTAAAGAAAACAATACATAAAAATTCAAATGTGTATGAACTCCATAAAGCAAGGGTCTTTGACTCTCATTCCAAATGAATTTTGGTTATTTTTAGATAAGTGCTATCTCATTCATAGCACTATTAAGCACTTAAAATGCAGCTGCTCTTGACCAGAAATGATATACTGTAAGTGAAAAAACTACATGCAATATTTTAAAGAATCCAGAAGGAATGTAAATTGCATTGCTGGTTGAAAGGATAAAATTTTGGAAATATGGCTTAAATAAAAATATATTATAAAAATTTATTTTACTTGTTTCTTTAAAAAAAAATTTTGCCCTCTGATACAGGGTTTCTCTGTGTAGCTGAGACTGTCCTGAAACTAGCCCTGAAGACCAGGTTGGCCTTGAACTCAAGAGATCTGTTTGCCTCCTGAATGCTGAGATTAAAGGCAAGGGCCACCACATCTGGCTTACGTTATATTCTCTCTGGACTTCACTGCTTTAGCTAACAAGACTCTGATGTGTGGAAATGTAATCTTATTTACTGAAAGACAAATCTTCTTTAGAGGCAAGACTCCTCCCTTCAGATCTGAGTAAAAGGAACCAGAGCAGGCAAAGTGGGAAGAGAATAGATTTCAGCTGTAAAAACTAGACCTCCTCAAACACTAGAAATAGATTTCAGCTAAGGCTGGAATAAAGTCAAGTTGGAAACTAGTGAGGAAAGCTCTATAGTGTTTTGTTCAGGATGGATGCTCCCAGCCTGAGGCCTCAAGGCGGGATGAGCTGAGCAAGACCAGGGAAACCATGAGGTTTCGGGGCCTGTACAAAGCAGCTCACTGGACCCGCCAAGTACCATGGATTCTGTAGATGCACATATCCATCCACACAATAGACTGACTGCGGCATAGTCTTACTACTCCCCCGCACTCAGTCATCCACAGTTACACCCACATCCACCTATAGCCTCTAAACACCCCCAATCCTAGAGCTACAACTGCCTGGACATAGTCCTGCTCATGTTTCCCCAACAGGCTGTAGAGCTTGGGTCTTGGTTCTCTCTTAAGTGTAGTACCCAGAGGAACTTCTCCTCTCAACCCAAGTTGGATCTGTGCACCAGATGCCCACCTGGCAGCAGCGATTTCCTGGTGCTGGCGGGCAGCACTCACAGCTCGACGGGCACCTTCGACAGCCCTGTCCACTTTCTCCTTGACTTTGCCCCGTCTAAGGGCCAGAGGCAGGAGGCTGCGGACACGTCCCCCGTGTACCAGCCGGTTGCGCTTGTACTTGCCCTCCTCACGGGAGCCATCGGGCCGGGTGGTGCGCCCGTATCCGTGCCGTCGGTTGCCCAGCCACTCGCCTTCGTAGCGCAGCCCGTTGGATCTCTGGCTCACTCCGTAGCCACTGCGCCGGTCTGCACGCCACTCACCGGCGTACACCTCAGTGGCCGAGCCCTCGATGAGGGCAGGTGGCGCTGGGATAGGGGGCCCGCTGGCCTCGGAGCCCGGGGGTCCTGTACTGCCCACTTCGCTGCTCACCTCGCTGCGTAGAGATCCCCTCTTGCTGCCCAGGGAGCTGCGGCGCCCACCAGCCCGGAGCCCGCTGAGCAGCAGTGAACGGCGGAAGAATCCACCTGCTGCTGGGGTGCGCTTACGGGAAGACGCCCCGTCGGCGTCCCCTGGCCCCGCCAGCACGAAGCCGCCTCGGGAGCCAGAGGCTGGGCTGCCTCCTTCATCTCCTGGTAGGGGTAGGGGTGGAGGCGGCGTCGGGGGGTCGCTGTGGCCGGAGTCCAGGGAGGTGCGGCGGGGTGAGCGCAGAAGCGCCGCCTGGTGGTAGGGTACACTCTGGCGCACTCCATAGCCGTGGCGTTTTCCGGCTTGCCACTGGCCTTGGTAAGTGCCTGTAGGTGTATAGGAGTGAAAGGGTCAGAACATTTCAGGGGGCTCACAAACCCACTAATTCGTAGCCTCAAAGCCCTTGGAAGCTCAAGTGACAGGTGGAAGCAGTGAGTGTGGAGGTCTGGGAAGGAACAGGCCAGGCTTCGTTGGAAGGTGTGGAAGAGCAGATGAAGACAGGTAGAGCAGCATAAAATACGTGGATTTTGGCAATGTCAGTGGACTGGGGAAAGGCAGAGAAACGGGCAGGCTGCAGTATATGCAGGACAGGTGGCTCAGAGACTGTGATGCGCAAGCTGACAGGTGGCAGTGTGTAAAAAAGGCACGTGACAGGCAGACAGGACTGCAGGCTATACAAGCTGACTTGAAGATTATAGATTAAGTGGAGAAGGGTCAGGCAGGTGGAAAGGGCAGGTGGGAAGGGCAGGCAGGTTGGAATGAGGGAGAAGCAGGTAGAAAAACTGTCAAATGAGTTGGTTATGAGTATGGTGGTGGTGGGAGAGGGAGGAAGATGGAGGCTGGGGTCTTGAGCTGGGGGATGGTGTGAGGGACAGACGGGAATACTGGAAACAGAAGGCTGGTGCACCGCACGCATATGGCTGGGGAAGGAGGATGGAGGATGGGAATAGCAGGGCGTGGAAGGCGGAAGGCTGGGGAGGCACACGCGTCCCAGGCCGGCGGGAGGCGCACGCGGACGGGCAGACAGTAGTGGGCCGGGCCCCGCACCTCCATCGGAGTAGGTCTCGGTGCCATAACCGTCCTGGAAGCCGTCCTTCCAGAGCCCGGCGTAGCGCAGGCCGGACACGCTCTCCCACACGCCGCTGCGCCCCTTCAGTCCGCCCAGCCACTCGCCGCGGTAGGTCCAGCGGCTCTTGCGCTCCACGCCCAGCCCTTCGCGCTTGCCCTGCTGCCAGTGGCCCTGGTAACTGTGTCCGCCGGGCCCCGTGAAGACACCCAGCGACTCGAAGCCGTGAGCCCAGCAGCCGCTGTACTCTCCCTGGGCGCCGGGCCCGGTGCACACGCCGTAGCCATGTGCCCGCCCCGCCTCCCAGCCCCCCACGTAGCAGCCCCCGTCGTCAAAGTCGAACTTGCCCCCGGGGGACATGCATGTAGTTGGCGCGGCCTCAGCCCCCCGGCAGCTCAGCGCATCCTGGGGCTGGAGAGCCGGCTGGGGGCCTGGGAGCCGGGCGAGGCCTGGGGGCGGGGGCAGTTAGACCGGGGCTGGGCGGAGGGGCCCCAGCGCGGGCAGGCAGGGCCGGACCCTCATCCTGAGTGGCTGCGGAGAAAGAGGGTGCAAGTGGAGAGCGAGGCAAGTGGAAAGCGAGGTCCCCTTCTTTGCCAGCCGCTCCCCTGCCGGTAGCTTTAGGGCATCAGAACCGCCCTCCAGCCCTCCTCCCATCCCTCCCCACCCCCCCCCAGGCAGCATCTTTCAGCAGCTCCCAAGCGGTGAGGGCAAGGGGGCTTTCCCATCCCTCCCAACTTGTAGAGGGCGCCTCCCGGGACTTGGGGTCCCAGCCCTGATCCCGAGTCCTACGTCTCCAACCTAGAACCCCATAATGTGGAGTGTGGATGGCAGTTGGAAGTGGGGGACCTGGGAGGGGCCAGGTCAGGGTCTTCCGACACCTGCTTTCCTGGCGATTTGGACCCCTCTGCCTTGATTCTTTGGCTTCGCTAGCAAACCCGGGTGCGGGGGAGGCAGGGGGTAAAAATGTAGCTGGAAAAGCGGCCCCAGGTGGGCCGATGGTAGAATGGGGATGTTGGGGGTGGGGTGGGGGATGAGGGTAGGGATGGGCAGGCTGGCGAAAGGGAGGGGACAGGTTACTCACCATGTGAGCTGGGGCTCAGGCTGCCTCCCGGGCGCAGTTTCCATGGCAGGGTCCCTCCACTCACACCTCACCCGGACAAGCCAAGCCCCCTTCCCTTCCGGAGAGACTGCTACAACCCAGAGAAGGAAGGTGGGGGAGCTATGGGAGAGTCCCCTCTCCTCGGCTGAAGGTGCAGGCTAGTGTGGGGGGTGAGGTAGTGGCAGGGTGGAGGGGATGAGAATAAGTGTAGGGGGAAAATCTGCCTTGAACGGAGACAGCAAAGAGGAGCTGGGAGCTGGATGGGAAAGAGGAGGGGGCTATCAAGAGGGGGTGTTTTTATTTTTTTTCTTCTTATGGCTGGGAGAGGGAAAAAAAAAAAATCAAAATTCCAATTCCATCCCAGCACAAATCAATGTTTGCTCCAAACCCAGCATCAAGGGGGAGGCTGGGCCAGGCAGATTTAAAGGGGCAGAGAGGAGCGGAGAGGAGAGGGTGGGGAGAGAGTCAGTGGCAGGTGGGGGTGGTGAGAGGATGCTCAGGCAGAAAAAAAATGGGGCTCGCTACCCCTGAGGTGAGGGAGAAGGCAGGCGGAGAGGAGAATGGGAGGCTCAGAGACCCCCACGGTGGAAAGAAACCCAGGCATGCAGGCAGGGAGTGGAGTGAGGCGGAGGGAGGGGAGGGGAGAGGAGCTAAGGGGAGGAGTCTTAAGATGGGGAGGCAGGGGGAGGCCAGAGCCAGGCGGGGGAGGAGAGATGCTGGGGAGACCGGGAGTGCGAGAGGAATACAAAGAATGAGGTGCAGGGGTGAGAGCTAAGGCAGGGGGAGATACACCCGGCATGGGAGATGGTGAGGGAGACCCATTCTAGAGCTGCTGAGAGATGGCTAGGGAGAGAAGCCAAGGGAGGGCGAAAGGAGGGGAACAGAAACAGAGAGCCGAAGAGAGCGAAATAAGGGTTGCGACGAGAGGGAGAGAGCTCTGCAGAGAAAGGGCAGGCATGAGAATAGAAATCCAGGCAGGAAGAGCCCACACTGAGACAGGAGGTCCGGAAGTGGTGTTTATGGGGACCCCGGGGAGAGGGATGAACCTGCCAGCTGCTTGGCCCTAAGCCAGGAAGCATTTGAGTTTGGATACCTCTGCCCATTGAGCTCTGACTCCTCCACCAGACAGCGCCCACCCTCTCACAGTTTTAGAGATAGCTTGAAATGGGGCCCTATCTGTGGGCCCCACTAAGCTGATGCACACTATATTCTGCCGTCACCAACTGTTTCTCTATGATGGGCCCTCTGAAGAGAGTGTTGGTATGTTCATAAGGGGGCTCAAGTTTGAGGAGGCCACCGAGATTTTAGGGCTCTGGAGTCTTCTCTTTTGCAACATAGAGGCAGATTGCACAAATTTGCTTGAGCAGGCTTTTCCTATGTGGCCCCTTAAGCCCGTCACCCTCTTTCTCTGTCCACTCACCAGATTGACAGCACAACTAGACCACACAGGTATGGGCATAGGTGTTCCCTCCCTTCTCAGCTTCCTCAGGCCTGCCCCTAAGCATTTAAAGGAAGAAGGCAACAGTGTGCTCAATTGCTTTTCTTTTCCCATAGGACCTAGTCCCCGCAGCTCAGCCCCATACCTGATTTGAAGAGAACCACAACCTGGAAGGGCAAGTCGCTCACCAAGGGGCACACAGCCGAGTTGGCAGAGCTAGAAGTGGAACACTAGACTTCAGATTTTTATTCTTCTTGTGTTGGGAAAGTCTGGTGCTCTATCACTGGACTCTAGCGGGTAGCTTGGTATCTTTTGAGCCCTTCAATTCCTCCAGATGTCTGTGCTTGGGAGCATCCCCTAAAGTCAGGGTTACATTGGCTACTTTGGTAAAATAAAGAGTATGAAGCTTGAAATAAACAGGGACTTCTCTTGTACACACACACACACACACACACACACACACTATATGTGTATGTGTATATAGTGTGTGTGTGTGATACAGAGAGAGGGATCAGAGGACAACTTCTTCAGAAGTCATTGTCTTCTGTCTTGTTGAGACAGCTCTTGTCTCCGCTGTGTAATGTACTCCAGGCTAATTGGCAGATCTTCCAGTGGAGTCTCCTGCCTCTACCTCCCATCTTCCCTTAGGAGCGGTAGGCTGAGCTGTGGGCCACCACATCTGGCTTTTTACCTAGGATCGATGGATTGAACTCAGGTTGGAGGCTTGTGTGGCAAGCTGCTGAGCCATATCCCTAACTCACATTGTGTTTTTCTAAAAGTTTTTCCAGGGCACAGACAACTTTTTTTTTTTTTTTTTAGAAAAAAACAACAGGGTCTCCTTATGTTACCCAGGCTCCTCCTTCATCCCCCTGAGTGCTGGAATTATAGGCACTGCCACCACCTTAACACCATACTCAGCGGGGAACCACATATTTAAAGCACCTTTGAGAACAAAACAGGGCAGCCATCAAGTACTGGGATGTGTAGCTTAGTGGTAGAGCATGTGCCTAGGATGTGCAAGGCCCTGAGTTCAATCTCCAGTACTAAACCCAACCACTACCAACAAAAATCCCAGAGTCCATTTGGGGTCTACTTGACACATGAGAGTTGGTTCATTCATTCATTCATTTATTCATTTCTCATTAGACATCTACATCTTTACTGGTGAAGTCCTGGGTACTGGGACACACAGTCCTGGCTGTGCTCTTCCCCCCATTTCTCTGAGGGAGCTAGCCTTTTGGCCCATCCCTAATGGTTGCTACAGTCATCTCTTTCAGAATAGGGACACTTGTTATTTTTATTGGTTTTTTTTTTTTGACTGAACTGGTTTGTTTTGTCACAATTTACAAATGTAAAAGTGTCATAGAGAGAGGAGCTGGTGTTAGCTGGAGCCAGGTTCTGTGCTTGGCTCTCCATCTGCATTAGCTCATCCACACCAACTGTAACTGAGCAGTCTAGGCTGGGAGCCAGAACTGGCCTTCCTAAACAGACAAAGCTGAGCTCATTACCTGACGTTTCTGAGCTGTAGCTGGCCTGTCTCTAAAATGGGAATGTTACAGCTTAGCAAGGGCTGAAATGACTATGTGATCAGTACATCTGCTGATATATGGAGATAAAACCATTTAGTATAGTGCTCTCCCAGTCCATTTTAGATGCCCAGCAAATGGTGGCTTGAAAGCTAACTTGGTATCATTGCAGTTTTATAATCTGGATCTAGAAGTTATTTAACATGCTAATATGTAACAGCCCTTAGAACTCCATATATGTCAGATTCCCAACTTAGTTTGTGTGTTTCTCATTGCAAAGATAAAGTACCCAACACAAGGAACTTAGTGGAAGAAGGGTCTCCTTTGCCTCACAGTCTGAGGGTCAATTCCATCACAGTGGGGAAGGCACCCAGCAGGAGCACCAGGAGGCTGATAACCACTCTCTGGGATTAGCTGGAGATCGAGGGAACCAGAAGTGCTCAGGTTTCTTCTTCCTTTAGAGTCACTAAGATGCAAGCCTGTGGCTGTGGTGCCACCCACATTCAGAGTGGGTCTTCCCTCTTCAGTTACACCATGTCTCTGGAAAAAGTCTCATAGACACACCCAGAGGTGTGTTTCCATGGAGATTTTAAATCCTGTCAAGTTGACAAAATTATCCATGCTTTAACAAGTGCATTTGGGGAAAGTAAGACAGCTGTTGTAGACTTATGAAAGTCAAGCACAATATCAAGAAGAAAATAAGAATTCTTATAGTCTCCTGTGTAATAAATACCTTAATGTATTTTCTTTTGCAATTCTATTTATTTGCATTTTATATGTATGAGTGCTGAACTGAGTCTGTGCACCAGGTGCATGCACTGCCCAAGAAGGCCAAGAGAGGGCACTGTGTGCCTTGGAACTGGAGTTATCTGCTGGGTGCTGGGAATTGAACACAGATCTTGTGGAAGAGCAGCCAGTGCCCTTAACTGCTGAGCTGTCTCTCCAGCCCCTTTTAGTGAATTTTCATATAATATCTTCTCTGTAGCTTTTATTTAACAGTTTGTTAAGTTATAGTTAACCTGCACTTAAGCTTGTACCATATTTGTTTTCTTGGCTTTATATAATAAACATTTTTTCCTATCATTAAAATATTATTGATTCTTAAATGACTGCCCAATCTTTAGTTGTCTGGGTGCACTAAAGCCTGCTGAGCTCTCCTAGCACAGCATTTTTAAAAATCCTATTTGCTTCTTCCTTTCTTTTTTTGTGGTCTTTCAAGAAAGGGTCTCACTATGTAACCCCTGGCTGGCCTGGAATTCACTGTGTAGCCCCAGCTATCCTAGAACTGACTACATAGACCAGGCTGGCCTCAAACTCATAGAGATCTACCTTTCTCTGCCTTCTGAGTGCTGGAATCAAAGTTCTTCAAACCGTATCTGGCTCCATATTAATTTTTAATAGCAGAAATGTACAAATATGGGGTGGCACACATCTTCAATCCCATTGTTCTTGAGGCAGAGGCAGGTGGGTCTCTGTGAGTTCAAGGACAGCTAGGCCTACACAGAGAAACAAACTAGCAACAACAAAATCCCCAAACCCCACTACCACCAAAGCAAACACAAAAACCCAAAGCTAATATTTGTAGAGAAATCATCCCAATTCTGATATTTAAAAATAAATTTGCATGAAAATGAAAAACATTAAATGCATTTATTATTGTGTGTTTGCGAGTGTATGTGTCACAGGCTCATGTGAAGGCTAGAGGACAACTTTGTGGAGTTGACTTTTTGTCTTTCCACAGCAGATTTGGGGCTCATATATAAGTCACTAGGCTTGCAAGGTGAATACTTTTACCTGCTGAGTCTTCTCACAGGCCCGGTCACGAAAAATTTCAAACACACACCAGGGATAAAAGTGAATATAAGAACTTCAAGTACCCCCTTAGCCAACTGGATCAACAATGACTCTAGTGTACCCCCTTAGCCAACCGGATCAACAATCACTCTAGCAAGCAATTACTCTTGCCTAATTTTGCTTTCTCTTCTCTGATTTCAAGTTTTGGAGCTTGTCACACTAGTCTATTTTGTTATTTTGTAGCTCCCCCTGGCCTCCGCTAGTGGTCCTCCTGCCTCAGCTTCCTGAATGATGAGGTACATGCATATAAACCATCAGGCCCCACTTTGAAATAGAATGTGTTTTCCCCTCCTTACTGGAGACCCAGCCCCAAAGCCTGTGCAAACCTGGCAAGCATGCTACCACTGAGATACAGTTCCAGCTTGAAGACAAATTCTTAACTGTATAATTACTGGATTCTGAGTTAGAAATGCCTTTTTAAGATTTTGGCTTTATTTTGCCAGGGACACTTCTAGAAAGGTTGTGTCAATTTTCAGCCTGTGCACAAGAATGCTGATCTGTTCTGACCCTGGCTTTTATTGGCCGTTCTTCCTAACACCCATGTGAACATGTACATTCATTTATATGCTTGGGACTCCCCCCACCCCCCCTTATTTTATTTTATTTTTTATTTTTGATTGCCAAGCTTCTACTGAGAAGGTATCTGATGGCTACAGCAGAACAGACTCTCCTGAAGAGGCCACAGGAAACACGTCATTCTTAGGAGTCCCAGCTGGGGTTAGGGTCATTTTCCCAGCTATTCTAGAATCAGGTGGCTATGGCTCCTAGCTCAGGGAGGAGCTTGGAAGTCTCCTGCCTCATCTAAAGGGCAGCCACCAGGGGTCAGGATCGGGCTAGAGATCCTGATGCTGGGAGAGGGTAAGAATGGCTGGCAGCCAGACACTGCATTTCCTCTGTCTGGCCACTGCTGGCTCGTGGCACAGCTAAACCTCTACTTGCCAGATCATGATTCCAGAATGCTCTGCAAAGGTATCCTTCCCTGTTTGGTTGCACCAGTGTTTATCAGTTTGATGGAATGGGAGATAGATGGCCTGGAATCTGAGAAGCCCACATGCATGCTTTCGTGTGCTTCCTTCTGAGAGCTTCCTCTTCTAACCCCCATGCATAAAATCTGTATTAAAATATGTTTAATAAAACCTGGCTCTGTTTAGTTGGCTGGCAGAAACCACATCACCAAAAGAACTAAATTTGCTTTGCCTCTGTACATGTTTCTGTGGGTCTGAGCTCACTGTACAGCCAAAATTTTAACTTGATAGCCTTGAGCTGAGGGAGCTAAGGATGGTCCCTACGAACTGTGAACCTTTTCAGTTTCTGTGAATGGAGCATGCATAGAACCTTCCTCTCTGGGGAAAAAACAATAGCTTTTATGGGATTCATGCCTCAGGCAGCCCAGGATTTTCTCATATCTCTCCTCCTTCCCAAGCCTCCTCATTTCCTTTGGCGATTGTAAAGAGACTAGGGGTTGGAACATGGTGTTCTTGGGGGACCAGGCCAAGGGACTGGGCTTTTCTAACAATCCAGGGGAACTAAGAAAGAGCCTGGAGTTTCCCTGGGATGTGATGGAGAAAGGAAGGGACATTCAATGGGGCTTAGGCTGGATTTGGATACTTACCCATATGGGTACGGGGGCAAATTAGGTGGCTGGTGTGGGTAGCGGAGGATAAGGGAGGAAAGGCTGATCCCAAGCTAATAGTCTCAGAGCTTGTGCCTCTGAGCTAAGTGCTGGGCAAAATGCTAGAGGTAGCAACCAGCGAGACTACTTACTACCAGGATAGTGCTTTAAATCTTGCTCCCCTGTAACTCCATCTAAGTCTTTTGCCCTGGGCAGGTAAGGCTGGAAGGTGGCATTAGTTGGCATAATACAAGTTTGCTCTGTAGAAGAAAGAGGATCTGGGGACCTAGAGAGCCTGAAGGGTAAGTCTAGGGTTCAACATATCAGAAATAAAGAAAAAATTTCCAAGCACTCCAAATCCCAATAGGAGGGTTTAATCTTATTTCATAATAGTGGTTTGTATTTGTACATGTAGGTTAGAGGAAGATTCAGTGATTTGATCATTACTCAAGTCTGCTTAGCATCTGGAAGGAGAGGAGGAGGCATCTAGAAGAGGACTGATGTTAAAAATGCAATTATACCGGACCAGTGAGAGGACTGAGCCGAGAAAGGTGCTTACTGTGTAAGCCTGTCAGCTTGAGTTCCCAGAACCAATATAAAGGCTGAAGGATAGAACTGCTGTTACAAACATGTCCTGTGATCTCCACACATATGCCACCGCATACATACCCTACCCTATCATGTACATGTAAAAATAATAAAATACAAGTTTAAAAAAGGCTAGAAACTTCAATTATGCAGGTATAAATATAGGAAATCAGCTCCAGACTTTAGAGTCTGGTTTCCGGCGTTTCCTGTGGCCTTGCAGTTCACCGATCTCCTTTCCCAGGGGGATGTTTCATCCTTTGCAGCAGCAACTGCTGCTCCTTGCAGAATTTCCTTGTTAAATAGAAAACAAGCAGGTGTTAACTGATTACCATCTTGTTGACTTGCAGATGAAAATAGGAAACCGTGTGTGTGTGTGTGTGTGTGTGTGCGTGCGTGTGCGTGTGTGTGCGTGTGTGTGCGTGCGTGTGCGTGCGTGTGTGCGCGCATGACATCTTTGAAGAAAAAATGAGAACAACTGTTTGAAGTGATATGCCAAGAATAAATTAATGTGGAGAATCGTGATACATGCCTGTGATCTCAGCACTTAGGAGGTGGAGGCAGGATCAGGAGGTCAAGGCCATCCTCTACTACTCAAGAATTTAAGACCAGGGAGCTATAGGAGACCCTGTATCAAACCAACCAACCAACCAACCAACCAGCCAACCAACCAATCCTAAACCAGGAGAATTTATTTCTAGGTAAGGAAACCTTTCCTTCTGTCCCAGGGGACAATGGAGACCTATTCCCCCTTTGCTTTGTGTGATTCCTTTTTCCAGAGACAGCGATCACAGACCCTGTGCCCACTGTTTACTGAGTCCAGTGCAAGGCTGCCCTTGGCCTGGATTTGTCTTTGGACAAAAGTAAGAATATTCACATAACGAGGTTAGCTCCGCCCTCCCACTTTTAAGAGGAAATCTTTGCATAAGCACATAAACCTTCTGCCCAAATTCCCATCATCCATTGCTTGCCATGAGTATTGGTAAGGGATGCAGGTGGGAAATGAGAAAGCTGAGGTCAGTGAGGACCGGGAAGCCAGAATCCCTTACTGTTTCATTTCACTGGAGATCCAAGGAGGCTTCACATTTGGCAGCTCTTGCTTCACACAGCTGGCAGCTCCACGGGGGCATAGAAGGGCATAGATGCCTACTGCCAGGAGAAGGTATACCTGGTGTCTTTACATCAGTACTGTGGGCACCAAAGATTCATGATCTCTGAGAAGTTCCTATGGGGCTTGCTTCTGCTAGAGCAGTGACCAAGGGCTGAGTCATATCCACAGAGGAGTTTCTTTGTCACTAAAGCCTGTGGTTAAACCACCACACGCACAGCCTTATTGTGGACTTGCCTATGGAGATTCCCCAGCACCTTGCCTTTGGTGGCAGCCAGCTCATCTGTTGGCTGTCACTGCACCCTGAGCTTTCTTGTCACCAAGACAGATGTGGATTATTCGTAACCACCCGATCTTGGTACTTTGCTGCAGCAGCTGGACAGGCAAGATGCTCTCTCTCCCAGTCAGAGATGTCTTCCTAATGACACTGTTGTATTTTCTCCTCAGATCTGGCTTCTGGGAGCTACCCTTGTTCTAAGCAGAAGTATGAAGAAACCTCAGTGGTACTTTGTGAGTGTGGCTTCAAGATCATGGGACTGCTGGCCTTGCTATGATCTAATACAATCTAGTAGAGTGTGTGACACTCCAATACATCTTTAGGTCCCACCTTCATGCTCTAGCCTACTGGTTCCTAATGTTGCTACCCTTTAGCTGTGACCCTTTAATGCGACCCTTCATATTGTGGTGACTCTAGCCTTAAATAAAATTATTTTTGTTGCTATGTCATAACTGTAATTTTGCTACTGTTACAAACCGCAATATAGGCCACCCTGTAAAAGGGTTGTTTGAACCCAAAGGGGTTGTGACCCACATGTTGAGAACCACTAATCTATCCCACATAATGACTAAGATGCCAATGCCCAGTCCTTCATACCATTGGCTAGACTTCTGTTTTACCGACCTTCTGTGCACGCTGGTGTTTTGCCAGCTCTCTTTCTGCCTGGGCAATATCCTGCCTATGCTGGGCAGGAGCTGTTCTGATTATGTTCAGAACGACCTTGGATATTTATCCCTTTGGGGTATGTATCTAAAATCTCCATCCTAATCTTGGGGATGAGCTTCTCTTCAACTGCCATGGGATTCCCTTGCTGGCAAACTTCGGGGGAAAAAAGAGAACGTGGTAACTTACACTGCACTAGTGTTTTATGATTCCAGTACCCTCAGACAAAATCTCAGGACTGGGCAGAGGAGATTGTGTGGCCCTGTTTTCTAGTGGGCAGCAAACATGGTAAACATGCTTGCTCCACACGCCAGTGCTGTGCTGAGTGAGGCTATCACTGTGAAAGGGTACTGTTTCATCTTTAATAAATTCAGCATTAGATTAAGCACATTCGAAGGCCAAGTGACTCATTTCTATTTCTGTCTTTCAGACATCGATGACAGTGGTGACCTCAGACTGTGGACAGGCAGGATTGTTTGAGAGTTGGTGACAGTGAAATGAGCCTTATTATCTCCCCAGAAGACTCCTGGATGACTTTATTAATTGCCGTTATTGGTACTTTCACAATTAGAAATTTTCCTTTATTTCTGTTTTCTGTGTATGAGTGTTTTGCTGCATGTATATCTGTACACCATCTGTCTTAGGCACCCAAAAGAAGGTATTGATTTCCCTGGTACTGGAGTCACAGTTGTGAGTTGCCATGTGGGTGCTGGGAACCAAACCTTTGTCCTCGGGAAAAGCAGCCAGAGCTCTTAACTGTTGAGCCAGCCTTCCAGCCTTATTTTTAGCAATTTTGAGATAGGACTTCATGAAGCCCAAGTCGGCCTCATATTCAATCTATAGCTAAGCGTGACTTAGGAGCTTCCTGCCCTCACTTCTCAAGTGCTGGGAGGACATTACTATCATATATGGTGCCAAAGATTGAACCTATGGTTTTATGTGTTGGAGCCAACTATTCTGCTAATGGAGCCACATGCCCAGTCCCTACCCCACTCCTCCTGACTACTTTAGAAGAACTTCTGCCAGGGTTCACCTTGATGATGACACAGGAACTGGTTCTTGCCCTCAGTGCATCTTGACTCCTGGGCTTTTGTCACTGTGAGCTTACATTTGAGCACTTCAGTTCTGTTACATCTTCCTCAGTTTCTGGATCACTTTCCAAGCAGACCTAGCACTCTTTCCCTGGATGCTTGTGGTCCAGCTGCAGCTGGGGAGTTGCCTGGATACAATGTTGCCTGTGGCTATGTGCTTCTATCCCATCCTTCATCATGGAAAAGGTGCGGTCCAAGCAAATGTTACCAGGATGGATAAAAACTTTAAGGCTGTCACATGCTCTGGAAGGCTGCGGCCTCCTTCCCAGGCTTCTCTGGACCGCCAGAGTCTAGGTGCTGGCGGCCTACACAGGCAGGGAGAGGGGAGCTGAGGAATCATTCCGTAAACTGTGCTCCAACACAAAGAATGTGAAGGGAGAGAAATATTTGTGGGAGCTGGACAAGGAGGCTCAGATATATCCAGGACACGCCTCTGACAGTAGAATACTTAGGCCCTGGAAGCCTGTCTGGGCCAGATTCAGCCTCCCTGGGGACAGCACTCATGCTAACTAAATACTAACATCATGTGGTAGTAAGGAAGTGGGTACCAACACAGGAGACCTGGGGCACCTGAAGCACAGGAAGCAAGAAAGACCTCGGAGGTTGTTAGCAATGGTCTTCATGTTCTAGCTGTCCTTCTCTAGAAACACAACCTTGGCATTAGGCCTGAGCTTAACTACAGGTTCCTCACAGGCCACTAGGTCTCCTCACAAATTATAGGGCATTCTTCCCAGTACATGGGAGAAGGCTTGAGTCAGCTAGGCTGTAGCATGTCTTTGAGAAAGTTGTATAACCTGTCTAAGACTCAGTTTCCTTATCTTTTAAAATGGGTACAATATTACTTCACATTGATCTAGAGTAGAACACACACACACACACACACACACACACACACACACACACACCAAAATTTCCACTGTGTGAAGAAACTCAAAAGCCAGGTAATCCTGGAATTCCATACTGTAGGTATCTGACACAAATTGGGTTATTGACTTGGTGCCATACTTGGCATAAATCAGGCTCCTGGACATGTTTTGATGCTTTCTATGTGTTGGGTAGCCCAGGTAGTGTGCAGGCTACCGGAGGAAGTTATGGCAGGAGGAAGATGAGGCAGCTGGCCCATCGCATCCACCATCAGGAAGCAGAGGGAGATGAATGCTGGTATTCAGCTATCTTTCTCTTTCTCGTGTGGTCCAGGATTCAGTGCATGAACCGGAGATGGATTCTCTTACCTCAATGAACCTAATCAAGACAATTCCTCATAGGTGTGCCTAGGAGCTAACCTTATCTAAATAACCCCTTAAAAGTGTATGTGTGTGTGTGTGTGTGTGTGTGTGTGTGTGAAGGTGTTTCTCTTAGGTGAGTTCAGAGCCTGTCAAGTTGACAATGATCTCCAGCCCCCATGGGACAGCCACACAGCTCACAGTAGGGTCTGAGAAGGGCAGTGTTTTAGTTAAGGTTTTACTGCTGTGGACAGACATGATGACCAAGGCAAGTCTTATAAAGGACAACATTTAATTGGGGCTGGCTTACAGGTTCAAAGGTTCAGTCCATTATCCTCAAGGTGGGAGCATGGCAGCATCCAGGCAGGCATGATGCAGGAGGAGCTGAGAGTTCTACATCTTCATCTGAAGGCTGTTAGCAGAATACTGGCCTCCAGGCAGCTAGAGTGAGGGTCTTAAAGCCCACACCCACAGTGACATACCTACTCCAACAGGGCCACACCCTCCAAGAGGGCCATACCGCCTAATTGCCTCTCCCTGGGCAGAGTATATACAAACCTTCACAGGCAGTGACAGAGGTCTTCAGGAATGTTGCAAACCGTCTCTTAGAATAGGGGTGAAGAGCGTCTCTTTTGGACCAGACAGGGCAGAAGAGTAGATTCTACCCTGCAAACCCACTCCAGCATTCCAGTGTCCCTGAACTTTTGAATCTCTTCATCAGTGTTAAGCCAAAAGAAACCAGGCATCCCCAGTTCATTTATTTGTTTTTGAAAGATTTTTTAAAATTTTGCCTGCCTGTATGTCTGTGCCTCACATGCATGCAGTGCCTGTGGGGGCCAGATGAAGGCAATGAATCTCCTGACACTGGAGTTACAGGTGGTCGTGAGCCCCATGCAGATACTAGGAATCAAACTCAGGTCCTCTGCAAGAGCAGCCAGTGCTCTTAACTGTTGAATCATCTCTCCAGCCCCTTAATTTACTTTATTTTAAATTATATGTATATGTGTGTATATTATCATGTGTGTGTAGGTGTCCAAGGAAGCCAGAGGCAATGGATGCCCTGAGCTGGAGTTACAGGAAGTTATGAGCCTCCTGACCTGATGTTGGTGCTGGGAATCGAATTCATGTCCCCTGGAAGAGTAATGGACTCTCTTCACTGCTGAGGTCATCTTTTGACTCACATCTCAGCCAACCAATCAAATAAACTGTTAGCAACTCTGCTATTATTTATTTTTATTCTTTGAGAATTTCAAACATATAAACAATGGCTTGATGCCCCCTTCTCCCTTCCCCCTTCTTCACTTCACTTCCTCATCAGCGTCTTCTATAACCCAGTAACTCTATTAGTGTTGCACAGATGTGCACAGGTGTGGGATGTGCACGGGTGTGGGGCCATCCACGGAGCACAGAAAACCCACCAGTGGGAACATCCTCAAAGCTCCTACTCTGCATCACCCCCAGCAGTTACCCACTGCTAGTCATCCCTTAGTAAGGGATGGAGCCCAGAATTTCAGCTGTTTTGATCTTGTACAAGTTACCAGAGCTTCTGTGTGTTCATCAGGGAAGAAGCATGTTGAGTCCAGAAGACAGCATCTGACAGCTCTCCTTCCCAGCCTCTAGACCTTACAATTTCTGTCTCCTCATGTTTCTACTGTTTCTTCCCCCTTGATGCTTCCTGAGTCTTGGGGAGGGGGCGATTGAGAAAGATGTCCCATTGAGGATAAACCACTTTCAGACTCTTATTCTTAGCACTTTGAACAGTTTTCAGACTCTGCATTGCTGTCCATTGGGGGAGGAGGAGAAAAAAGGCTTCTTGGACCAAGGTTGACAGCAGCCCAGGTCTATGGGTAGAAGCATTCATATTTAACAGGCAATTTAACACTATGATCACTTAGCAGAATAACAATAGCAAGTTCTACCCTAGAGCCTGTGACCTCCTCAGCCATGAGCTTTTGACCAGGATTACAGTATTAAGCACGGAATTCCCACCTATGAATCAAACCTCAAATTCAATCAGAAACCAGGTAATCACCCCATAACAGCTGTGCCACTATTGTAACCAGTGAGGTCATCTTGTGTGGAAGGTCAATATTGTAGCATGCAGGAACCAGCACTGGGTAAGATCACTGATGCCCTTTTTCCTTTCTTTCTTTCTTTTTTCTTTTTTCCGAGACAGGGTTTCTCTGTGTAGCCCTGGCTGTCCTGGAACTCACTCTGTAGACCAGGCTGGTCTCGAACTCAGAAATCCGCCTGCCTCTGCCTCCCAAGTGCTGGGAGTAAAGGCGTGCGCCCCCACTGCCCGGCCACTGATGTCTTTTTTAAAAAATTATTTTATTTTATTTTAACCAGGAGCCTGTATAGCATTTTCCAGCACTATAAAAGGTAGCCAGCAGAAAGAAGTTTCCTGGTCTGAGATTGATTTCTCTATTTCCTGTAGCCAGTATGTGGTGTCTTCATCAATGGGTGCTTAGCACGTAGTTGCCATGTGTAACCAAAAGTAATGACCATAGCTTGTATTGCTTTGGACACTACTGGGTCCTCCCTAGGAGGTATCCCATGCCCTGTGCTGGGATTTTTGTTTAATAACTCCTGTCTTGGAAGTGGCAGTGTCCACACAGGCTATCTCAGTTTGAACTCTATTTGTTAAGTTGTGTTTGGACAAGAGCTTATTAGTAGTGGTTTCCAGTAG